>OZ012741.1:353534193-353642580 GCA_963859935.3 Lathyrus sativus
TTGCATACATACATGTCTGCATAGCATTTTTTGTATTACAGGTACAGCAGGACCTTTTATCTTATCTCTGTTTCTCTGTTAGTGTGTTTTAGGATAGACAACTAGGCTATTCACCGGTACGCTACTCGAGGAAACCAGAAAAGAGCAATGGAACAAATCCAGTAAGAGATGCAAGAGATGAGGGACAGGTTGGCCTAGTTTATGGAGCTTATGCAGGGCGTTACCAGCGCCAGGAGCAGCTCCGGACTTTGGTGCAACCCTTGATTGCACGCGTGGATAGAAATGGAGTGTTGCATGGAGGAAATGCTGCAAACCCTCCACATGTTGAGACCCCTCACGCTGAAAATTCTATGCCTGCTGTGATTATCCATGTTGCTGGAGGGAATGGCAGTGGTAATGGTAATGGTGCTGCTAATGTTGGAGTAATGTGCATGCGACTAGGACGAGCAACGGTAACTTCGAAACCAACGATAATGTTGGTGGAGCTAATGGAAATACTGGTGGAATGGGTAATGTTGGAAATGTTGGTGTCGATAATGTGTATGGTCATGATGCTGCTGGTGTTGTCCATGGCAATGTGCATCAACTGTGGAATGAGGATTGACAAGATGATATTTTCTCAGTGAGAGACGTCGGAGCTGAAATGTTGTCAGAGGCTATCAGAACGTTCAAGCTGTTAGAAGACAAGATGAAAAGCTTTGAAAATCAAAACGCCATGGGCCTTGACATGGCTAACCTGGGACTTATCCCTGACTTGAAAGTGCCGTTAAAGTTCAAAGTTCCGGACTTTGATAAACATAAGGGTACCACATGCCCAAGGGTCCACTTGCGCTCTTACTATAGGAAGATGTCCGTCTATTCGGATGATGAGAAACTACTAATGCACTTCTTCCAGAACAGCTTGTTCGGGCCGTCTCTTGAATGGTATATGGGGCTGGAGCCCATCAATATCCGAAGCTGGAGGGACCTGGCTGAGGCCTTTGTGAAGTATTACCAATATAACAGCGACCTTGCTCCCAACAGGGTCCAATTGCAGAATCTTTCCCAAAGGAATAATGAGTGCTTCAAGGAGTACGCCCAGAGGTGGCGTGAGCTTGCGGCAAGTGTGCAACCTCCGATGGTGGAGCGCGAGTTAATCGATATGTTTATTGCTACTCTACCTGGTGTCTACTATGAAAAGTTGATCGGCAGTATGTCAGGAAGTTTCTCTGATTTGATAATCACGGAGAGAGAGTGGAGAATGACATAAAGCTCGGGAAGATTCAAGCAGGTGAGATGCCCTCAGCTGGAGGAAGTAAGAAGATATTTGGTGGTAAGAGGCGAGAAGAAGATGAGACTAGTTCAGTGTCCAGTTCTCAGGGAAGAGGAAGAGGTCAGTATCAGAATAATCAGCGTCAACAGGTCGCCAGTATAACAATTCCTACCATACCACAACAACAACAACAACCGCAACAGAATCAACAGGGATACAGAAGATTTCAACACAGAGGCCGGACGAAAAACAGACAATTCGATGCGCCCCCAATGCCATATTTGCAGTTACTCCAGACTTTGCTGCAATTGCAACTTATCCAGAAGAGAACCCTAGCTCCGTTGACCGGGCCACCTCCACCCGGGTATGATGCGAACGCTCGCTGTGAGTTTCATTCAGATGCCCAGGGGCACAACATCGATAATTGCAAGGCTTTCAAGCATAAGGTGCAAGATATGATTGATAGTAAGGCAATTAATTTCTCCCATGACGCTCCCAACGTCATACAAAATCCTATGCCAAACCACAGACAGGTCGGAGTCAGTGCGATTATCGAGGATGATTATTTGGATTTGATAGCAGATGTTAGTGAGCTGAAGACGCCGTTGAGCTTCGTGAAGGCTAGACTATTTAAGGGGGGTGTTTACCCGGGCTGTGCTGAAGATTGTGCCGAATGTCTGAATAATCCTGAGGGATGTGTGCGATTGAAAGGCTGTATTCAATGTATAATGGATAGTGGAGAACTGCAGTTTGATCGGGCTGTTGAGAATAAGTCCGAACAATTGATAACTAAGAAGAGGGATGAGATTGCAACGACCTCCATTCTGTAGAAAAATATTACCATTTCTGCTCCTAGACCACCGACGATTGTCATTACAAAAGCTGGTCTCGTGCCATTTGAGGATACCAAGGCAGTTCCGTGGAACTATGGAGCTGAGGCATATTGTAACGGACAAAAGCTAGATCTGAAGAATTCGCCTGTTGAGTCAGTAGAGAACCTGGTTGGTGCAGGGGGGATTACCCGAAGCGGTCAAGTCTTTTCACCACCCAAGTGGTGGTTGATAAAACAGACAAGGGAAAGGGTAAAGCGGTTGCAGAAGAAACCTCTCAGGCTGGAGAGAAAGAACTGTTGGCAAAAGACGTAGAAGAGCTTATGAGGCTGATATGAAAGAGCGATTACAAGATAGTCGACCACCTACATCAAACTCCTTCTAAGATCTCCATATTATCATTGTTGTTTTGCTTGGAAACGCATCGCAATGCATTTCTAAGGATATTGAACATTGCGTACGTGCCTCAAGAAATTTCAGTAAACCAACTCGAAGGAGTTGTCGCTCACGTTAACGCAGGGAACAGTCTTGGTTTTACAGACCTAGATTTGACGCCAAAGGGCCGCAATCATAACAATGCCTTACATATCTCGGTTGAATGTTGAGGGGCTGTTATGTCCCATGTCTCGGTGGATACTGGATTTTCTTTAAACGTGCTGCCAAAGAAGGCGTTGATGAAGTTAGACACTCAGGGTATTTTCTGTACACCAAGTGATCTCGTAGTGAGAGCTTTTGATGGAACCCGACGATCAATGTTCGGGGAGCTTACATTGCCTATCCAAGTGGGGCCTGAAGTGTTCGATGCAGTGTTCTACATAATGGACATCCAGGTGGATCCACTCAACAGGAGCTGTGACCTCCATGCTGCATCAGAAACTCAAATACATGGTTGGTGGCAGCATCGTTACCGTATGTGGGGAAGAAGACATAATGGTTAGCCATTTATCGTCGTTTAAATATGTGGAAATGGATGGGGAGATCCACGAAACTCTTTGTCAAGCATTCAAAATGGTCTAGGTTAAGGATAAGTCTCCTGCAATGAGCAAAGCGCCCGAAGGGGCCCTGTCTTCCTTTAAGGGGGCACAGACAGCAGTGCAGACCGGAGCAGCGCAAGGTTGGGGCCAGGTGTTATACATCCCCAACAAATAGGATAAATTTGGTCTGGTGTACCGCCCGTCTTCTTCAGGATCCTCGCAGAGCGCGCCACGCTATAAGGGACCGGTACAATTCACCAAAGGCGGAGTTATTTTCGAGTGCATCAACACTGTTTTCGATGAAGAAGGGGATAGCGATTGTGACATGGATGGATGGATCAAGCCGAGCACGCCAGGACTACACCACAACAACTAGACTATCCAGGAGGTCATTCAAGTGACGCACAAAGAGTAATTCTTTATTTTATCGATTATTGTACAACCCTGTGTTCTACCTGAAACATAGCGGTTCTATCTTCAGGGCCTCATTTGTTTATATTTGTACACTTTATCAATAAATCAAATGGCATTTTTTCATATTCAAATTTTGTGATCCTTGTTATTCCTTTTTGTTTTTTCGTTTAAACAATCAAATGGCAATATGGTTTGTGCTGATTTGCATATCATTTTAAGCATTTAACCATTGTTATTGCAGGACTCACATTGTTGCAGATGACACCAATTCAGACCCCCCTATGACTCGCTTCAACTTTGATCATCTGATATATCAAGCTGAAGAAGAGATTGATGAAGATGAGGGTTTACCAGAAGAGCTAGCTAGGCTCTTAAAACAAGAAGAAAAGGTTATTCTACCTCATCAGGAGGACATCGAGATTATTAACTTGGGTTCCGAGGAAGCCAAGAGAGAAGTTCGGATAGGGGCTGCGTTGCAAAGTGACATCAAGTAAAGATAGGTCGAGATGCTTCGAGAGTATAGTGACATCTTTTCTTGGTCCTATGAAGACATGCCCGAGATCGATACTGATATCGTGGTTCATCACCTACCGTTGCGTGAAGAATGCCCGCTAGTTAAGCAGAAGCTTAGAAGGACGAGACCAGATATGGCTGTAAAAATCAAGGAAGAAGTCCAGAAGCAATTGGACGTTGGGTTTTTAGCCGTAACCACTTACCCTCCATGGGTCGCCAACATAGTACCTGTACCAAAGAAAGATGGCAAGGTACGAATGTGTGTAGATTACAGAGATCTTAACAAGGCGAGCCCAAAAGATGATTTCCCACTCCCTCACATTGACGTGTTGGTCGATAACACTGCTCAATTCTCTGTATTTTCCTTCATGGATGGCTTTTCCGGTTATAACCAGATCAAGATGGCACTGGAAGATATGGAGAAGACGACGTTCATTACACCGTGGGGGATGTTTTACTATAAGGTAATGCCTTTTGGGTTGAAAAACGCAGGGGCAACCTACCAGCGGGCTATGGTCACTTTGTTTCATGATATGATTCATCACGAGATTGAAGTTTATATTGATGACATGATAGCAAAGTCGCAAACGGAGGAAGGACATCTGGTCAACTTGTAGAAGCTGTTTGAGAGGCTCAGGAAGTTCAAATATACTTTTGGGGTACGGTCCAGAAAGCTATTGGGGTTCATTGTTAGCGAAAAGGGAATCGAGGTCGATCCTTCAAAAATAAAAGCCATACAAGAGATGCCAGCGCCGAAGACGGAAAAATAGGTTCGTGGCTTCTTGGGGATATTGAACTACATTGCTCGGTTCATATCTCATCTCAAAGCCACATGCGAACTAATGTTCAAGCTGTTGAAAAAAGATCAGGCGGTCGTCTGGAATGATAATTGCCAAAGGGCATTTGACAAAATCAAAGAATATCTGCAGGAACCTCCGATATTGATACCTCCAGTAGCTGGAAGACCTTTAATCATGTATTTAACGATTCTTGAGAACAACATGGGTTGCATTCTCAGTCAGCACGACGAGACTGGAAGAAAAGTACACGCACTATACTATCTGAGTAAAAAGTTCACAGATTGTGAGTCCCGTTACTCGATGCTTGAGAAAACGTGTTGCACGCTCGCGTGGGCTGCCAAACATTTGAGATAGTATATGCTTAATCATACAACCATGCTGATTTCGAAGATGGATCCGATCAAGTATGTCTTCGAAAAGCAAGCGCTTTCAGGAAGACTTGCCAGGTGGCAAATGGTACTGACAGAGTACGACATCCAATATATTTCTCAGAAGGCTATCAAAGGAAGTGTTTTGTCAGAGTACCTTGCTGAACAGCCTATCGAAGACTATCAACCGATGAAGTTTGAGTTTCCCGATGAAGACATCATGTTCCTTAAGATGAAGAATTATGATGAACCATTGCCAGACGAAGGTCCAAAGCTTGGCTCCCAGTGGCAATTGATATTTGACGGTGCTGTTAATTTGTAGGGAAGTGGAATTGGGGAAATCATCACGACTCCTCATGGGTCTCATATCCCATTCACTGCCAGGTTAACATTCTCGTGCACCAGCAACGAAGCAGAGTATGAAGCGTGCATCATGGGTTTAAAAGAAGCCATCGATATGAGGATCAAGAATCTTGATGTATACAACAATTCAGCACTTGTTGTTAATCAAATCAAAGGAGAATGGGAGACTCGTCAACCCAATCTAATTCCCTACATGAATTATGCAAGGAGGTTGTTGCCGTTCTTTGATCGTGTAGAATTCCACCATGTGCTGAGGACGGAAAACCAGCTGGCAGACGCGCTAGCAATGTTATCCTCAATGTATAAGGTGAATTTTTGGAATGAAGCTCCAAGAATCGTCATCTCGCACCTCGATAGGCCTGCATTTGTATTTGCAATTGAGGAAGCCTATGATGGCAAGCCGTGGTTTTACGACATCCAGAACTTTCTTAAGAACAAAGAGTATCCGCCAAGGGCGTCAACTAAGGATAAGAAGACTCTAAGAAGGTTGTCTGGCAACTTTTACTTGAATCAGGATGAGGTTCTCTACAAGAGGAACTATGATTTGGTGTTACTCAGATGCGTGGACGAGAAAGAAGCAAGCTTGCTTATGGAAGAAGTCCACGAAGGTACTTTTGGCACACATGCCGGCGGGGTTGCCATGTCTTAGAAGTTGCTTCGAACAGGGTATTATTGGCTGACGATGTAATTTGATTGTTTCAAATTTGCAAAGAAATGCCATAAATGCCAGATTTATGCAGACAAGATTCATGTGTCGCCGTGTCCTCTGAATGTCATGGCGTCCCCGTGGCCGTTCTCCATGTGGGGCATTAATATGATTGGCAAGATTGAGCCAGCTGCATCTAACGGTCATCGTTTCGTTTTGGTAGCCATCGACTACTTCACCAAATGGGTCGAAGCAGCCTCATATGCCAACATCACCAGGCAGGTCGTAGCCTGGTTCATTAAAAAGGACATCATCTGTAGATACGGAGTGCCCGAGCAAATCATTACTGACAATGGTTCAAATCTGAATAATAAGATGATGAAGGAGTTATGCCAAAACTTCAAAATCGAACATCACAACTCATTGCCCTATTGGCCGAAGATGAATGGCGATGTCGAAGCGGCCAACAAAAATATCAAGAAGATAGTGCAAAAGATGGTTGTTACCTACAAATATTGGCATGGGATGTTGCCTTTCGCTTTGCACGGTTATCGTACGACGGTACGCACATCAACCGGGGCAACACCTTTCTCGCTAGTGTATGGCATGGAAGTTGTACTGCCAGAGGTCGAGATTCCTTCTTTAAGAGTTCTGGTCAATGTCAAGCTCGATGAGGCAGAATGGATAAAGAACAGACTGAATCAGCTTAGCCTGATGGACGAGAAGAGGCTAGCATCTATTTCATATGGTCGGTTGTATCAGAGTCGGATGAAGAAAGCTTTCGATAAGAAGGTGCACCCTAGAAGCTTTCAGACAGGCGATCTTGTGCTGAAAAAGATTCTTCCGCCACAATCAGATCAGAGGGGCAAATAGACACCCAATTAAGAAGGTCCATATGTGTCGCAACTGCGACAAACACCCAGCAGAAAACAGAAGAGTCGCCACCTTTCATTATTTATCCCAAAGAGAGGGAAAGGAAACGATCAGAAAAACCTACGAAACAGGATAAGACTGGTCATCGCAACCAAATCTCAGGTTTGGGAGTCGGTTACGCAAGGGTAAGGTATTAGCAACCCTCATGTTCGTCGTACTCGAAGGGATCCACGCTTGTTGTCTATCTAAGGGTGTGTTTACTATCTAAGTTATATACTTGCAGGACGAAAGAAAAGAAAAAAGGACTCGATAGAGCATCGTCGCTCCATGCCTATGTATTCCCTCGTGCAATGAGAAAGTCAGAGTTAACGTAGTTCGGAAAACTATGGGTGAAGGTGGCGAAAGGTTGCTCGCCAAGACATCTCCGTCTTGTGCCTACGTATCCTCGTCTGGTATGAGAAATCAGAGCAAACAGAGTTCGGGCTGACACGAAACCACAGGTTGATTAAGTGTTTTGAACCGAGTAGGGTTAAACCTTCGTTTCAGCAATTAGGAACAAAGCCTGTTTGCGGTAGAGCCAAAGCTTAACAAAACTCTTTTTACGAAAATGATTTTCCGATTAGGATCCCGAAGGATAAAAAGAATTTTGGTGTTTTGTTTGTGTTTTTTAGTGAAGTGAATTAATTCGGTTTGTGATTCATGTTGCACTAAAGACTGTGACATAGGAACGGATGCGTCGCATATCGCCCCCAAACGGGACGTACACTAAACACTCTAAACAATCAAGGGGAGACCTCTCATCATCATTCCCGATGTAGCTTAAGGCTCGTAGAGTACAACGTTCATCGTATTTATTAGGTGGATTAAGAATGTTTTGAGATGAGAAGAGAGACGCACAGAAGGTCTAAGGGGAACTCGATCCTAATGTTATCATGCAAAGTGGACCTAAGTTGAGTTTGAAAGGGGAAACATCTACCCTAATGTTAGCATGCATGGTTCGAATCCTAATGTCTATAACCAACCTTAAACAAGGAAGATTAAATCCTATGGGAACATGGAAAAGGAAGACAAAAGGAGAAAGCATAATAAAATGCACAATGCAAACATGAAAATGCACATTTAGAATGGTGGGAGGGAGGGAAAATGTGTGGGGCAGCAGCTGCAACAAGCGCGTCTCGACCTCAACAGCGATGCAACATGATGCAAACATGGAAAGGAATGCAAGAGATGAAAGCAAACGAACATGCAAAGAATCATCACTTTGAACCACATCCATAAGTATGCATCCAAGTGGAAAATGAACACACATGTTGACAAATTCATGATTAATCAATCCAAAACAGTAACATATATCTAAAACATTTCACTCCTAATGCATCATATAGATCTACGATGACTCGGTGTGAAACGGTATGCAAACAATCAAGCAAAACAACAAAACAGACCTGCTGACACAGTGTTAATCGGTTAACCTGTGAAAAATAGTTGAAAATCTGGAAATTTGTTCATGTTAATCGGTTAACCCCAGGGGTTAATTGGTTAACACCTCAAAAACGTGGAAAAATTTGAACATCTGTAATGGTTAATCGGTTAACACCAGGGGTTAACTGATTAACACTGTGTCAACAGCAGAAAACAGCAAAACAAAATCACTTTCAACAGCTTATCACATCTCCAAACATACTAATGCTCACATAATCAATTATGCACGAAATTATACCAGCAAACAGTGATATGATTAGCATGTAAGCATGATACAACAACATGATCATGGATCAAATGAATCGAACCAATCAAAAAACAAAGATCCACATGATGATTATGCAAATAAGTTCGAAAATTAAATCGGATCAGAAATCCAACCTACGAATCGGAGAATTGATTCGGTAATTGTTGATTCAACTGTAAATGTGAAGATCCAATGCAAGAAGTCTGGAAAACTTCAAGATCCAAGCTAATCCTTGTAGTTGCAATGGAGATCCTTCAAAATTAAGTCAAATTGCTCCAAATAAGCTCTTCCAAAATCACTTCAAAATTCAGATTTGAACTTGCACAAAAATTGAAGGAAGAAAATGATCCAATTAGAATAATGAATGGAGGTTTTAGCTCAAGAGTTCATTGATTCCAATGGAGAACCAATGAATTCAATGATGAAGAGCTTTGAGTGAAGGTTTTGGAAATTGAGAGAGAATCAATGAGTTCATTGAATCCAATGGAGAATCAATGAATTCAATGAGGAATTGAGAGAGAATGAGATCAATTTTGAATTTTAAATGGAAATTATGAGAGTTAGATGTGTGAGGTTTGGAGTGAATCACTTAAATATCACTTAGGTTTGGATCCAAAGCATGGTTTGGAAAGTGGATTGGAAAATCAAGGTTTGGAATGAGGAATGGGATTTTGGGGGGAAATGAAAATTAACCAAATTTTAAAATGGTTCTAGATCCTTCCCAAGTGCAAAAATGAGCTCTCAAGTGATCAAAATTGGACCTCAAAGTGGAATGCCTTGAAAATTCACGTACAGAGGCAAAGTCTGCATTGGTTAATCGGTTAACCATATAGGGTAATTAATTAACACCTTAAAAATCCCTTGTTTGACTGACTTTGACTTGGTTAATCGGTTAACCATATGTGTTAACTGATTAACACCTTCAAAATTTGAATTTTGGCACCTTTTGGAGGGAAACCTGCCCGTTTGCCCGTTTTCAACCGTTTTGAGCTTTATTTAGCCTCTGAAACTTGTTCTTGAATATTCTGATCATGAGAACGCCTGAGATAGCCTGAATGTTGTTTCCTGATCTGAAAAATGCCCAAAAACAAAATAGAATCGGTCGTCTGACCGCTGGGAAAAATAAATGTTGTTCAGTCCTTTGTGCTAAGAATGCAACTTGAGCCACAGGAATGCCTTGATCCCATGCCTCGAGAACAAAATGCTATGATATGCGAAATGCAAAATGAAGAGAAACAAAAGCCAGTCGCAGTTAAAACAAAAGTGCAAATTTTGGGGTGCTACAACTGTCCTTATTCAAATAACTTAGACTTGAAGGGATGAGAAGCATCAGCTTTCCATCATTCAAGGTACATGAAGTTTGGATACCAAAAGAACCCGGAAATTTGCAACCTGCGAGGATGCAAAATGGAGAATACCAACCAAGAGTCGGGAAGCGACAAGCTGAGGATAACAATCCAACAGAAATATCAACCAAGCAATACCAACCAAGAGTTGGAATAACAACTCTGCAGGGAAAAAAATCCAACCAAGAGTCAGAACAATAACCACCAGATACCAACCAAGAGTTGGGATACAATCACAAGATACCAACCAAGAGTTGGGATTGAAGCAGCGGGTACCAACCAAAAGTTGGGATAACAAAACAAAGAATACCAACCAAGAGTTGGGATAACAAACCCTGGATACCAACCAAAAGTTAGGATAAAACGAGAATGTCGACTGAAGGTAACCTCGTGGGGACAAAACTCAAATCAAGAACCTGCCAGACATATAATCAATAGACCTACGACCTGACAAGGACTCCACTGGGGAAAGAGTAGACTAAACAGACAACTCTGTGGGGAACTAGCGTCAACCGGGAATTAAGACTACCAAATGGAACCATCCAGCTTCAAAGCTGCCAACCAAAACTTGAGATTGAGACAAAGATTACCAACCAAAAGTTAGAATAGCCTCAACACGGCGACCAAGCTGGGGATACCAACCAAAAGTTGGGATCAGACTCCGCAAGAGAAACCAAGGATTACCAACCGGAAGTTGGGATCAAACAAAGTTACCAACCAAAAGTTGGAATAAAGACTACCAAAGGATTACCAACTAAAAGTCGGGAAACGCAATTCTGGATACCAACCAAGAGTTGGAATGAAACAAACACGGACATCAACCAAAAGTTGGGGATAACAAACCTCAAATACCAACCAAAAGTTGGAATCGTCAACTCAACTCTGAACCCCAGTTGGGAGTTACCAACCAAAAGTTGGAATAACAACTATAGGAGATAAAAATCCAACCAAGAGTTGGGAAACAAAGCCACTAACCATGAGTTAGAATTACCAGGAAATATTACCATCGACCAAAAGTCGGAACAAAAGCTACTAACCAAAAGTTAGGATTTCTAGGAAAAAATCCTCATCGACCAAAAGTCAAAACAAAAGCTACTAACCAAAAGTTAGATTTGCTGAGAAAAAACCTCATCGACCAAAAGTCGGAACAAAAGCTACTAACCAAAAGTTAGACTCGCTGGGGACGCTAAATAAAGCTGACTCCACCACAAAAGACTGCCAACCAAAAGTTGGGATGATAACCCGAAACTACCAACCAAGAGTTGGAATAACAAAGCTACTAACCAAAAGTTAGGATTTGAGCGCAAACGGATCACCACAAAGGTTACCAACCAAAAGTTGAAATACCCGATTTTACCGAAGACAACATGGATCACCAACCAAAATTTGGAACAAAGATCACCAACCAAAAGTTGGAATAAAGATCACCAACCAAAAGTTGGAACAAAGATCACCAACCAAAAGTTGGAAAAAATATCACCAACAAAAAGTTGGAACAAAGACGCCCCGTATAAGCAGGCAACAAAATCAACCGACTCACATCTTGCAAAGAAAGCCCTGACTCGAAATGAAAGAGGTTTGAACAAACAACTCTGCTGAGGAACAGAATTCCACTAAACAACTTCGTTGGGTAAAAGCAACTCAACTGGAGAGAATGAAGACACTTAACCAACGACTCAGCTGAGAAAAGACAGACGTTTAACCAAACGACTAGCTGGGAAGAAATATCACATAACCATGAACCCCAAAGATCCACCCTGCCGGGGATAACAAAAAAAAACTCCTGAATCAAACAGCTCCTGCTAAAAAAGATAATCGGCCTCAAAGGTAACAACCTGGCTTATGCTTCCGATGCATATGTTTGAAGATGGCGTAATGCTCCACACGAAATGGAAATGCCACGCACTTGGGAGGATGCTATGCAAAATGAAAATGCAAAGGAACCACCTCAGAAAAATAAACGCTAAAGAGAAGATACCAACTCTGCCGGGGAGAGTATACCACACCAAGTGTGATCAGACTCACACTGGGGAAACAAGCCCTAGATGGCTCCCTGGAAACAAAACTTCCATGGATAATACCGCAAAGATCCACTCCGCTTGGGATCAAATCACATTCTGCTGAGAAAGGCGCCCTAGATGGCATACCAGAATACACTTCTGACGATCAAAAGACTTGACAGGGGAAATGGGCCCTGAATGGCACTTCCTGAAAGACTTCATCCTGCTTGGAAGAGAAACCAACTCTGCTTAGGATTACATCAAATAACAACCTGCTGAGAAATGTCAGATATTTCCACCGGGAACTCCACTCTACTAGGGAAAACTCCACGCTGCCGGAGGAAATATACTCTGCTTGGGGAGTATGTAGCAAACTTCCCTACTGGGGAATAGATCTAACTCTGCTTAAACATTTGTCATGTCGAGGGAATCAGCACTAAACTCTGCTAGAGGAAGAAGATCCTGAATCCCAATATTACGTCAACCCTGCTAGGAAAAGGGCGACACTGACGTTGCCTCCGCTGGAGAAGAATATTGGGTTGCGAACTACCCGGCCACTAAGAGAATACCCATACATCTTACTTTGCTGAGAACAAATCCACCATGTTGTCCTGCACCAACGAAAGTAACAGAAATGTTCTATACGCGAAATGGTTACCTAAGTTACCACTCATGATACTTGCTGCTCAAGCAAAGTCAACGCTTTCGTCATGCTCTATAAAGCCTTCTGTTGCACCTGCAATGTTTACCAAAATAACAGACATTTTCGCAAACAAAACAGTAAACATAAACAAGAAAAGACAACACTTTGACTGAAGTGAACACTTTATTGATGAAAGGCCTGTAAATAGGCGAATTACAATTCAGATGCAATTCCTAAAAAGAAGTAATTGCGCAAGAGCAAAAATATACAAATTTCGGCAATGTGGAAACAGACAACCACCATGTGTCGATTCAGCTATGACCTGTATGTCTTCGATACTCCCCTGTTTTGCCTTCTGAAAAGACTAACTGGACTGATTCCTTTCCTTCGGGATAACCGCTTGCAAATTCACAGATCGAACGCAGACCGCAGTCATTTGCTTTCAAATCCCTAACTTTTTCCTGGATCGCCCTTGCAGGTTTTCAATCCACCGGGATACCCATTTTTGCCAAAGTTGCCTTTTCAGGTTTTCAACTTTGCGGGTTCATTTTTTCTTTTTATCCCTAATTTTTTCCCAAACCTTTTCCTTTTGTGGTTTGCCGGGATGCCCCATTTTTTCCTGGACTTTTCTTTTTCTGTCCAGCGGGTCTGTTTTAAGCAAAGTATTTTCTAACCAAGTCTGCGTTCACAGGGGACAAAAAATCTTCACCATCCATAGTAGATAGTAATAAGGCTCTGCCAGAGAAAACCTTTCTTACCACATATGGACCTTCGTAGTTAGGAGTCAACTTTCCCCTGTGATCTGTCTGAGGAGGAAGGATCCTTTTCAACACCAAATTCCCTATCTGGAAACACTGAGGACGCACTTTCTGATCAAAGGCTTTCTTCATCCTACTCTGGTACAACCGACCATGCGCAATGGCTGCCAATCTCTTCTCATCAATCAAGCTCAGCTGATTTATCCTGGTTTGCACCCATTCAGCTTCGTCAAGCTTCACATCCGAAAATACCTTTAAAGAAGGAATCTCCACTTCTAATGGTAGGACTGCTTCCGTACCATACACCAGTGAGAAAGGAGTTGCCCCGGTTGATGTACGCATCTAAGTAGGATATCTGTGAAGAGCAAAGGGCAACATCTCATGTCAGTCCTTATAGGTTACAACCATCTTCTGCACAATCTTCTTGATATTCTTGTTAGCTGCCTCGACAGCGCCATTCATCTTTGGAAGATATGAAGAAGAGTTAAGATGTTCAATCTTGAAACTCTGACACAATTCCTTCATCATTTTGTTATTCAAATTTGAACCATTATCAGTAATGATTCTCTCCATAATTCCATAACGATAAATGATGTCCTTCTTTATGAATCGGACGACCACCTGTCTCGTGACATTGGAAAAAGAAGTTGCTTCTACCCACTTCGTAAAGTAATCAATCGCAACTAGGATGAAGCGATGTCCATTGGAAGCAGTGGGCTCAATCTTTCCGATCATATCGATTCCCCACATAGCAAATGGCCAAGGAGATGTCAACACATTCAGAGGAGTTGGTGGCACATGCATTTTGTCCGCATAAATCTGACATTTATGGCATTTTCTGGCGTATTTGAAGCAATCGGATTCTATAGTCATCCAATAATACCCAGCTCTCAACAATTTTCTAGCCATTGCATGTCCATGGGCATGAGTTCCGAAAGAACCCTCGTGGACTTCCTCCATCAACAGGTTTGCTTCAAGTTCATTAACACAATGCAACAAGACCATGTCAAAATTTCTCCTGTAGAGCACATCATCCTTGTTCAGATAAAAGTTACCGGCTAACCTTCTCAGAGTCTTCTTATCTTTGTTGGATGCCCCAGATGGGTACTCCTAAGTCTTGAGAAAATGCTTGATATCAAAATACCAAGGCTTTCCATCTGATGCTTTCTCAATTGCAAACACAAAAGCAGGTCTATCAAGACGCCTGATGGTGATAGCTGAAGCTTCATTCCAGAAATTCACTTTGTACATCGAGGATAGCGTGGCCAAGGCATCCGCCATCTGATTCTCAGCCCTTGGCACGTGATGGAAATCAATTCTATCAAAGAATGGCAACAGTCTCCTTGCATAATCCTTATAAGGCACCAGGTTGGCCTGACGAGTTTCCCACTCTCCAATGATTTGGTTGACGACCAGCACTGAATCGTCGTACACATCTAGATTCTTGATCCTCATATCAATGGCCTCTTCTAACCCCATAATGCATGCTTCGTACTCAGCTTCATTATTGGTGCAGGAAAATGTCAATCGGGCGGTGAACGGTATGTGAGAACCGTGAGGAGTTGTAATGATTGCACCGATTCCATTACCATATGAATTAACGGCTCCGTCGAAAACCATTTTCCACTGAGATCTGATCTCAAGACCCTCGTCAGGTAATGGCTCATCGCAGTTTTTCATCTTCAAAAACATGACGTCTTAATCCAGGAAATCAAACTTCATCGGCTGATAATCCTCAATCGGCTGTTCAGCAAGATATTCCGATAGAACGCTCCCTTTAATGGCTTTTTGTGAAACGTACTGAATATCATACTCTGTCAAAACCATTTGCCATCAGGAAATCCTTCCAGAGAGTGCTTATTTTTCAAAGACAGACTTGATCGGATCCATCTTTGAAATCAACAGGGTTGTGTGATTTAACATGTACTGTCTCAAATGCTTAGCAGCCCAAGCGAGTGCACAACATGTTTTCTCCAGTATTGAATATCGCGACTCACAATCAGTGAATTTCTTACTCAGGTAGTAGATGACATGCTCTTTTCTACCTGACTCGTCTTGTTGACCGAGCACGCATCCATTGAATTCTCAAGAACCATGAGATACATGATCGGTGGTCTCCCTGCAACTGGAGGCATGAGTATTGGAGGTTCCTGCAGATATTCTTTTATTCTTTCAAATGCCTTCTGGAAATTTTCATTCCACCTGACCGTTTGATCTTTTCTTAGCAATTTGAATATTGGTTCACAAGTGGCTGTAAGATGAGATATGAACCTTGCGATATAGTTCAATCTCCCCAGGAAACCACGAACCTCTTTTTCTTTTCTCGGCTCAGGCATCTCTTGTATAGCTCTTATTTTGGTAGGATCTACCTCAATACCCTTCTCACTGACAAATAAACCCAGTAACTTTCCAGATCTCACCCCGAAGGTGCACTTATTAGGATTCAGCCTCAGCTCGAACTTCCTTAACCTTTCGAACAATTTCAACAGATCGACCAGATGTCCTTCCTCCATTTGTAACTTTGCGATCATGTCATCAACATAGACCTCAATCTCGTGATGAATCATATCATGAAACAAAGTGACCATTACCCGCTGATAGGTTGCCCCTACATTCTTCAAACCAAAGGGCATCATCTTGTAGCAAAAAATCCCCCACGGTGTGATGAGAGTAGTTTTCTCCATGTCCTCTGGTGCCATCTTGATTTGGTTGTACCCAAAGAAGCCATCCATGAAGGAAAACACAAAATACTGAGCGGTGTTATCGATCAACACATCAATATAGGGGAGCGGGAAATCGTCTTCCGGGCTCGCTTTATTCAGATCTCGATAATCAACACACATCCTGACCTTTCCATCTTTCTTAGGGACAGGAACAATATTAGCGACCCACGGAGGGTAATTCGTGACAGCAAGAAAACCAGCGTTCAACTGCTTCTGAACTTCTTCTTTGACCTTGACTGCCATGCCAGGCCTTGTCCGTCTCAACTTCTGCTTGACTGGCGAGCATTCTTCTCTGAGAGGTAACCGGTGTACCAAAATATTCGTATCCAGCCCAGGCATGTCTTGGTAAGACCAAGCGAAGATACCCTTATACTCGCGGAGCATTTCAACCAATCTTCTCTTGATACTGTCTTCTAATGCAGCCCCCACTTTAACCTCTTTTTTATCGTCCTTCGTACCAAGATTAATAATCTCAATATCCTGCTGATGAGGCATAATGACCCTTTCCTCTTGCTTGAGAAGTCTGGCTAACTCTTCGGGTAGTTCACAGTCTTCATCAGTCTCTTCTTCAGCTTGATAAATGGGATTATCAAAGTCATACGAAGTCATAGCTGAACCTGAATCGATGGCATCTGATAGAAAAGACCTGCATGAGGATGTTTATGTTTATTATACGATGCAACAAACAAAACACATTGCCATTTTTCTGTTTAATAAAATGCAAAACAAAAAACAAGAAAAACAGGGATCACAACATTTGATTGCGAAAAACGTCCTTTATTTAATGATAAAGAGCAAATAACAAGAAGGCCCCACAAATGGGTCACTACGCCTTGGGCAGAACGTAGGACTGAACATAATCAAAACAATGAACATTACTCTGTAGCAGTAACATGAATGATTTCTTCGGTAGTCCAGTTGCACAGCTTCTGGCCGGGAGTACATGGATGAATCCAAGTATCCATATCACAATCATTGTCACCTTCGTCATCTTTAACGAAATTAATCCTATCAAAAAAACACACCACTGCTGGTGAACTAAACAGGTCCCTTGTACTTCGGAACACCTTGAGAAGAACTTGAGGGTTTGTATCCCAAGTCGAACTTGTCCTGCTTGACAGGAACATCAAGAACTTGGCCCCACTTCTGAGATGAGCCGGATTCTACAATAGCACGAGCTTCTTTGAACGACGACATCGAAATCTCTGGGCTCTTAGCTTCCACAAGAGACTTCTCCTGAATCTGAACTGTTTCAAACGCCTGGCAGAGTGTTTCGTGGACCTCCCCATCCACTTCCACATACTTGAAAGACGACAAATGGCTAACCATTATGTCTTCTTTGTCGCGCACTATGACAATTTTCCCTTCCATCATGTATTTTATCTTTTGATGCAACGTTGAGGTAACTGCCCCAGTAACATGTATCCAAGGTCGGCCAAGCAAACAGTTGTATGTTGGCTGGATATCCATAATGTAAAAAGCCACATCAAAGATCTCTGGCCCTATCTGAACAGGCATTGTAGTTTCCCCGAACACTGATCTCTTAGACCCATCGAAAGCTCTAACCACCAGATTACTAGGCGTACATATCAAACCTCGAGTATCCAACTTCATTAATGGCTTCTTCGGAAGCACATTGAGCGATGATCCTGTATCAACCAGGACATGCGGCATCAGAGATCCTCTACATTCCATAGATATATGCAAATCACGGTTATGATTCCTCTGGACAGGAGTCAAATCCAGATCCGTAAAACCGAGACCATTACTGGCGTTTACATGAGCTACTACCCCCTCCAACTGATTAACAGAAATCTCTTGGGGTACGTACGCTGCATTTAAAACCTTCAACAAAGCGTTACGATGTGCCTCTGAACACAACAACAATGACAAAATAGAGATCTTCGAAGGAGTCTGATTTAGGTGATCTACAATTTTGTAGTCACTTTTCCGAATGAGCCTCATGAATTCCTCTGCGTCTTTCGAAAATACATCGACATCGACCTGAAATTCGGCATTCTCCTCAATTACAGCCTTACCCTTGCCTTTGTCATTCTTACCAGTATTAACTTTCGGTGGAGAAACGGTCCTGCCGCTTCTAGTGATACCTCCAGCACCAACTATATTCTCAACCGACGAACTTCCGCCTGCATACCCTGTCCATTCTTGCGTCTACCCATTACAGAACACCTCTCCCCCATAATTCTATGGGATAGCTTTAGTGCTCTCCTATGGAACGGGTCTAGGTACAGTGATGATAACCAGAGCTGGCCTAGCAGGCGCTGAAATATTGATTGTTCGGTACGGGATAGAAATTGTAGCAACTGCGTTATTACTCATCTGATCCTCAACATCTTCTTTCATGGCCTTGTCAAACTGCAAACAACCCTCATCAATCATTCTTTGAATACCCTTTCTCAAAAGGTCACAACCCTCAGGCCGCACTTCACATTCTGAACAATCAGCAGAACAACCTGGAAACACCCCCTTCTTCACCAAGCTGGCCTTCACGAAGCCCAGCGGAGTCTTCAAATCCTCAACATCAGTTATCAAATTCAATTTCTCCCCCTCAATAATGGCATTGGCTCCTGCTACCCCGTGATTTGGCATCGGGTTTTATGTCACATTCGGTCCATCGTTAGTGAAGTTGATAGCTTTGGAATCAAGCAAATCCTGAACTTTATGCTTGAATGTTGTGCAATGGTCAATATCGTGCCCCAGAGCACCTAAATGGAATTCGCATCTAGCATTCGTGTCATAACCAGGAGGCGGTGTACCAGTGAGAGGAGCCAGAGTCCTCTTCTGAACCAATTGTAACTGCAATAGACGTTGTAACAACTGAGCATATGGTATCGGAGGATTCTCAAATTTCCTATCAGCCACTATGCGCTTGGCGGCATATGGTCGTTGAACATTTACCCGCTGCTGAGCTGCAGCCGGGATATCCACTGTAGCGACTTTTTAAGGATAACGAGACTGAGCTCTACCTTTATCCCTGTGAGAAATAGCATTTGCATCCCCCTCCCTTCTCTTGGGGTTTGCCGAATATGGTTTCTTTGTTCCTCCCAAAGAGGATCCACCACCATTTGGAATCTTACCAGACTTAATTCCACTTTCGACTTTCTCGCCAGCCATTACCAGATCAGAAAACCCTGCAGACATGCAGCCTACCAACTTCTCAAAATACACACCAGGCAATAAAGCCATGAACATGTCGATCAGTTCCCTTTCAACCATATGGGGTTGCACTCTTGCAGCTAAATCTCGCCACCTTTGGGCGTATTCCTTGAAGCTCTCAGTATTCTTTTGCGATAAGCTCTGCAATTGTACCCGATTTGGTGTCGGATCACTATTGTACTGATAGTGATACACAAAAGCTTATGCCAATTCTTTCCAGCTACAAATATGAGTTCTCTCAAGTCCCATATACCATTCCAAAGATGCCCTAGCTAGACTATCTTGGAAGAAATGCATTAACAACTTTTCGTCATCGGAATACGCCGACATCTTCCAGAAATAGGCTCGGATATATACTCTAGGACAAGTTGTCTCTTTGTACTTATCAAAAGCTGGTACCTTGAATTTGGGAGGGATTCTGACCCCAGGAACTAGACCAAGATCGGGCATATCGAGACCTAGAGAGTTCTGATTTTCGAAAGATTTCATCTTCTTCTCAATTAGTTTGAACCTGCGGTCAGCTTCAGTCCTTAAACCACCTTCCATATCTCTCAAGGAAAAGACATCACTCTGATTATCCTCCCAACGAGGGCCATTAGTTCCGTGCATAGCACACACACTTCCGCCAGCAGCGTTATCATTCTCATTCGCACCACCTCCGCCCGGAGGTATGACAACAGTAGGAATAACCTGGGGACCAGATTCCCCGACAGGATGAACAACATCAGCTCCTCCGTGAAAGACACCTTCATCGACTCATGTTATCAACGGCTGGACCATAGTTCTTAACTGTTCCTGCCCGTTAGCCACATTCTGCATCAGCTCCATGAACTGGAACATGCAAGCTCTGACTTCCTGTAACTCAACCTGAACTTGATCCATCACCTTTCGTTGATTCCCTCGAGTTGGATATCTATAGAAACTAAACTCCTCACCCACCTCAATCCTGAACTAAAGAAAACCAAGCAGAGATAAGAACACAAGGCCACCAAGAACAACCTGCGATGCAAATGAGAATGCAAGATGCAAAATGCAAACATGTTTATGCATTTACAGGGAGATCTCCCCCTTGATTCCAATTTCAATAAGCAAGAATAGCAGAGATGGATAACAACACCACAATAATCTTCTCATATATCAAGTAAAGCTGAAACAATACAAACATCAATGAGAAATATCCATATACAAAGAGCACTGATCTCATCCAACATATCTGGTGATGATCAGGATACAAACATAAAAGAACTACAAAAGATGAACTCTCTAATAGTCGTGAACTTTGGCCCAGTCCCGAGACTCCTTAAGCATCGTCTTCATATCAGGGTGCTCTGGTCTGACAACCAACTCCCTGATGAGAACATCCCTCTTGCGTATCACGTCCCGGAGATAATGACAATGATCCTCCCAAGCATCTTCGCCAAAAGCATCTTCGAGCCTGGGTCTCTTTGTAACACCCCACTCCCCAATTTTCAATAAAATACAATCATTTCAAATAAACATCATAGTTTCTCCACCAAGTGGGACATCACATCAAACGATTCCACACAACTCTTCATTATATAGTTTTCAAAATAAAACAGCGGAAAATATTCATTAGTCCATCATTCTCGGCCATCCGTCAAATTCATAAAAACATTCATTCATAGGTTCACCACAACATGATACGTCACAGGAATAAAAGAAATTCAACATAAAAACAAATAAACACCCAAGTCCCGTGCTACGTATCAGAGCATCCTAAGACTCGACTCGCACACCACTATCCAAGCTAGCTATGCACCTGGATTATTTGTACTTTCGAAGAAGCACAGACCACAACAACAACAAAGGGGTGAGAAAACATGATCAAAATTATCGGTAATAAGATACATGACATAAAGGTAGTAATCATACAATTCATCACCCAACATTCATCAAAGACGACCTACTGTCCACCATCAACCACAACATTCAACAATGCAAATATGTGACTCAACACCATGCATGCGGTACCGGCTCATTGGTTCATTCAATCGAACCCCGGATAGATCACATACACCCCTCCTTGGCAATGATCTATCCCCACCATTCTCCATAAAGGAGTACGGGTGAATCACATACACTCCTCCTGAGCAATGATTCAGCCCCACCATTCTCCATAAAGGAGTACGGATGAATCACATACACTCCTCCTGAGCAATGATTCATCCCACCAAAACACAATGATATGCACGACAAACGAACTCAAGCACACTGAGTGCACACGATCCTCCTGATCACATCACCAAACATCATATATATTACACAACAAGTAAACTCAAGCATACTAAGTGCACACGATCCTCTTGATCACCTCACTATACAACCTATATCACACACCAATTACTTATATTAATTAAATTAAATAATTGGGAAATTCATATTCTAACACCAAGCATACACTCTTCACCATTCAACACCATTCCTACACTCATCATGACCGAAGGGATCCCATAACACGAGAGCACAAAGCAAAACAACACAAAATCACCTTTTCTGTCACGCTCGCTGGCTCACTCGCCTAGCGAAGCCTCAGCGAATGTTCGCTACTAGCTCGCCTAGCGAACACGCTAGCGAAGCCTGCCTAAAAGCTACTGTAAGTGTTCGCTACCTACTCGCCTAGCGAGGTTCTAGCGAACCCTTCGCTACCTCACTCGCTACCAGCGAGATTGAATCATTTGGTTCTGCCCAAGTCTGGGACCATTCGCTACTGGCTCGCTAGCAACTCGCCTAACGAACCACTCGCGACCCTGCTCGCCTAGCGAACGTGCTAGCGAGCGTCTGCGTACTCCAAAACCCCAACTGTCCAACAATGTCACTTTGATCAATTCAAGCCTATCATTCTCCATCTATCTGCTATCCTATTATCATTACAACTATTATACACCACTCCAATCAATTGTTCCTTAATTTTATCTCTAAAACCAAATTCATATTCCTTCAATTTTTCTCTCCAGAACCAACATTCCTGTTCATCACCACTACCACAGAGGTTACCCAAAATCTCACCAAAATTACAACAACATATGCACAATTCATCATAACAGCAACAATCATAAACACATATGTACCAATTCATCAATGGCAGCAATACTCACAAACCCATCAACATACAAATCATGTTCATCAAAATCTCTACGGGGTTAAGGAATCCCCTCTACCCAATTCATGTAAGATACCAATCTTAACCCGTTTCTCCCCCCTTACCTCGATTAATTGCTCCGATTGACAAAGAACACTGAAGAATTGGTAGTCCTAGCCTTCCTCTCTTCCTCCTTGTTCTTCCTTCTCAATCTTTCCTCCAAACTGTTTTATCGTGCCAATGTCTCCTCCTTTCCTAAAATCCTCTCTAATACCCCTTAAATCCATATTTTATTTTATTTAATAATAATGCAAATAATAATAATAACTAATAATAATAATAATAATATTAGTACTAATTATTAAATTATCACCATTATTAGTTATATTATATTAATATTAAAGTCTATATTTTATCAGATAGTTCCTATAAATTAAGGACACCCACCAACGCACTCAGACACAGTCCCCACACAAGGACGCACCAAAATAAAATAACACCAAAAAGACTAAATAATTAAAATGGGTGTTACACTCTTCACACCTGCACGAACTTTGAGCTCTTCAAGTGCTAACGAAGCCTCTTGGTACTTCTGCTCAAACGTGATCCTGCTGAACGATTCCAACAACACCGCTTTCTCCTTAACCTTGAGCTTCTCCTTTATCTTATTAACCTGAATACGAAGCTGGTCCTCCCTACTCTTGTTGGCGGTCAAAGTAGCATTCCACAATTTCTCAAACTTGGATATCTTCAGATACGATCTGTCTAGGTCCTCCTTCTTACTTTTCAGAACACTACAAGTGCTTTTCAGGTCAAGACCGACTTACTTCTACGCTTTGACATGCTTAGCTAGCTCCTCCTTCAACTTGATCAAGGACTCGGACTTTGTCTTGGCCAGGTAAACAGCTTCACCCTTATCATGCTTCAGCCGACTGATTTCCTGTTCCAACTCTTCATTCTCTTTACACAACTTTTCCTTCTCGGCCCAAAGCTCGTTGTACTTCAAAATGCCAATAGTTGTAGGCGCCTCAATGAACAAGGGATATAGTGGATCCTCAACAGGAAACGACAATAATACCTCTTCAAATCTCTTCCGAATCCAATCCAGGTAAGGATCATAAGCTCGACAATCACCTTTGCCCAAAGATAGCCTACCCTTCTTGTGAATTTTACCCCATGCATCCACGAATTTGGCCATAACACAAGGATCCGCTACACCTGTGAAGTACAGAGATTCCTGCACTTCCTCTTCTTTTAGAGCTCCTTTCAACGTATAACTAAACTGTCTAACAGCAAGAGAAGGATTGTAGTTGATACCGCCTTTTCTTTCCATCAATGGCACATTAGGAAAGCCACCACAGCTAAAGATGAGTTCACGACCAAGTAGATCTCGGTTAAACCAGCAAATATTCTTTCTGTTAAACCCATAAGTCTCTTCGACCATTCAGATGAGTTCGCCGAATCCACAAAAGCTCCAGAGCGAGGAAGATGATCAACAAACCACTTATGCAAAACTGGTGCGCAACAAGAAACCAATTTTCCTTTCCTCTTCTCGTTTTTATAATGCACTGAATGATACAAGTCTCCTAGGAGAGTAGGAAAGGGATTCCTGGAAACGAAGATGTGAAAAGCATCAAAATCTACAAAGTCCGATACATTCGGGAACAACACAATGCCGTAGACACACAGAGCCAAGATAGCACAGAAAACCACCCAGCAACCGTCTTCAGTATACTGCCGAGCTTTATCCACCAAGAAGGGTAAAGTAAAGCCGGAAACTCCGTTTCTGCTGACAACATGATCTACCAACTCAGAGGCGCTCAAATGAAGAGCGGAAGATAACTTCTCGAGATCAGGTTCTTCCTCAGAACTAAATAATGGCACCCCACTTCGGATCGAAACACCCAAGATATAAGCTAACTCCTCTAAACTCGGAACCAACACATAGTCCGGAAACGTGAAACATCGCAGTGGAGGATCATAAAACTGTAACAGGGTATGAATAGCTCCATGCTCGTAACTCGTGAGCTTACGGAAAAACTTCAGAATTCCCCCATACTCTTCCCTGAAAGCTGCAAGGACACCAGGATCAGCCATGGAAATCAGACCAAATAAAGGTCCCAACTCAGGTGCCGAAAATTTGTACGCAACAATTCTCTTCCTGCCGACTTCCATCTCTGCAGAAGACTAGTACCAGAATCAAGGGAAAGACGAGAACCTGTAACACACATAAACATGCAATGTTAAATGCAAGATGATTATGCAGATGCGAACATGGGATCAAGGTATCCAATGCTCAAACTCGCTGATGTGCCGTTGACTTAACTCAACCATAGCTATGCTCTAATCAAAAAACCCAGAACACTGAAATGACCGGAACATTCAGGATCAACAATCTGTACTGATAAGAAAAACCCAGTTGGTTGAAGGTCAAGTTTCCTGCAAAAACCCATCCCTCTCATGTGTAGGTTCTAGTCTTGAAAGGTACGACATCCTATGCGGGTTGTCAGCGTCACAGAGTTTTGAGAAATGATGATACGTTCACCATTTCTAGTTTGGCATCATACTCTAACGAAGCGGCCTCACTTAGCTGACCCCCCAAATGAATGGTCTCTAGAGTCGACAGTCTCTCTAAGTCAATTCTCCCTCAACTGCACCAGACGCGCAGGATAGAATATTTCCAAAGAAAAACCTCGTCTGAACGCGAATTTCACGCGAGCTATTGTTTGGCCAAACGCCACACAAGCTCCCGCTAATTTCCACTCTAATCCTATGTGTATACTCAAGCCCAGGTCCGACTTATCTCTCAATGGAACAACCCAACCCACAGCACAACAGCAACAAGAATGCAAATGCAATAATATACAATAAATAATGTACATAAAGCAAAAAACTGCACAAAAGGTAAACACTCAAAGACGCAAACAGACAAGCGCTAGGATTGACTCGCATAGGGAACCATCACAGTCCCCAGCAGAGTCGCCAACTGCTGGAGAGCCCAGACAACCAGGAAAAAAACAAGGCGAGACTGCAAAAAAAGTCCCCAGCAGAGTCGCCAGCTGTCGCAACTGCTAAAAACACCCGGCGGAAAACAGAAGAGTCGCCACTTTTCGTTATTTATCCCAAAGAGAGGGAAAGGAAACGATCAGAAAAACCTACGAAACGGGATAAGACTGGTCATCGCAACCAAATCTCGGGTTCGGGAGTCGGTTATGCAAGGGGAAGGTATTAGCACCCCTCACGTTCGTCGTACTCGACGGGATCCATGCTTGTTGTCTATCTAAGGGTGTGTTTACTATCTAAGCTACAGGCTTGCAGGACGAAAGAAAAGAAAAAAAAGGACTCAAATAAGCATCGCCGCTCCATGCCTATGTATTGCCTCGTGCAATGGGAAAGTCAGAGTCAACGTAGTTCGGAAAACTACGGGTGAAGGTGGGGAAAGGTTGCTCGCTAAGACATCGCTGTCTTGTGCCTACGTATCCTCGTCTGGTATGAGAAATAAGAGAAAAAGTAGTTCGGGCTGACACGAAACCACAGGTTGATTAAGTGTTTTAAACCGAGTAGGGTTAAACCTTCGTTCCAGCAGTTAGGGACAAAGCCTGTTTGCGGTAGAACTAAAGCTTAACAACACTCTTTTTATGAAAATGATTTTCCGATTAGGATCCCGAAGGATAAAAAGAAGTTTTGTGTTTTATTTGTGTTTTTTAGTGAAGTGAATTAATTCGGTTTGTGATTCACGTTGCACTAAAGACTGTGACATAGGAACGAATGCGTCGCATATCGCCCCCAAACGGGACGTACACTAAACACTCTAAACAATCAAGGGGAGACCCCTCACTCATCATTCCCCATGTAGCTTAAGGCTCGTAGCGTACAATGTTCATCGTATATATTAGATGGATTAAGAATGTTTTGAGATGAGAAGAGAGACGCACGGAAAGTCTAAGGGGAACTTGGTCCTAATGTTATCATGCAAAGTGGACCTAAAGTTGAGTTTGAAAGGGGAAACATCTACCCTAATGTTAGTATGCATGGTTCGAATCCTAATGTCTATAACCAACCTTAAACAAGGAAGATTAAATCCTATGGGAACATGGCAAAGGAAGACAAAAGGAGTAAGCATAATAAAATGCACAATGCAAACATGAAAATGCACATTTAAAATGGTGGGAGGGAGGAAAAAAGTATGGGGCAGCAGCCGCCACAAGCGCGTCTCGACCTCAACAACGATGCAACATGATGCAAACCTGGAAAGAAATGCAAGAGATGAAATCAAACGAACATGCAAAGAATCACCACCTTGAACCACATCCATAAGTATGCATCCAAGTGGAAAATGAACACACATGTTGACAAATTCATGATTAATCAATCCAAAACAATAACATATATCCAAAATATTTCACTCCTAATGCATCATATCGATCTACGATGATTCGGTGTGAAACGGTGTCGCTACTGCGAAAATCGGCGCCGGCTGAACAGAAGAGTCGCCACCGTGCGTTATTTATCCCACAAGAGGGAAAGGAAATGCTCGAAGTAAACCTACCGCAAAGACGGGAAAGGAATGGTCATCGCAACCAAATCCTGGATTCGGGAGTCGGTTACGCAAGGGGAAGGTATTAGCACCCCTCACATCCGCCGTACTCGACGGGATCCACTCTTGTTTTCTAGTACGGATTGTTATTCTATCTACACTAAAGGTCTGGGTTAAAAAGAAAGAAAATGACTCGGCAAAGTATCGCACTTTATGCCTACGTATTCCCGTCTGGAACAAGAAATCAGAGTCAACGTAGTTCTCCTACCTACGGGAAAGGAGGGGAAGGTTGCTTGCTAGGATACGGCATCCTATGCCTACGTACTTTCATACAGCATGAAAGATCAGAACAAACGTAGTTCGGTCTACGGAAGACATCGCTTTGTATGTTTATCTTTTATCTTTCTGAAAAAGGTTTTCTCCTGATTACGGGTCCAAGCAGACAAAAATGACACTTTGATGGGTTTTCAGTCTTTTACGCAAGAACTGTCTTTTTATTGATGTTTGAAATATTATTGTGTTTTTGATTGTTTCGAGATGAGAAGAGAACGACACTCTAAAACCCTATGGTTTAAAAATGGGGATCAAAACTAACCTAATGTTGTCATGCATGGGTTAATACCTAATTTTTGTCGTATTTCTCTCCTGTGCAGAGAGAAACAGAGATCCTAGGGGATAAACGGAAAAGAAACAGCATATACAGTAAAGCAGTAAAATGTATGAGATGCAGCAATACAAGCGAAGCAAGGGAGTCCCACTCAACCTCGAACCTGAGAAAACAATAGGCAAAGTGAAACGGCTTCACTTCAAACCTAAGGGGCGAGCTGAACAAGCCAACAATCAATACAGTAAAAGAAAAATAAAACCCCAAAACCAGCTCTGACAGCACCCCAGCTTCTACAGCAACAGCTCTAAAAAACAACAAACTCTGACAGTTGATTAACAGCAAAACAGTAACATCTTCAAGTGAACCCCCAAGATCAACTCTTCAATGATCCTCTAAACTCCAAGCAAACACCAAGCTTTAGCAAGCAATGAACTCCAACAGTTGACAGCTTCAGACAGCAGACAGCTTCAAACAGCGGTAAAACCCTAATCCAACAGTTGAGCAGCTTTGACAGGCACAAGCTTCTCCTTTATCCATCTTCAATGAAATGAAATTCTTATCTCCAATGAACTTCTTTCTTCCAGGCAAGCACTCCAGAAGAGAATCACTTAACAGAATAAGCTGAATGCTAAACAGCTTATTGACAACCAAAGGAAGCCTATAAGTGTTTAACATTACGAGAGACTGGTTCCCTCAAAGTTCTACTGCTAAGATAAGCCACTTATCCCTCCAAAGGAGGGATGTGAATATCTTAGAAGGACTTTTAGTCATTGGGAGGAAGGGAAGCACAAGATGCTTTCCATGTTTGTGGAAGAATTCAGTCTAATCTAAAACTCTGCCTATTTCTCCTATTTCCTATGTCTTCAACAAGCACCTTCAAGCACAAAAATCCCCAAGCTCCAAGCATTGATACTTGTCTTCAATCTTCTTCCCTGCTTCCTCATGCTCCACAAGCCAAGCCCAAGCCCCACACCCCAGTTGAAATGCCCAAAGCCCACAAACAAAGCAACATCCCAAGTGGGAAACACACCAATATCAACCAAATTGCAAAAATCAAGTAAAAATAGTAAAACCCATTATAAAATCCTAATTAAATTTCTAGGGGACCCTAACTATGTACCCTATACCCCATATGAACCCCAAGACCTAAATCAATTTTAAAACCCCAAAACTATGCCCTAAACTGCACCTAGTTGTTGTAAAACCCTAATTCTGATACCTCTCATATCTACCTCTCAAATTAATCTAAATCTTAGTCAAAAAAATATGACAAAATTCCTAAGGGTACATGCTTTCCTAATCTAATCAACCTCACAAGAATCAAACAAAAATCACGCATCAATATCTCATACTAAATTCATAAAAATCAAGTACTAAGCAAATGTAAAATAAAAGCACTAATATTGGAAAATATGCCAAAAATATATAAAAATGCATGAAATTAATATTTTTATTATTTCACAATTTTTTAGAGGTCCTAAGGAAACTAGGGGGAAAAATCCCATCCTAAAATGATCATTTTTCAATTTATTGTGAATTATTTGCTAACCTATATGCAAACATGGAAAAAAAATGAAAAATCAATTAAAAATGAGAAATATGCGTGGTGAATAGCGATTTATTTAGTTCAAAAGGGAATTGGGCTCAGGAGGGGGGTGCAGGTATCACAATGCGCTAGGCCCATTACTTATTCAGAAAAACATAAAAACACAAGGAAAAGAGGAAAAAACTGGGGGGGCGAATAGCATCTATTCGCCTTGTTAATCAGATTGGGCCCTAGACTGGGGGTGTGATTAGCGAATCTATCTGGGCCCATAACGAAAGCTCACACCAGGGGGGTGCCATGGGAAAACTATGGCATGATCAGCAAGACATCATGGGCCTAAGCCCGAATCCGTTCTAATCTCAGCCTTAGCAAAACAAAACCCTAAGCTTATCCCAATCCCCTATCTACTGTTCACTCCTTCCCAAACCCTAACGGCGCTCCTTCAATCTCCCTCTCCATCCTCTCTGCCCCGCTCTCTCAAGCCTTTGCTCGAAAATCCTCACAGACCTGTTCCAATTCCCTAACCTAATATCTCCACATTCTACCAAACTGACCTAGTTATCTAACTAAAACAACAACTACCATCGTCAGAAGAAGAAATTGAATCAAACCTGGAAATATGACGAAGGTTGATGATGAAGATTACTCTGGGGATTTTGAAGCTTGGACGCTCTTGACGATGTTTGAGGCTTTCTGGAACCTCACAAACGTGATGAGGATCTACGAACGCGATGCGTATCCACGGAGAAGTTCTGGAAACTGATGATGGCGCGGATATTTATGATGAAAATCCTGAGAGTTCTTGACAAAAAGAAGAAAAACTAGCGGCCTATGAATCCTGATGAAATTTCTTTGAAGAACTTCTTGAAGATTCTCGGCGGTTTTGATGTTCGGTGGGATCTTGGAGCGTTGAAATCGGAGGAGATCTGGAGGTAAAGGAAACGCAGGTTCTTGAGCTCGTTGAACATTCCTGGAAAAAACTCTTGAATATTGATGGAGTTCTTGGTGAAATCTGGGGGAACGACGAACTGGATGAAGATGATGAATGAACTTGGAAGGATCGGAGGATGATCTGGGAAAAAATCGTATGAAGATTTTGGATGATGTTCTTAGTAGATCTGGAAAAATGCAGATTCAGATGAATTTTCCGGTGAGTTCAACATTTTCGTCGACGGTTAGAAGTTCCGGCGAGAGGTTACGACGGAGGTGCGGTGGTCCGGCGAGGGTTGCATGGCCGGCGGTGGGATAGTGTAAGTGGGACGCGTGGCAGTGAGAAAGAGGGAGAGAGAGACGCGTGGGGCCAGAGGGAATGATGTGTGTAACACGTGGAAGGGAGAGGGATAGTGGTGTCTGTGAGTTGTCAACAGAAAATTGATGAAGTGGCTGAAGAGAGCTTAACACGCATGGCAATGCTACTTATATGACACCTGGCGCAAATTCTGGACCCCTCTGACTGGGCTTTTGACTGGATAATGGCCCATTAAGGACTCTGATTCTAATTAAGACCTAATTAAATGCTAATGAAAACCCTAATTAAAACTAAACGAAAATTAATTAAAAAAAACCTTAATCAAGACCTCTAATTAATCCTAATTAAAGACTAAACGAAAATTAATAATAAAAAACCCTAATTAATCATAAAAAACAAAATTAACTCTAATTAACCTATTTAACAGAAAAAGATATTATTTAATATCTAAAAAAAACTATCTAAATCCTATATTAAATCTATAAAATCAATTAAAAAAATCTATTAAAATCTATAAAAAAAACCTATTAAATTCTATATTAAATCTATTAAATCAATTAAAAAATCTATTAAAATCTATAAAAAAAACCTATTAAATTCTATAGGAAAATATCTATTAAATTCTAAAAATATTAACCTATTTAATATCTAAAAATCAAGTAAATCTATTAAAAAAACTATTAAAATGCATTAACAATCTAGAAAATAAAAGAGAAAATTCTAAAAATGCCAGGAAGCCGATTAAATCGATTAAAGAACAATTGCGCAACCATAGCGAAACCCGGGCACCGAGATGGCCTGAAAACACAGGGAACAAGCACCAATTCTCAAAATACACTTATCCAAACCGGCCTGAACTGCCTGAAACGCCAGGGGCTGCAATCCCGATAAAATCAATCTGACTGAGAAAATTGCAATGCATGCAGTATGCGAATGCGAATGCAAAATGCGTCGAAACATAAATCAGATATGAGAACTGGTTGGTCAAATTTTGGGGTGCAACAGCTGCCCCTATTCAAGCGGCTTGGACCCGACTGGGTGAAGAGCGAACGACCTTTAAACATTCGAGGTACGAGACGGTTGAATACCATAGAAACCCTGAAATTTGCCAACCGCAGAAATAAACTGCACCAACTGCTTGGACAACACCATCCGCTGACTGGATCTGGTTGTTACGGCAACAACTGATCAATTAGCGACCGTGGTGGGGATTATTTTCATCAGCCTGAAAAAGATTCTATCAGCGCGGGGATAGAACTTTGTCCACATTCTGTCAACACAGAGAAATCCTGACGACCTCGCTGGGGAAACAGTTCTGTCAAATATTTGAACACATTCTGTCTTGTCCTGAGACACATACTCTGTCTATTATGGGAAAACCATCTGCCTGAATACGAGAGATTCATCCGTCTGCTCCATACGGGAAAAGTCATCTGCCTGATTACAGGAAGCTCCATCCGCCTGCTTCGTACGGGAAAAGTCGTCTGCCTGATTACAGGAAAATCCATCTGCCTGCTTCATACGGGAAAAGTCGTCTGCATGATTACAGGAAAATCCATCCGCCTGCTTCATACGGGAAAATTATCTGAATACCGTTTCTCTGCCTACCTCTGCAGTAGCCAAATCCGTTGGTCCCATCCCACAAACGAATTTGAGGAGGACTCTACTGGGGATAGTAACACGAGGAAATCACGGCGACTTCCTTGGGAAATAAGCTTTTGTCGAATATCGGAACACAACTCACATACTCTGGCTATCCGGGGAGAATTATCTATCTGGATACCGGAACATTCATCCGCCTGCTTCATACGGGAAAATATAACTCATCTGCCTGATACTTACAGGAAAGTTCATCCGCCTGATCCATACGGGAAAATACAACACATCTGCCTGATACATACAGGAAAGTTCGTCCGCCTGTTTCATACGGGAAAACATAACACATCTGACTGATACATACAGGAAAATACAACACATCTGCCTGATACATACAGGAAAAGATAACACATCTGCCTGATACATACAGGAAAGTTCTTCCGCCTGATTCTTACAGGAAAAGATAACACATCTGCCTGATACATACAGGAAGGTTCGTCCGCCTGATTCTTACGGGAAAAGATAACACATCTGCCTGATACATACAGGAAAGTTCTTCCACCTGATTCTTACGGGAAAAGATAACACATCTGCCTGATACATACAGGAAAGTTCTTCCGCCTGATTCTTACGGGAAAAGATAACACATCTGCCTGATACATACAGGAAGGTTCGTCCGCCTGATTCTTACGGGAAAATCGTAACCCATCTGCCTGATACTTACAGGAAAGTTCTTCCGCCTGATTCTTACGGGAAAAGATAACATTGGATATAGCTCCCTAGCCTGTTCGCGGTAGTAATTAACTCCACTGAGGATATTCTGAAAATAACTGCCCGACACCCGTTTCGACAACAAGTGACCACTTCTGAAATTTGATTCATGAAACCCTGAAATGCTGCCGCGATAGCAAACCTGAAGAAAAACACTCCGCTTGTCGGATAAGAGAAACTTCAGCCAGTAACTCTGTGGGGAATAATAGCAAGAACTGCATCATCATATGTCTCACGGTGAGACCTCGATCGTCTGGTAATATATCTGAACTATAACTTCATACTCCTGCTGAGAAACACACCTGAAAGCAAAAGGTTAACCAACCTGATTTATGTTTCAAAATGTGTATGTTTGGCAATGGCGTAATGCTCCATACGGCATGGAAATGCTATGCGTTTGTGGGTAGATGCAAACATAATAATGTATGCAAATGCAAATGTAGGTTCAGGCTGCTGGGGGAAGCTCTAATAAGCTTACTTCAACACGGCTGTTGAGGACAACTACCACCCTGTTGGGGATGAACGGGTATCGCAAAGTATTCTGGCAAAATAAATGTCGGAAATACAACCAACTCTGTCGGGGAGAGATTACACATCGATTTCCACTGGGAGGAAAGAATAACACATGCTGGGAAGACTAACTCAACTGGGGGGCAGAAGCAACCCTTCTGGGAGACAACTGTCTGGGTACAGTTTACGAACTCGAAACTACCACTCCGCTGGGGATAATCATCCTGACGACGGCATAGGGGTGAGGCGCAACCTGCATAGGGATTAGCGTCACATCAAATCAAGTCTTTCACCACGAACCTCCGGCTGGGGCCACAATTTCCTGATCGTTTGCTTCAAAGGTGAGGACCCTGCAAAACACAAACGAGGCAAGACAAATCTATACAACCAAATCTATTCGAGTTAGTGTCTGTGACATTACTTCAGTCAATTCGAAGTTTTAGCAATTATTGGCAAGGGCCAGCAAAGTTATGCACATGCAAGTTCATCGGAACATTGGCGTTTTCCACATACAAAACAGTAAAGCACAAACATCAAATGCTGAATAACATGTTTTATTAATAACAGGCCTCTGAATAGGCAAAGTTTTGTACATCGGATGCAACTCCTGAAAAGAGGAGGTTACGCATACACAAAAAAAATACAAATTGAATTTGTACACATGTCGGCAACGTGGTGCAGACAAACATCACGAGCTGATCCTCCTATGACTCGCCTGACTCTGATGCTTTCCCGGTATTCCCTTTTTCGGAAGAGATTGTATCTGATAGACGAACCCTCAGGTACTCCCAAACCACTAAGCAATGTAGTCTCAGATTCGGACCGCAGTCATTTGCCTTTTAAATCCCTAACTTTTGCGTGAACCGCCCTTTGCGGGTTTTCAATTCACCGGGATACCCTTTTTTGCCGAAGTCGCCCAATGTAGGTTTTCGAATTCGCGGGTGTACATCTTTTCAATTTTATCCCTAACTTTTTCCCGAACCTTTTATTCTGTTTTTGGTTCGCCAGGATGCCCCATTTTTGCCTGGACTTTCTTTTTTCTGTCCAGCGGGTCAATTTTAAGCAAAGTATTTTTTAACTGCGTCCGAATTCACAGGCGACATAAAGTCTTCACCGTCCATGGTGGACAACAACAATGCTCCTCCTGAGAAGACTTTCCTGACAATGTATGGCCCTTTGTAATTAGGGGTCCACTTGCCCCTGTGATCTGTTTGTGGCGGGAGAATCCTCTTCAGCACAAGGTCGCCCGTCTGAAAGCTTCGAGGGTGTATCTTCTTATCGTACGCTTTCTTCATCCGGCTCTGGTACAACCGACCGTATGCTAGAGAAGCTAGCCTCTTCTCATCCATTAAGCTGAGCTGATTCAGACTATCTTTAACCCATTCTGCCTCGTCAAGTTGTACATCTCGTAATACCCTCAAGGAAGGAATCTCCACTTCCAAGGGTAACACTGCCTCCATTCCGTATACCAATGAAAAAGGGGTTGCTCCGGTTGATGTGCGTACCGTCGTACGATAACCGTGCAAAGCAAAAGGTAGCATCTCGTGCCAGTCCTTATACGTCACAACCATCTTCTGAATAATCTTCTTTATGTTCTTATTGGCCGCTTCAACAGCGCCATTCATCTTGGGCCGGTAAGGAGAAGAGTTGTGATGTTCAATCTTAAAATTCTGGCACGGCTCTTTCACCATCTTGTTATTCAAATTCGAACTGTTGTCGGTAATAATCCGCTCAGGGATTCCATATCTGCAGATAATATCTCGCTTGATAAATCTGGCGACCACTTGTTTGGTGACATTGGCATATGACGCTGCTTCCACCCACTTGGTGAAGTAATCAATTGCCACCAAAATGAAACGGTGTCCGTTGGATGCCGTTGGCTCAATCTTTCCAATCATATCAATTCCCCACATCGAGAATGGCCACGGTGATGACATCACATTTAGAGGACTTGGGGGTACATGGACCTTGTCCGCATAAATTTGGCATTTATGACACCTCTTTGCAAACTTGAAACAGTCTGTTTCCATAGTTAGCCAGTAATAACCTGCCCGCAGCAGTTTTCTCGTCATAGCATGCCCACCAGCATGTGTACCAAATGTACCCTCATGTATCTCTTCCATGAGCAACTTCTCTTCTTTCTCGTCTACACAACGTAGCAACACCAAGTCGTGGTTTCTTTTGTATAGGATACCATCAGGATTCAAATAGAAACTGCCAGCCAGTCTCCTGAGGGTCTTCTGATCTCGACTGGATGCCCCAGCTGGATACTCCTTGTTCTTTAGGAAATTCTGGATGTCAAAGTACCAGGGTTTACCGTCGGGAGCCTCGTCAATGGCAAATATGAATGCATGCCTATCAAGCCGAGAGATAACAATCCGGGGAGTCTCGTTCCAGAAGTTAACTTTATACATTGAAGACAATGTCGCCAGGGCGTCAGCCATTTGATTTTCTGCTCGCGGCACATGATGCAATTCCACCTTGTCAAAGAAAGGTAACAATCTCCTTGCATAATTCATATATGGTATCAAATTGGGCTGACGTGTCTCCCATTCTCCTTTAATCTGGTTCACCACTAGAGCTGAGTCTCCGTATACATCCAGATGTTTGATTCGCAGATCAATAGCTTCTTCCAGACCCATGATGCAAGCCTCATATTCAGCCTCATTATTAGTAACGGGAAAGGTCAATCGGGCAGTAAAGGGGATGTGCGACCCCTGAGGAGTAGTGATAATTGCACCTATTCCGCTACCATAAGAATTTACAGCTCCGTCAAATATCAATTGCCATTTGGAACCCAACTCTGGTCCTTCGTCCGGCAACGGTTCTTCACAATCCTTCATTTTCAGGTACATGATATCCTCGTCAGTAAAATCAAACCTCATCGATTGGTAGTCCTCAACAGGCTGCTCCGCAAGGTACTCTGACAGAACGCTACCTTTAATAGCCTTCTGCGAGACATATTGGATATCGTATTCGGTTAACACCATCTGCCATCGGGAAATCCTACCGGAGAGTGCTTGCTTCTCAAACACGTATTTGATTGGATCCATCTTTGAAATTAGCAGGGTCGTATGATTTAGCATGTATTGTCTCAAACGTTTGGCGGCCCAGGCTAGCGCGCAACATGTTTTTTCGAGCATTGAGTATCGAGACTCACAATCAATAAACTTCTTACTCAAATAGTAGATTGCATGCTCTTTACGCCCAGTCTCGTCATGTTGACCGAGAACACAACCCATACTTTCCTCCAGAACTGTCAAATACATAATCAAAGGTCTCCCGGCCACTAGGGGTATCAAAACAGGAGGTTCCTGCAAGTATTCTTTTATCTTGTTGAACGCCTTTTGACAATTTTCATTCCAGGTCACAACCTGATCTTTCTTTAACAGCTTGAATAACGGCTCGCATGTCGCAGTTAAGTGAGATATGAACCGGGCGATGTAGTTCAACCTCCCTAAAAACCCACGCACCTCTTTTTCTGTTTTAGGCGTCGGCATTTCCTGTATCGCTTTTATCTTTGCAGGATCAACCTCTATTCCTTTTTCGCTCACAATAAACCCCAGTAGTTTACCCGATCTCACCCCGAAAGTGCACTTGTTAGGGTTCAGTCTCAGCCTGAACTTCCTAAGCCTCTTGAACAATTTCAGCAAATTAACCAAATGCTCCTCCTCTGTCTGGGATTTGGCAATCATATCATCAACTTAAACCTCGATCTCTTTATGCATCATGTCATGAAAGAGAGTCGTCATAGCACGTTGATATGTTGCCCCAGCGTTCTTCAATCCGAAGGGCATCACTTTGTAACAAAATGTTCCCCAGGGAGTAATGAAGGTAGTCTTCTCCATGTCTTCTGGAGCCATTTTGATCTGATTATAGCCTGAGAAGCCATCCATGAAGGAGAATACAGAGAATTGAGCAGTATTATCAACCAGCACATCGATGTGAGGAAGTGGAAAGTCGTCTTTCGGGCTCGCCCTGTTCAAATCACGGTAATCTATGCACATTCTCACTTTACCGTCTTTCTTTGGCACTGGCACAATATTAGCAACCCATGAGGGATATTTGGTAACAGCTAGGAAACCAGCATCCCACTGTTTTTGAACTTCCTCCTTGATCTTCACAGCCATATCCGGTCTAGTTCTTCGGAGTTTCTGCTTAATAGGCGGACATTCCTCTCGCAGTGGCAGACGGTGAACGACCATATCCGTATCTAACCCAGGCATATCCCCATACGACCAAGCAAATATATCACTGTACTCTTTGAGCATCTCAACCAACCTTTGCATGATGTCGCTCTGCAGCGCAGCCCATATACGGATGTTTTTCTCAACCCCTTCCGACCCCAAATTGATAATCTCAATGACTTCCTCATGAGGCAGAATGATTCTTTCTTCTTGTTTCACCAGCCATGCCAACTCTTCTGGCACGTCACCATCTTCGACAATCTCTTCTTCGGCCTGAAATACCGGGTGCTCAAAGTCGAAGTGAGTCATAGGCGGTTCATACATGTCATTTGAAAATGTAATCCTGCAAAGGAAATGGTTAAATGCTTCAAAACGTGTATAAAGCGAATAATCACGTTGCCATTTTATTGTAAAAGATAAAAACAGGAAAAACAGGGATCACAATATTTGTACATGAAAAAACGCCTTTTATTTAACGATTAAACAGTGCAATGTACATAACAGAATGGCCCTAAGCAAAATCACGATGCCCCGGGTAGGACACCGGATTGTTCAACAATTAATAAAACAAAGAATTATTGTTTCATTGTCACAGGAACAGTCTCCTGAATAGACCAATTGCAAAGCCCTTGTCCTGGCACGCTCGGCTGAATCCAGGCGTCCATGTCGCAATCGCTGTCCCCTTCCTCGGAATCTGAAACAGCATTGATGGTCTCGTAACATACCCCACTAGCCGTAATTGTTATTGGTCCTTTGAAACGGGGTGCCCCTGCGGTAGGCGTTGATGACGAAGGATGATATCCAAGCCCGAACCTGTCGTTCTTCACGGGAATCTCCAACACCTTGCCCTAGCCCTTGGTCTTGCCTGTCTTCACTAGAGCTTGAGCCTCTTTGTAGGATGACACCGCCACATCTGATACTTTGCTTGGCACTGAAGCTTTGTCCTTAATTCGCAACCCCTCAAAGGCTTGACAGGGTGTCTCATGTATTTCACCGTCGACTTCCACATATTTGAACGAAGACAAATGGCTAACCAGAATATCTTCCTCTCCACAAACAGTGATGACACTATCCCCCACCATGTACTTCAGTTTTTGGTGTAACGTGGATGTGACTGCCCCAGCAGCATGGATCCATGGGCGCCCCAGAAGACAACTATACGCTGGCTGGATGTCCATTATATAGAATTCAGTTTCAAAGATTTCAGGCCCCACTTGCAACGGCAATGTTATGGATCCGAAAACTGACCTCCGTGTACCATCAAATGCCCTGACCACCAAGTCACTGGGCGTACAAATGATCCCCCTGATATCCAATTTCACCATTGCTTTCTTCGGAAGCACATTCAAGGAAGACCCTGTATCCACCAACACATGGGACATGACCGTGCCCCTGCATTCGACTGAGACGTGCAACGCCATATTATGCTCTCTTCCCCTCGGGGTCAAATCAAAATCAGTGAACCCCAAACTATGGCCTGCATTCACGTGCGCCATCACCCCTTCTAACTGATTCACAGAAACATCTTGGGGTACAAACGACGTGTCTAGAATTTTCAATAAAGCGTTCCGATGGGCCTCAGAACACAATAGCAACGACAATATGGAGATTTTTGAAGGTGTTTGTTGAAGGTGCTCTACAATTTTATAGTCACTTTTACGGATAAGACGCATAAATTCTTCTACATCTTTCAGTGACGTTTCTTTTTCATTCCTCTGCACAGTGACACTCTCATTCACTTTTCCCTTACCTTTTGCCAATCGTTCTGCCTCTACCTCAGGCGATATAAAAATTCTCCCACTCCTTGTCATTCCTCCAGTTCCGACAACATTGTCTACAACCCCAGCTGGCTGTTTATTGACCTCAATTTTTTCACCATCGCAATATACCTCCAACCCGTAAGTCCACGACACGGCTTTAGTACTCTCGAAAGGAACTGGTCCCGCTTTGGTAATTGTGATCGTCGGCCGCCTGGCGGGCGCCGTTATCGTTATTGTTTTTCTCGGAATTGTCATTGTAGTAACATCGTTCTGCTCATCACACAATGCCTCTACCGGCTTTTCAATCGCGGTTCTATCAAATTGCAAAGTACCCTTATCCATCATAACCTGAATACCTTGCCTCAGCTCACTACAACCCTTGGGCTGTATCCAACAATCTAAGCAAAACTCATCACAACCCGGGAATACACCCCCTGTTAACAACCTACTCTTGATCTCACCCAATGGTGTCTTCAGCTCATTGACATCCGTCACTAGATTCAGATTCTCCTCAGTCAAAATGGCGTTTGCCCCATGATTGGGCATAGGCTGTTGTACTATATTTGGACCTGCCTGTCCAAAGTTAATAGCTTTGCTATCCAATAAATCCTGAACCTTATGTTTAAATGCCTGACAAGCTTCTATATCATGCCCGGGCGCCCCGGAATGAAACTTGCAATGCTTGTTGGCATCATATCCGTAAGGGAGTACTGCCCCAGTAGGCGGTGCTAAAGTCCTCTTTTCGACCAAGTTCAAACCTAGCAGAGTCTGGAGAAGTTCTGCATACGTGGAAGGAGGTGCGTCGAACACTCTTTTCGGTCTTGCGTTCTGTACCCTTCTCTGGCCAGGATTCTGTCCCTGCTGTTGCTGTGGTGGTTGTTGTTATGGCTGTCTTTGTTGAGGAAGCGGGATAGTGATCCTAGCTATCTGTTGCGACTGAACATACTGATGTCTTCCTCTGCCCCTGCCCCTGCCACCAAACACTGCACTGGAATCACCCTGACGTCGACCCCCAAATGCTTTTCTATTACCTCCTGACGAAGTGGACTCCCCAGCTTGGAACCTTCCCACCTTAATACTATTCTCAATCATTTCACCCATCAAGATCAGATCAGAGAAACTTCCCAATGCAACAGGAAACAACTTCTCATAGAATATCCCCGTGAATGTTCCAATGAACATATCATTCATCTCCTTCTCCACTAGAGGAGGATGCACTCTTGCTGCCATGTCGCGCCACCTTTGCGCATATTCTTTGAAACTCTCCCCAGTTTTCTATGACAAGCCTTGTAGCTGGACCCTGTTTGGTGCCAGGTCACTGTTATATTTGTAATGTGTCACAAACGCCTCAGCCATTTGCCTCCATGTTTTTATCTGAGTGGGCTCCAGCCCCATATACCACTCAAGTGACGGTCCGGACAGGCTATCTTAAAAGAAATGCATCAGCATTCTTTCATCATTCGAGTAAGCGGACATCCGTCTGTAGTAAGAGCGAACATGCACCTTTGGGAAAATGTGTCCCTTATACTTATCAAGCGTGGGAGCTTTAAACTTCAGCGGTACCCTCAGGCCAGGCACCAATCCCATTGTAGTCATATCTAAGCCAGTAGTATTCTGACTCACTACACCCTTCATTTGTTCCTCAAGCATTATGATCCTCTGTACAGGATCCACAGGTCCTTCAATACCTCTACCAGAAAAGGCATCTTCCTGTTGGTCTTCAACCCAATTAACATTCTCCTTTCCGTACCCGTCATACCCATTGTTACGACCAAATCCAATCTGATTCATCATAGGACCCCTGTTACACCCCAAAATTTGACCAACAATTATTTATCCATCTAGTGTTTGAAAGTTGATACCCTCATCAGACAGTTCAAAAGATCTTCAGAGGAATTGGTTGGGACCAGGGTTGTGTGCTTCACAGCTTGAGAGTTGTGGGTGCCCCTCAGATGATTCTGAGACTTTGAGAATGAACTTGATGTTTGGAGAAAGCCTGTGAGATGTCTTGATATCCATAATGAAGCCCAGAGAGGTCATTATGCAAGGGTTCAGAAGATTCAACCATGAATGATAGAATTAGGGTTTTGACTGGGCCAACCCTAGATCAGCTGAAGATTTGGAGAAGGTTGAGACCTAATCCAAGGGCCATGAGATCATGGAATGATGTATAGAGATGTTATAAGGATGATTCCTAGACCAACTCATCATGATTGAAGAGTTTGAGAAGTTTTGAGTTAGGGTTTCTGAGGATTGTCAGTGCAAAAACCCTAATTTAATCCCTATCTTCCAGGCAGTTTTAGCTCAAGATGTGATTGATATCTCATCTTCCCCACAACATGAATGTTATAGATATTGTTCTTAGCTTTAATTTGAGTGGTGGAAGTCCTTGATAGGAGTTGCAGAGCTCAAGTTATGGTTTTGACAAATTACAGGTCAGCTGAGGTGTGTGAATCTGGGTCCTTGAAAGTCACCCAACTTGCAGACAACTTTTGCCCTAGTAGGATGATTCCTATGATCTCTTGGTCAACATGAATGTTGGAGGGCATCTTCTTAGCTTTAATTTGAGTGGTAGAAGTCCTTGATAGGATTTGTGGAACTCAACTTATGGTTTGAACAAGACAGGGGTATTTTGGTAATTTGTCAGTTATAGGCCATTTTTAAGCAAATGCCATATCTCCTATTTCCAAGCCTCAAATGGAAAAACTCAAAACATGAAAGTTGTTCAAAATGTAATTTTAAGTCTATAAAGAAGGTCATGAATTGTTGAAAAAGCTTGGAGCATGGATATTTTAAAATGGTCAAAATGACTTGAAAAAGGCTTATAAGTTAAAAAAGTTGAAATTGGATTTTGGTTTGAGAGATCTACAAATCCAAAATGGGGCATATGATAGATGATTTTGATTGGAAACAACATTTTGGAAACAATGGTTTATCCACATTTTTGAGTTTAGGCTTAAAAATTGGACTTCCTTTGTAAATTTGTTACTTGCACTTTAAGGTATCAAAAGGAAATGTTTGCCAAAGCCTTAAAATGACTTGAAATGCCTTGTTCTCTCCTTATCATCTCATATGAGGGTATTTTGCATGGTTTCTCATGAGATTTGGGATATTTACTAAAAATAGAAAAAGTGAATTTCTCATTGCATGAGAAGTTCTAGAAACCTCTTGGAAGTTTCTCATCCATTCTAGATGATTCTATTCTCATCTATATAAGCAATAGAGAAGGTCCATACATTGGTTAGAGATTGTGAGGGCTTGCAAGTATGCTTTGATTCCATAACTCCAAAAGTGCATTTTCATTCCAAAGTGTATTGAATCATCATCCATCATTCCAACTTTGGTTATCATCATCATCTACAACCTTCATAGAGTATTTGGCAAACGAAAGGCTCAAGAATTCGTGGCTGGATTATGAGATCTCCAACTTCACTCCAACTTGCATGAAGAGTTGAATAGGTTGATTCAAGAAGATAGAACAAGAACCACTGCAACCAGAGGCTTCAACATTCATCAAAGACCACACAAAGCAATTGGCAAGGTCTGAATTGGAGGAGAACCATCACCACCATCATCACTTGCAAGGTATGCGTTTCACCATGAATCTCTCTATTTATCCATAGTTCAAGCATGTTGTTAGGAGAAATACAATAGAGACCAATTAGGGATGTGTTATGATGAGTTTGAGGGCTGTTTGTGAGGTTTGCTTCCATGGTGTCAATTCTTTAGTGATCAAGAACTCACGATTTAGTGTACTATAATCTTAGATATTAGGCTTAGGATAATCCCCATAAGATGTAGTACATGATAGGTTAATATGAGACCATTTGATTACCATGCAAACTAAGGTGCGAAAATGGTGACCACCCCTTGTAGCCTTCGTATTTCTTTCTTGAGGGAGAGTTAGAGAATTCTAGTACCATGGTTGTGTAGAGGGAGAAGAGTAGATGAGTTTTCATCTTTGGATCGTGAAAAATGGTGGAGAAATGAGAGAGTTAGAGAGGGTGGAAGTTGCTTGCATGAATTCTGTTTTTGAAACCCTAGCATGCATTAGGAAGAAGACATAATCACCACCCTTGATTTCCTTTGAATATTTGACTCATCCAATGCATCTAACGGCTGGCATTAAATCTGAATTTTAATGAGGTCTTTGGGCCTTTGCGCTATTCGCACCCCCCTCATTTCCAGGCCCAATGATTTCAACTATCATTTCTTTCTATTTGCACCCCTTCCACTTATTTCTTTCTATTTCGTATTCATTTTCATTTTATTTCATTGATCTTCAAAAATTCATAACTAAATGGAAAATGCATATTTTTCACTCATTCTTTTTTTAATATTTTCCTCATCATGTCTAGAAAATTAAAAAAATATAAAAATTGCATTTTATATTTTTTTAGCATTTTTCTCGTATTTTACAAAAAAATGCATATTTTTAATCATTCATTTCATACATGGATTTGTGTATTTTTGTTCATGCATTTAGAAATAGATTTTTTGCCCATTCTTTTTTGTGGTGATTAATATTGAATTGTAGTATTCCCAGAATTTATTACTAGATTTTTTAGAATAAAATTTGATTAGTTTAGATAATTGAACTTAGGATAGTTTAATTAGGGTTTTTAAGTAGCATGCTTGAACTTCAACATTTTATTTTTGGGGTTTTTAGGACAAGTTAGCCTATGGGGAATGTATGGGACTTAAGGGTAGTTAAATAGGATCCCCTAGAATTTATATTAGGAATTTGTATGGTATTTTAGTATTTTTCATTGATTTTTGAATGTATGGATAATATGTGTGTTGCTTAAAGGCATAAGTTGTATTGTTGTGTTTTCTTTCCTTCTCTGTTGAGTGTGTGAGCTTTGAAGATTGAGTTGAAGACCTTGTGGATCATCATGGAAGCTTTGAAGACCTTGAAGAGGAGTTTAGCATAGCTTTTGTTTGTTTTGTTTATAGGTTGATAGGTGCATAGGCAGAGCCCTAGATAGAATACTTTGTTCAATAAACAAGGAGTGTCTTGTTCACCTCCTTTCTTCTCTGTGACATAGAGTCCCTTAAGGGTATTCACCTCTCTCCTTTGGAGGGATTAGTGACCTTGCCCTATAAGGTAGAACTTTGAGAGAGCCTTTCCTTTGATGTTAAGTTCTCAATGGCATCCTTTGGAAGTCAGTGAGCACTGCAACATCCTCACCTCATCTTATTGACTGAATCTTGTTTGCTGGAGCATTTGAGCCATTGAAGATAGAAGCTGAAGCTTTGAAGAGGATGATTCCTTGGAGATTGTTGAAGTCTGAAGACTCTGTGAAGACCAAGTGGATGCCTGAAGATCCCTGGAGATAGTGAAGCCTGAAGGTAGAGCTGGTTAAAGGAGCTGAAGCTCAAGGGAGAAAATGAGTTGATACTCATGTTGTAGGGTTGATACCTGGAAAGCAAGTGATCTCTGAAGTCTGAAGACTGGGTTGCTGCTGAAGGAGCTGAGGCTTTCTTCTGTTTTCTTTGATGTATTGTGTGTTTTGTCTGATTTGTCTGCTGCATTAGATTAAGCACATTTAGAATAAGTTCAGTCTAAGAGCATGAGTGCATCTGATTGTATTGTTATTGCTTGGCTTTGCTTGCGGGTATTCGGTAGAGCCCAGCTCCCTTGCCCATGTGTTTATTTTGCTTGATAGCATTTCATTTCTCCTATCTGTATGATTACAGTTTACTGTTTTGCTGGATAGCATGTTGTTTATTTCAGTATGATTACTGTTATTTCATGACTGGCTTGAGGTCGAGACGAGCTTGTGGAGGCTGAAGCCCCATACACATTTCCTCCCTCACTTGCATTGCATGCATTTTACTGTTAAAGCTGATGCTTTTGTCTGTTTTGGTGTATCATTGACATGATCCCTTAGGACTCTCATTTCCTTTGATAAGGATTTGATGATAGACTTTTAGGTTGAAACCTATGCATGACAACTTCTAGGAGTTCCCTGTTCAAACTTCAACCATAGGATGAATCCATGGCATGATAACAATAGGACTTGATAGTCTCCCTCCTAGTTGGGCTTGTTCTCTTCTCATCTCAAAACAGTTTAAGATACAGTAATCATGAATGATTTCTTTCGTACGTTACGAGCCTTAAGCTATCTGAGAAAGGATTGTGGGAGAGTTTCTTTTCCACAGTCTGGATGTTTAGTATGGTACCCTTTGGGTGACATGCGACGTATTCACTCTCAGGTCACAGTCTCTAGTGCGGTTGAGATCGCAAACATAATAAAAAACACTTCTTTTAGGAGCTAACCCGTAGTTTCCCGAACTACGTTTGCTCTGATCTTTCATACCAGATGAAAGTACGTAGGCATAGGATGCGATATCCTAGCGAGCAACCTTCCCCATCTTCCCCCGTAGTTGGCCGAACTACGTTGACTCTGATTTCTCATTCTCTGATGAGAATACGTAGGCATAAAGTGCGACGCTTTGCCGAGTCATTTTTCTTTTCTTTTTCAGCCAGCCTTGATAGGTAGATAGATTATCACCAACCCGTCCAAGTAAACAAACAAGCGAGGATCCCGTCGAGTACGACGGACGTGAGGGGTGCTAATACCTTCCCCTTGCGTAACCGACTCCCGAACCCAGACAATGGTTGCGACGACCTTGTCTTACCCTTTTTCGTCAGGTTTTTCCGATCGTTTCCTTTCCCGCTCTAAGGGATAAATAACGAAAGGTGGCGACTCTTCTGTCATGCCGGCACCTTATTTTCGCGCAAGCGACAGCTGGCGACTCTGCTGGGGACTTGATAGTTTCCTAGGGATCCAACGTCCCGAAAGCGAGTCAGTTTTGGGATCCAACGTCCCTTGAGAGAGTCAATCCTATCGTTTGTGTGTTTGCTTGTTGGGTTGCGTTTATTTACCGCATTTTTACTTCCCGCATCTTTATTTCCCGCACTTTATTTGCAGTATAATATGATTATTTGTGCTGTTGTGGGATGGGAGTTCTGATTGAGTGAGAAGCCATACCCAGGCTTGAGTGCACCATAGACTTAGAGTGGAAATTAGTGGGCGCGTGCTTGCTTTGCAGGCACTAGTGTCTCATGAAATCCATGCTCAGACGAGGTTCATCCGGTTGGCTTCACTTTCAACCCTTTGGGTTGAGACGGTTGCTGGTTTGGTGGATTGTCGACTCTGGGGACCGATCATTTGTGATTCAGCTAAGTGAGGCCTCTTCAGGACTTGATGATGTCACTCCTTCTGGGAATCGTATCATCAGTTTTGAAAGTCTGTGACGCTGATGAACGCATAGGATGCCATACCTTGAGTCAGTCTAGGTCCATACCTGTGAGCGGAACTGGGTTCATTACAGGAAACTTAGACCTTCAGACTACCTGGTTTTCTTGACAGCAAATCAGTTATGTTGGGTTCTCAGTTACAGATGTGTTCTTGATAGAGCAAGAGTTTGGTCAGAGGATCTTATCATCGGGTGTTCGTCTGTTCTTGATAGAGCAGGCTTTGATCAGTGTATTATCGTCAGTGGTTTGTTCTGGACGGAGCAGATTTTGAGTGAGGTCTGAAGACCTCATCGGCAAATGTTATTTGTTCTTGATAGGGCAGATTTTGAGCGAGGTCTGAAGATCTCATCAGCAGCTGTGTGTTTGTTCTTGATAGGGCAGATTGTGATTTTGGGGTCTGAAGACTTCAACAGGTGTTCCTTGATCTTGCACCCGGGGTCCTTATTATCAGTCACTTACTCTTGTCAGAACAGAGTTTTGATCTCGGTCCCATCAGATGGTTATTCTCAGCAGATCAGATTAGTGGTCTCACACCGGGGTTTTCTTCTCATCAGTGACTGTTGATACCAAATCTCCACAGCAGCCACCTGGATATATTGTTGCATCCCTGCATTTTGCATTAGCTCGCATATTCATGTTTGCATTCCATTAGCATGTGGCTGTGCTGCAGGCGCGTTTCGTACCCTGATCCTGGTGTCCCGAGCAATATGAGATATTTTCTTCCATGAATGGATCTAGTCTTATCATTGCATTGACACTATGTTGGCACGTTGACACCAGTATCAGGGGTGATCTCCTGAACGTACAGACACCCATAATTCATCTTGCATGACAGAAGCCGGGGCTTGTCTTCTAACCCTTGTGTTTGCAGGTTTGACACAGAATCAAGCAGCTCAGATTGATGGAGCAGATACAAGCTGAGTTGGGGAAAATCCAAAGCCAGCTGGGGCAGGTCATGAATGACATACAAGCAGTGCGTCTGGACCAGCAAGTACTCAGAGAGGAGAATCAGCAGCTGCAGAATCAGTTGAGCTTTCTCATGGGAGTGGTGAGGAGTATGCTAACAAAGGAGAGTGATCAAGCACCCAAGGTGGAGCCCAAAGTGCTTCCTCCGTTACCGTCAGTACCACCTGTGCTGAAGCCAAGTGGACCTCATGGACCCTCTACACAGCATGAAGCTCGAGGCCTGTCTCGTCAGCAGCCGCGCCAAGCATCTCAGAATAACCCTGGAGGTTATAGTCAAAAGAAGAAGCTACTTGATAGAGCTGTGGACCCACTACCTGTGAGTTATGCCCAGCTGTTGCCACTGTTGGTTCAGAACCGTGTTCTCAAGCTTCGGACCTCGGATCCACCAGATGACATGTCACCAGACATTGATCTCAGCATACGTTGTGATTTCCACTCAGGGGCACCAGGGCACCATGTTGAAACATGTAAGGCTCTCAAGAATAAGATTCAAGACCTTATTGACTAGAGGACAATTAGGCTTGTGTCGGGCGGCATAAGAGCATCGGGAAAGTTCATCCCTTACCCTGCAGAAGAGGTGGATGATTCCACTCCTTTGCCCGAAGCTGAGAAATATCTCGAATACGTCCCACGACCTTTGGTGACTGCATCGCCTCGCTCGCAGTTCCTACCTGGATCAAGTTCAAGGATGCAAGCGCCTAAACAAGAGATCGTCGCCATGCAGAAACGACGACCTCTTACTCTTGGGCGGAAGGAATACCAGCACCAGGATCACAAGAGACCTTGCAACCACTTAGAACAAAGGAATGCTTCTTTCCATCCAGTGCCTGTGCCGTATAGCCAGATTCTTCCACTGTTGATTCAGAATCCCTTGGTGGAACCGAAAGCTCTCAAGCCCGCGCCAGAGCCTTACCCTCCAGGGTACGATCCTCATGCTCAGTGTGGCTACCATGGTGGATCTCCGGGGCATTCAACTGAAGATTGCAAGGCTTTCCAGGCGAAAATGCAACAATTGATCGACCAAGGGTGTATTTCCTTTCCAGACGGAGTTTTGGTTGTACGTGACAACCTCTCAGCTGTTTGAGCTTGCAGATTCAGAGGGTTATTTCCAGAAGCCAGTGATCCAGACAGGCAGACGTCCTCAACATTGGCAGTCCTCGGACTTTTTACCATTTGCATTTGTAGTTTCTTTTCTGTTAGTTACTACTTGCTGTTAAACATTGTATGTTTCGAATGGTAATATTAATAAAGTGACTATGCATTTTTCTGAATTAGTTATGTCGTTGTCACTCATTTACTACATTGCACTGACACTTGCATTTTATTCACTCCACTTTATCACTATGATTAGCAATGAGCGGAGGGAGGATGATGAAACTGAATACTCATAGCCAATGATCGTATTGCTTTCAGATAAAACTTTGCCGATGACGTACAAGGCATTGTTTCAAATCCCCTAAACACCGGAGAGATAAGGAAGAGAATCCCTTGTTAACCACTTCGAGCCGAGAAGTAGGAGTTTCTTTTGGACTTTTGAACCCTTACATCTTAACCCGGGGCAGGGTAGTTGTCAGTTAGCTTGATCGAGCGTTCAAGTCTTATAGAGGAGTGTTGTCCTTCGAGGACCAATCACGTCATATTCCTCGCTAGAGGTCGTACCTCATCAACCACAATGGTTAAACCTCACCAATCAGGAGTGAGACAGTTACAAGCCTTTCGAAGCAATCAAGACAACCAGTGTCTCACGACTTGTTCCAAAAGAAAAAGGAATAAGAAAGCCCGCTAAGTAAAAAAGAAAAGCTAGAAAGCAAATACTTAGGCAAAAATCAGGGCATCCTGCTGGACTTCAAAAGAAAAATCGAAAAGAACTCAAAAGGAGTCAGTCCAGGCAAAAGTTAGGGAATCAAAAGAATGAAAAAGAAAGGATATAAAGAGAAAAATCCTCAAACAAGGACGAAGTCGTGTAGACACAGACGCCGAAAACGAAAAAGGAGTAACTGTCACTCCGAAACGCCTTGTGAATTCTTTAACCAGTTGTTCCCAATGTTCAAACATACCTCTCGAAGAGGCGAGCGCTCGAGCCAAGTTAACTGGACTTTAGGATCGGAGAACATCACGTAGACGGGGTGGGTACAAATCATAATTCGAGCCAAATATCCTTTGTTTCACTAACCGTGAACCCGACCACGATACAACCCTTAAAAGACCTAATTGAGGCAGGGTTTATTCTGATAGCGCATTACGATAAGGTTGAGTAACCTGACTCCTTCATGATTTGCTAATCATATCCTTATTGCATTTTTCATTGACCACGTAAGCACTACGTTTGAACTTTGTTTCATTCGTCACTCACAATCATATGCACGTAAATGAGTGACAGTACAACATTTTTTCGAAATTTGCATGAACACTGCATTAAAATTACTATTCGTGAATAAACAATTTTAGTTGCAGGTTAGTAGCTGATACGAAGGAACTTCAGCAGGGAATAGTCAATCAGGACTGAATCGTCAGAGGTCTGGGTCAGAATGGTATGCTGTGAAACCCTGTGAATCTGGGGCATCGACTTCCAGTGAGTTTGGAACCGGTTTTTCTGAGGACAAGTCCCGGAGCATCAGTTGATTATGGGGCGGTTTATGCAAGAAGCGGTTGATCGGAAGTGAGTCTTCTCGAGACCCAATCAGGGGCAGTTATCCAGAATTCTTGCAATTTAAGGGCAGATCCCTCCAATGTTCGATCAGAGCATATTGAGTCGCTCATCGCTCGTTCAAGGGCAAACTACTTCAGAGGTATTGAAGCCGACCATGCTGAGAGTTGACTAGTTGAGGATGAATCCTCCCGTTGTGCAGATGCTGGGGCAAGCCCTCTGAAGATTGTCTTGTTGCCAGTTGTTTTCGGCTCAGAATGAATTATTCCCGAAGGTCGGATTGGGGCAAGTTGAATCGCGCTGGGACAAGTTGTTCAAATGAGTTTGTTCACCCTGGCAAGAATTGAGTATCGGGGAATCGTGTCATTACCCTTCCAAAACCAGAACCTTCTGAAGAAGCCTTGTTGTCATTGCAGCCTAACCGGTTACTTGGTTTCAGGATTGGTAGCTTATGTTCCCTATGTTGACATTGTTGAACCAGGATCGTTTCTCGGCAGAGATGTACAGTTTGAGGTTGTTCCCCCCGTACGGTTTGAGGCTGCAGCAAATCAAGATGGCGTTTATCCCTTGTCAGATTAGGGTCAAGACTACCCTCAGCAGACCAGGATTGATATCCCCGAAGCAGGGCGAGCCCTCCTTCTCCAGCAGAGTTCAGTAGTCTCTCATCCGCAGAATCTGAAGGCAGATGGCGAGCATTGATTTGTCTTCCCCAGGCAGAGATGATTCTCTTCCCTAAGCAGACGCATCCTGAAGGTAGGTCACCTCATCAGCCGAATCAAGCACCGAAGAATGGTGTCTTCCCCAGCACCGGGTCACAAGTGCAGGTCTCGTAGGAGCTGTTCGTATGCCGAAGGATGCAGTAACTGATGGTGCCAGACTGAAGTCTCCATCGGAATGGAGATTCCCCACCAGAGTCATGCTCTCTCCCGAAGTTGGATGATTCCCTCTTCCCCAGTAGAGTGTTGAAACAGATGACGTTGTATTCCCCTGCAGAGTTGTACTCTCCCCCGAAGTCAGATGATTCTTTCTTCCCCGGCGAAATTGAAATTCCGCACCAGAGTCGTACTCTCCCGTGAAGTAGAATGATTTCTCTCTCCCTGGCTGAGTCCGCAAACCTCCAAGAGAGCCGAATCCTTGGAAGCAGTGGGGACCTTGAATGGATGTTCCCTAGCAGATATTGAACAGCTGATGCTGTACTTCCCCAGAGTCGCACTCTCTCCAATGGAGCAAAATGACTTCTCCTTCCTCAGCCGAGTTTGCAGATGTCCAGGAGGGCCGAGTCCTTAGAAGGTTGATCGGATCATGATTGGTCTTTCCCCAGTGGAGTGTGGAGCAGCTGAAGTTGTTTCCCCACAGAGTGATCATCCCCAGAAGAGTTAGCCGAGACGGCCACGCAGTTCACTCCCACGATTGACATCGCTTTCCTTCAGCAGGTTCGGGTTCTCGTAGAGCTTCGTCCCCTGCAGCAGTCATCTGAAGTTGTTTGCCCCGCAGCAGTCAACCGGAAGATCATTTCCCCAGGCGGAGTCCAACTGATATCGGCGTGCCCACGTTCTCCTCAGCAGGATGACTCCTCCACCTGAGTAGTTCTTGTCTCCTTGACAAAAGGGTTTCCTCCTCCCGGCATTTATTTTGCGGACGGGATCGCATCATTGTGCATGACTGCATGGCATTTAGCATTGCATAGCATTGTACAGGATGGCATAGCATTTAGCATAAAACGCATAGCATTCCCACCGTGTGGGGCATGGCGCAGAAGCATATGCATCACAAGCATGATTCAGGTTACTATCATTCTTGCCTTACAGGTGTTCCACCAAGAGACCAGTTGCCCAGGACGATTCCTGATATTCCCCCCAACAAGGTCGCTTTCTTGAGATGATTCCCAAGACCCCGGTGTAATCCCCACAGTCGCTCGCTCAAGATGATTTTTTTGAGACCCCCAGCGAAGTCTTCAGGTCGAGATGATTCTCGAATCCCTCAGCAGGGTCGTTTGCTTAAGATGACTCTTAAGACCTCAGCGCAGCTTCCCGAGTTGTTCGCTTAGGATGATTCTTGAGCTCCCCAGTAGCGTCCCCAGCAAGAGTTGCCCAGGAAGATTCCTGGAATACCCAGCAGAATAGAAGTCACCAGAATGGTTATCAGTACAAGATGATTCTTGAAGGTGCCTGACGGAGTTGTTTGTTCAAGATGATTCTTGAAGTCCCTAGCAGCGTGATATGTCTGCTCCAACAGTGTTGTCTAATCTGAAGATTGACTGCGTAAGCGCCTGAAGGCAGTACCAGAAGGTTCCTGTGAGCTCAGATGTCCTTGTTGATGAATCAACGTGTGGCTGAATACAGGGTTCCAAAGTTTGTAGATATAACAAGATGACCCGTGTTGGTCTGAAGACCAAGTCAGTTGTCCTGAGGAGATGATTGATTGCGATCAAGTGGATAGTTTTTCTTCTGACTGAAGTCGAAGATGTTTCTCCAGCTGAAGCGGAGTTTTGCCTGAAGGCGAAGTGTTCGAATCCCCGTGGAGTCATGAATGGCTCAGGATACCATTTCTCTGACTGAAGTCACAGATTTCCTAAGCTGAAGCGAAGGTGCCTAAGGGCAAGGTTATCCCCAAGGTCATGAATGACCTAGGATTCATTTTTCGGACTGAAGGCCGAAGTATATCCTTGACTGAAGTCTCGGATGCTCTATAGCAGAGGTGGAGTTGCCTGAAGGCAGACCCATGTATCCTTGAAGGCCAAGGACCATTTCTTTAGACTGAAGTCAAAGATGCCTCCTGCAGAGTTGCCGACGGGCAAAGTTTACATCCTTGAAGGCCAAGGATGCTCTTTCTAGCTGAAGCTGGAATAGCCGACGGGCAGGGTTTCATCTATCTTCAGAAGAACTTGAAGAGTCTCCAGCGGATCTGGAATGGCCAGGGGCCAGGGTTTCATTCATATTCAGAAATACTTGAATATTTTTTCCAGCGGAGCTGGAAGTGGCCAGGGGCCAGGGTTTCAAATATCGTTAATGTTAAAGTTCTACGGCGGGCAGTGTGCAGCAGTATTCCGATGTTCGTTATGGTCCTGAGGGTGAACCCCAGATCAGAGTGTGCTCGGTTAAGTCTCTCATTCTCAGCGGAGTAGTTTCAAATACGCAAGTATACCTTTTCATCATTTGTCCAGCGGCGAGGTTGGATGTTTGTTCAACGGCGAGGTTGAACGTTTGGATTTGACGGCGAGGTCAGATCATCATTTGTCCGGTGGCGAGGTTGGATGTTTGTTCGACGGCGAGGTTGAAAGTTTGGATTTGACGGCGAGGTTAGATCATCAGTTGTCCGGCGGCGAGGTTGGATGTTTGTTCGACGGCGAGGTTGAACGTTTGGATTTGACGGCGAGGTTAGATCATCAGTTGTCCGGCGGCGAGGTTGGATGTTTGTTCGACGGCGAGGTTGAACGTTTGGATTTGACGGCGAGGTCAGATCATCATTTGTCCGGCGGCGAGGTTGGATGTTTGTTCGACGGCGAGGTTGAACGTTTGGATTCGACGGCAAGGTCAAATTATGTTTGTTTGATGGCGAGGTCAGACTCTTTAAATCCCCAGTAAAGATTGTCGCTACTGCGAAAATCGGCGCCGGCTGAACAGAAGAGTCGCCACCGTGCGTTATTTATCCCACGGGAGGGAAAGGAAACGCTCAGAGTAAACCTCGCACAACACGGGAAAGGTATGGTCGTCGCAACCAAAACCTGGGCTCGGGAGTCGGTTACGCAAGGGGAAGGTATTAGCACCCCTCACGTCCGTCGTACTCGACGGGATCCACGCTTGTTTTCGGGTATGGATTGTTATTCTATCTAAACTATAGGTCAAGGGTGAAAAAAAGAAAAATAAAACGAAAATAAAAATGACTCGGCAAAGTATCGCACTTTATGCCTACGTATTCTCGTCTGGAACGAGAAATCAGAGTCAACGTAGTTCGCCTACCTACGGGAAAGGAGGGGAAGGTTGCTCGCTAGGATATCGCATCCTATGCCTACGTACTTCCACACAGCATGAAAGATCAGAGCAAACGTAGTTCGGGCTACGTACGACACAAGCTTATCTTGGTTGATTTTATTCCTTCTGAAAAAGGTTTTCTGATCAACAGTCCCAGCGGACAAAAATGACGTTTTGATGAGTTCACATTCTTTTACGGAAGAAGTGTCTTTTATTGTGTTTGAAATCTTTATGTGTTTTTCTGTTTGTTTTGAGAAAGAAGAGACAGAACTCTAACCTACGGTTGCGAAGGGAAACAAACTAACCTAATGTTATCATGCATGGGTTAAGACCTAGTGTCTATCATGCTCCTCTCTTGCACAGAGAGAAACAGAGATCCTACGGGATAGGCAGAAACAGAAACAATATCAGATATATACAGTAAAGCAGTAAAATGCATGGATGCAGCAATACAAGCGAGGCAAGGGAGTCCCACTCAACCTCGAACCTAGAAAACAATAGGCAAAAGTGAACAGGCTTCACTTTCAACCCAGCAGGGTAAACAGCAAACAATACAGTTCAGAAAACCAATCAATACATCAACAAATGAAACACAACAATAGAAGCAGCATCAGCAACTCTGACTCAACAACTGACTTCAAGCAATCTCCAATCAGCTACAAGCATCAATCTCCATCTTCATGGCCTTCAGACAAGGGCTTTGACATCAGTCTTCCATCTGCAATGGCTTTTCTTCATGCTCAAACCTCCAGGATGAGGGAGTAGTCACAAGAGTGAATTGGGTGTTAAGAAATCAGCTGACTACCAAAGGTGGTGAACAGACTGCTTCTAACACAAAAGACATTTTCTCTCAAGAGTTCTATCTCTTAGACACTGTCACCAAGCCTTCCAAAGGAAGGGGGTGAGTGTCTTAGAGAGACTCTGAATCACAGAGAAGAATGGATGCAGACAAGGCAATCCATGTTTGAGAAACAATCATTCTAATCTAGAGCTCTGCCTAGCTCCTAAACCCTAATCTCCTCAGCAACTGCTGGCAAGAAACTCATCCTCAACTCTGACAATTGATCTTCAATCTTTGAATCTCCAATGGCTTCATCTCCACAAATCTTCAGCTTCCCCAGGGCCCCAGACAAACCCAATACCCAATCAAACAGTCAATAAACCCCAGAGGGCACACCACACCAAACAACAGATATACAGACAGTAATAGTATCAGTAGGGGAGTCCTAACTTTTTCTAAGGGATCTGATAGCTACCCATAGCCCATATAGTCCCATAACTAATCTATTCAAGCCCTAAGTCCTAAGGGAGAAAATTGAACTTCCTAAGTTGTCACCTAAAAACCCTAGTTTTGATCATGATATTCAAGCATTTATTAATCACCTAAAATTAACCTCTAAAAATGGGAATTAAAATATTTCTACAAGCTTAACATCTTATCTAAACAATATGAAAAGAATGATCAAAAAATATTAAAGCATGTGAGAGTACAAAAATTACAAAAATAATGCATGAAATGTAACTATTTATTATGCTATTTATTTAGAAAATATGTAAAAAATATGAAATAAAACTAAAACTGGAATTTTATTTTCCTATAATGTTCTAGACATGTTAATGAGAATATGGTAAAAAGAATGGATTAAAAAGCATTTTTTACGAATTTGTTATGAATTAAATGAAAACAGAAAAATATTAAGAGAAATAAAAAAACAAAATGAAGAATTAAATGGGGAGGGGTGTAGTTAGCAGGCGCATTAGTTCAATTAATGGTGATGGGCCAGATGGTGAGGTGCGAATATGAAGTTAGCGCAAGGCCCAGTCCAAGTCAGCATGATCAAAAAATAAAAAAAAGGAAGAAACGGATGGGAGGTGTGTTCAGTAGGAATTCTATGTGTTAATTGATGGTGGGCTTATCAGGGGTGTGCAATTAGTAAAGGATGGCCAAGGCCCAGTTCGTTTCAGAAATCAAACAAATAATAAAAAACGCAGGGGGTGCGAGGGAAGCAGGAAAACACGTTGAATTACCAATTGGACTCATATGGGGGAGTGCATAAAGCAATTGATCAAAGCCCAAGTCATTCCACTTAATGAAACTACACCGTTTCATGCTTTTGAATTTCCCTCCCTAATTCCGTTTCAATCTCAGCCGTAGATTACATGGGATAAGTCAACTTTTCAAACTGGAATCAAAGGCAGTGATTTCGTCTTCTCCAAATGGTCATGAGAGTTAGGGTTTGCCCCATGAAAGTTCCCTGCACACACAAATCTTCAAGCCTCTCGTTCTCACTCTCTAGGCAACCAAATCACACGATGTAAACGCGAAAAATCATCAGCATCTCTCCCTCTACACGAATGCACCACTGGTTTACTTTGAATCTCACTACAACTCTCAACCCGATCGCGCTAAGTTCTTGATTCCATGAAAATGGTTTGCAACTCATCCTCACCATTCTTGCTAGAACTTACACCAATTAAACTACACTCTATGGTGATGATTCTGAACCAAATACCTAAGCTTCTAGTGCATTATACTAAGAGTTCTATGTCAATCAAGTTTTGAACACCTGTTAACAATCATCACTAAACAGCACTAAACTCATCCTAATTGTTCTACTAACAACCTAGATCACATCTAAACTAATAAAACTATGCATATCTAACTAGATCGATCTGTTTGAAGGAAAACTTACCTTGTAAGAAATCTTGAGAAACAGTTATGGAAGATGATGATGTGAGACCTCCAAGGCTTGAATCTTGATCCAATTACTCAGGTATAGATTCTGTATGCACAAATTTGGAGTTTCCTTGCTTGAATCATGCAATCCACTTGGATTTCAATCTTAATGCTCTTGAAGAAAAGTGATCAAAAATGGATGATTCACACCAAAATTTTGCTCCAATTATGATCTATGGTGATGATGGAGTGGAGTTGAATTGATTATGATGAAGATTTGGTGAAGAATTTGAGAGAATTGTGATGAAACTTCAATGAAAAAGTGTGAGAAATTTTGTGAGAAATCTTGGTGCAAATGAGGCCAACCCTTGATCAATGCACATTTCATGAATATATAGACCCCAAATGAACATTCTAGATCCATCTTGCACATTCCCTTGTTTTCAAATTTTGATCCATTTTGGACTATGTTTCTTAAATGATAAGCAACCATGGATAACTTCATTTTTTCCTTCTAAACTCAAAAAAGTGTGTGAACCATTGTTCTTAGAATTGTTTTTCCATTCAAAATCATATATTGGAAGTCTCCATTTGGACTTGTAAATCTCCCAAACCATTTTCCAACTTGAAATTATTCACTTTACATGCCTTTTTAGTTCATATTTTGACCAATTGTGTAACATCATGCTATGAGCTTCTCCAATAACTTGTGACCTTCTTTCTAGACTCAAAATCCCATTTGGAGCAAGTTTAATGTTGTAAGTTTTTCCATTTGAGGCCTCCTTGTATGAGTTTTGGGTATAGGTTAAAATGACCTGTAATTCACAAATGCCCAAAATACCCTTTGCTTGTCAAGACCATAAGTTGAGTTCTCCACATCATATGAAGGCATACCATACCATTCTAGAAAGCTAAGACAATGAGGAACAACTCTTATGTTGACCAAGAATTCATTTGAAATCCCCTTGAGGGGCAAAACTAGCTTGGAAGTCAAGTCACTTTCACAGACAAAAATTCAGACACCCCAGATGACCTGTAACTTGCAAGGACCATAACTTGAGTTCTATAAATCTCCTTGAGGTCTTCCACCACTCAAATTAAAGGTATTGAGATCCTCTACAAGTTTCATGTTGGCCAAGAAGCCATTTGAAGCTAGCATTTTGACTTATCTTGCTTGGAAGTTTGACCTAAACTAGGGGATTTTACAGAGAAACCCTAATTTAGTAACTCCTCTTCTCCTTGATTTCTCTTGAATTCTCCTTGTCATATCTCCATATCCTTCTTCATATGTCAAATGTTGATCCCCACATCTCTCCAATAGCCTTGAATGCTCTTTTAAGTCAGTCAATTGACCTAGGGTTGACCTAGGGTTGACCCAGATGAAACCCTAGTCGACTATCTTCAACTATAGCTCTTGTGCCTTCATCAATGACTTGTTTTCTTCTCCCAATGACTTTTTAAGTCTCTCAAAATGTCTAGATGCTCTCCATGTCTTCATTTCATAGCTCAGAACCCTCTTGTTGATCCTCAGGTACCCTCAGCTAAGAGATGGACTCAAGGCTTGATCTGCTGAGCTCTTTGCTTTCAAATTCTTTCCTGATGACTTGAATATGACTGAATTGGGATAATAACCTCTTGATAGGCCTCTAGAGATGAAAATAATGATTGGTCCCCTGTTGAATGACTGGCTATGCTTATGCTATGCAAATGGTTAGTCTATGTACATGACTCTACATGCAAATGCTAATGATAATGCAACCATAAATCTAAGGAATAAGGTTGAGCAAATTTTAGGGTGCAACAGCTGCCCCTATTCAAGCGACTTGGACCCGATTGGATGAAGAGCCCGGAGCCTTCAGACATTCGCGGTACGAGACGGTTGAATACTAGTGAAACCAGAAATTTGCCAACCGCAAAACTAAATTGCGCTCCTGCTTGAGGAATGACATTCGTCAGCTGAATCTGACTGTTAGAGTAACCCACTGATCTCGCACGACCGTGCTGGGGATTGTCTTCATCGTCCTGAAGAGGATTTTGTCATACCAGACTGCTTGCTTGTCCACGTTAGGACTCTGTCTGTCGCCGACACAAAGAAATCTCAACTAAAACCTGTCCACGTTAGGACTCCACTTACTGTCAACCCAGGAAAATCTCGGCCACTCCGCTGGGGATAATTCGTCTGCATTTCCATAAACTGAATCGTCCACGTTAGGAACCAAACTCTTCCACGTTAGGAGTAACATCTGTCCACATTAGGAATCTTTTCTTCTGCGTCTGTCCACGTCAGGACTAACCCTTGCATCTTTCCACGTCAGGAAGCAATCTTCTTTCCACATAAGGAGAACTGCATCAATCTGTCCACGTAAGGACTCCAATACCACTTGACATGTCCGCGTCAGGACTCCAATCTTTCCACGTAAGGAATTCAACTTTTGGTTCTGAACCTGTCCACGTCAGGACTCAACTTCTCGAGTCTGTCCACGTCAGGACCCCAATTTCTCCGCGTAAGGAATAAACTTCTTCTTCCACGTTAGGAATATCTTGATATGATCTGTCCGCGTCAGGACAAAACTCTCTTTCCACGTCAGGAATAATCCATTTCTTTCCACGTCAGGAATCAATCTTGATATGTCCGCGTGAGGACTCAATCTTTCCACGTTGGGAATCAATTCTTTCTCAATTTGTCCGCGTCAGGACTCATTTTTCCACGTAGGGAATTCATCTTTTTCCACGTAAGGAATCATCTCAATCTGTCCACGTAAGGACTTTCTTCTTTCCACGTAAGGAATAAACTCATCTTTCCACGTAAGGAAACCATTTTTCTTCCACATAAGGAATGCTCTCTTAACCTGTCCACGTAAGGACTCTCTTTTTTCCACGTTAGGAATACTGTCATTTCCACGTAAGGAAACTATCTTCTGATACGTCCGCGTAAGGACTACATCTTTCCACGTTAGGAATAATAATCTCTTTGATCTGTCCGCGTCAGGACACTGATCTCGTTAGGACTCAGGCGTCTTCGACTCACTGAGGAAATAAGACTTGTCCACGTGAGGACTCATACCCTCGACCCACTGGGGAAATATCCGTGTTAGGACTTACACTTTGCCAACAACACGAAGAAGGATAAATTTGTCCGCGTCAGGACTCTTGTATCTTGTCATCACAAAGAACCACCAACTTGTCCACGTAAGGATTAACACCTTACCAATCCGGTAAAACAAACCTGTCCACGTTAGGACGCCCACTTCTGAAGAAATCCCGCCATTCTAGGAGTAAATGGTCCACGTCAGGACTTAATTCTTCAATGATCCTTACCCACAAACTTCTTAGCGCTGACGCGACAGCGACTTTGAGATGAACTCCACTGGGGATGTCTGAAAACCAACTATCGGACGCCTGCTCTGATAACCGGCGGTGGTCTCTGAAATTCTGATTCATGTGACCCGTTGATGACAAACAAACTCTGCTTGGGGCTAAGGAGATTCTTATCCTGGCCACTCTGGCTGGGGAAAATAAGATACATTTGCATAAATGACTCTGCTGGAGACAAAGAGAGTTTTATCACGATAACTCTGTGGGGAATACCGCCGAAACTGACATTATTATTGAATATCTCCTGCCGAGATCTTGATTGTTTGGTAATTTATCTGAGCAAGAGCTCTCTCCACCTGAACTACTAGAGTACAGAAACTGCTTCAGCAAAATAAATGCTGGAAGGGTAACGCCGACTCGCCGGGGATAGCCTGATGCTACAAAATTATTCCGGCAAAATAAATGCTGGAAGAGTGAAGTCGACCCTGCGGGGAAGTTGGGAACTCAAACCACACGTCTTGTTGAAGTAACCCCTGCTGGGGAAAATAACTCAAACCCCCCCCTGCCAGGGAATATAACTCTGCTGGGGAATGGCAGATGCACCTAGTATGATCGGACCTTCTGCTGGAACGTGAACTGATATCACCAGTATCTCTGACAAAATAAATGACAGGACCCACCATCAACTCTGCTAGGAAGAGTCTTGATTTTCGAATTCCACCGGAAGGAAAGAACATTTGCTGAAAAGAGAACTCTGCTAGGGATGTCTGAATTCTCTTGGAGAAAATTAACTGACCCCGTTGGGGAAGAATGCATGACCCTGCGGGGAGAGATGAACTTGTCTGAATACGGCCTTACGGTCTCAGAATCACCAAACTCTGCTAAGGACGAGTAACTTCTCTGGAGCACGTCCTTTGGATAAGCTACGACTAGCTGGGGAATTCTATCCTTCTTCAGGAAAAACATGCATGACCTGCGTGGGGATCAAGCCTTTCACTATTGCAATCTTTTGATCATCTTCCTCGTACGGTCATGAAACCTGCAACAACACAAACAAAGCACGACAAGCCTATGCAATCCAAATCGATTCAGGTTAGTGACGTTACACTCAGTCAATTCAAAGCTTTAACTATTGTTGGCAAGGGCCAGTGATGTTATACTCATGCTAGTTTCATCAAACTTAGGCGTTTTATCATGCACAAAACAGTAAAGAACAGGCATCAAGTACTGAATAACACATTTTCATTGATTGGGCCCCTGAATGGGCGGAGTTTTTGTACACGGGATGTAACTCCTGAAAAGAGGAAGCTACGCAAAGCAAATATACAAGTATGCAAGTATTCACAAGAAGCATAAATATTGACAAATTAAATTTTGTACACATGTCGGCAACTGGATGCAGATGAACATCACGAACTGATCCTCCCATGACTCGTCCGACTCTAATGCTTTCCCGGTATCCCCACTTCTGAAAAGGTTGTATCCGATAACTGACTCCTCAAACATATTCTCCCGCACTGATGCTCATTGAATACCAAATTCGGACCGCAGTCATTTGCTTTTCTCATCCCTAACTTTTGCGTGAACCGCCCTTTACGGGTTTTCAGTTCACCGGGATACCCCTTTTTGCCGAAGCCGCCCAGTGTAGGTTTTCAACTTCGCGGGTGTACATTTTTTTTCAATTTTATCCCTAACTTTTGCCCGAACCTTTCATTCTGTTTTTGGTTCGCCAGGATGCCCCATTTTTGCCTGGACTCTCTTTTTCTGTCCAGCGGGTCTATTTTAAGCAAAGTATTTTTTAACTGCGTCCGAATTCACAGGTGATGCAAAGTCTTCCCCGTCCATGGTGGACAACAATAAAGCCCCTCCTGAAAAGACCTTACTGACAACGTATGGCCCTTCGTAGTTGGGGGTCCACTTGCCCCTGTGATCTGCCTGCGGCGGGAGAATCCTTTTCAGCACAAGGTTGCCCGTCTGAAAGCTCCGCGGAAGTATCTTCTTGTCGTACGCCTTCTTCATTCGTCTTTGGTATAAACGACCGTATGCCAGAGAAGCTAGCCTCTTCTCATCCATCAAACTCAATTGGTTCAACCTATTCGTTACCCATTCTGCCTCGTCCAGCTGAACGTCTCGCAATACCCTCAGAGAAGGGATCTCAACTTCCAATGGTAATACCGCTTCCATTCCGTATACCAACGAGAACGGAGTTGCCCCGGTTGATGTGCGTACCGTCGTACGATAACCGTGCAAAGCGAAAGGTAGCATTTCATGCCAATCCTTATACGTCACCACCATTTTCTGGACGATCTTCTTGATATTCTTATTGGCCGCTTCGACAGCGCCATTCATCTTGGGTCGGTAAGGGGAGGAGTTGTGATGTTCGATCTTGAAATTCTGACAGAGCTCCTTCATCATTTTGTTGTTCAGATTAGAACCATTATCCGTGATTATCCGCTCGGGAATTCCGTATCGGCAAATGATATCTCTTTTGATGAATCTAGCCACCACTTGCTTCGTTACATTTGCGTAAGACGCTGCTTCCACCCATTTGGTGAAATAATCGATTGCTACGAGAATGAACCGATGCCCATTAGAAGCCGTCGGCTCGATCTTTCCGATCATATCGATTCCCCACATCGAGAATGGCCATGGAGATGACATCACATTCAGAGGACTCGGAGGCACGTGTATTTTGTCAGCATAAATTTGGCACTTGTGGCACTTTCTTGCAAATTTGAAACAATCAGTTTCCATCGTCAGCCAAAAGTAACCTGCCCGCAGCAGTTTTCTCGTCATAGCGTGCCCACCAGCATGCGTGCCGAATGCACCTTCGTGAATTTCCTCCATGAGAAGCTTTGCCTCCTTCTCGTCCACACAACGCAACAACACCAAGTCGTGGTTTCTTCTGTATAAGACGCCATCCGGGTTCAAATAGAAATTACCCGCTAATCTCCTGAGAGTCTTCTGATCTTGACTGGATGCCCCAGCCGGATACTCTTTATTCTTCAGGAAATTAAGGATATCAAAATACCACGGTTTGCCATCAGACGCTTCATCAATAGCAAATACATAAGCTGGCCTGTCCAACCGAGAGATAGTGATCTGGGGAGCTTCGTTCCAGAAATTGACCTTGTACATGGAGGACAAGGTGGCAAGGGCGTCAGCCATTTGATTTTCTGCCCTCGGCACGTGATGCAATTCGACTTTGTCAAAGAAAGGCAACAATCTCCTTGCATAATTCATATAATGTACTAGATTGGGCTGACGTGTCTCCCATTCCCCTTTGATCTGATTCACTACCAGAGCTGAGTCTCCGTATACGTCTAAATGTTTGATTCGCAAATCAATGGCTTCTTCAAGCCCCATTATACAAGCTTCGTATTCGGCCTCATTGTTGGTAACGGCAAAGGTCAATCGGGCAGTAAACGGGATGTGCGACCCGTGCGGCGTAGTGATAATTGCCCCAATTCCGCTACCGTAAGCATTCACAGCTCCATCAAATATCATCTGCCATTTGGACCCCGGCTCTGGTCCTTCGTCTGGTAACGGCTCTTCACAATCCTTCATCTTGAGATACATGATATCCTCGTCAGGAAAATCGAATCTCATTGATTGATACTCTTCAATAGGCTGCTCCGCCAGATATTCAGACAACACACTCCCCTTTATTGCCTTTTGCGAGACGTATTGAATATCATATTCAGTCAAGATCATCTGCCACCTGGCAATTCTACCTGACAACGCCTGCTTTTCAAATATATATTTGATTGGATCCATCTTCGAGATGAGCATGGTTGTATGATTCAGCATGTACTGCCTCAAACGCTTGGCGGCCCAGGCTAGCGCGCAACAAGTTTTCTCCAGCATTGAGTATCGAGATTCACAGTCTGTAAATTTCTTACTCAGATAGTAAATTGCATGCTCTTTTCTCCCTGTCTCGTCGTGTTGACCGAGAACACAACCCATACTCCCCTCAAGAACCGTCAAATACATTATCAAGGGTCTCCCTGCCACCGGGGGTATCAAAATAGGAGGCTCCTGCAGATACTTCTTTATTTTGTCGAACGCCTTTTGACAATTATCGTTCCACGTTACAGCTTGGTCTTTCTTCAAGAGTTTGAATAATGGTTCACACGTAGCCGTTAGGTGAGATATGAACCGAGCAATGTAGTTCAATCTCCCCAAAAACCCGCGCACCTCTTTTTCTGTTTTAGGCGTCGGCATTTCTTGAATCGCCTTTATTTTAGCAGGATCGACCTCTATTCCTCTTTCACTTACTATGAACCCCAGGAGCTTACCCGATCTCACCCCGAAGGTGCATTTGTTAGGGTTCAGCCTCAGCCTGAACTTCCTAAGCCTTTTAAACAACTTCAACAGATTCACCAGATGCTCTTCCTCCGTCTGGGATTTGGCAATCATATCGTCAACATAAACTTCAATCTCTTTATGCATCATGTCATGAAAGAGAGTCGTCATCGCACGCTGATATGTTGCCCCAGCATTTTTCAAACCAAAGGGCATCACTTTATAGCAAAATGTTCCCCAAGGCGTTATGAAAGTAGTCTTCTCCATATCCTCTGGCGCCATTTTAATCTGATTGTAGCCTGAAAAGCCATCCATGAAGGAGAATACAGAGTATTGAGCAGTATTATCAACTAATACGTCAATGTGAGGAAGTGGAAAATCGTCTTTTGGGCTTGCTTTATTCAAATCTCTATAATCCACGCACATTCGAACCTTGCCGTCTTTCTTTGGCACTGGTACAATGTTAGCAACCCATGAGGGGTATTTCGTCACAGCCAGGAACCCAGCGTCCCACTGTTTCTGAACCTCCTCTTTGATCTTCATTGCCATATCTGGGCGAGTTCTGCGAAGTTTTTGTTTGACAGGCGGGCAGTCTTCTTTCAGTGGCAGACGATGCACAACCATATCTGTATCGAGCCCTGGCATATCTTGATACGACCAAGCGAATACATCATTATACTCTCGGAGCATTTCAACTAGTTTTCGCTTGATATCACTCTGCAGTGCGGCTCCAATACGAATATTCTTCTCAACCCCTTCCGACCCCAAGTTGATAATTTCGATAACCTCGTCGTGAGGCAGAATGGCTCTTTCCTCTTGCTTCACCAACCAAGACAGTTCTTCAGGAACGTCGCTATCTTCGACAACCTCTTCTTCGGTCTGGAATACCGGGTGCTCGAAGTCGGGACGAGTCATAGGTGGTTCAAGGATGTCATCTGAAAATGTTATCCTGCAAAAGAAAGGGTTAAGTGCTTCAAAATGCGTATAAAGCGGATAACCACGTTGCCATTTTATTGAAAAATACAAAACAAGAAAGACAGGAATTACAGTATTTACACATGAAAAACGCCATTTATTTACTGATTAACGAAGCAATGTTTATAACAACACAGCCCTAAACAGATTCTGATGCCCCGGGCAAGACATCAGATTATTCAACAATTAATAAAGCAAAGCATTACTGTTTGAAAGTCACAGGAACAAGCTCCTGAATAGACCAGTTGCACAGTCCTTGTCCTGGCGTGCTTGGCTGAATCCAGGCATCCATATCACAGTCGCTGTCCCCTTCATCGGATTCTGAAGCAGCGTTGACAGATTCCTGGCATACTCCACTGGCAGAGATGGTGATTGACTTTCTGAAATGAGGGGCCCCCACAGAAGGAGTTGATGACGACGGTCTGTACCCCAGTCCGAACCGGTCCATTTTCACCGGAATGTCCAATACTTTGCCCCAGCCCTTGGCTTCTCCTGCCTTCACTAGCGCTTGGGCTTCTTTATACGAAGAAACAGCTATCTCTGGCACTTTGCTTGGCCCGGGACTCTTGTCCTTAATGCGCAAACCTTCGAATGCTTGGCATGGCGTCTCGTGGATCTCCCCGTCGACTTCCACATATTTGAACGAAGAAAGATGGCTGACCAGGATGTCTTCTTCTCCGCACACGGTAACTACGCTGTCTCCTACCATATACTTTAACTTCTGATGCAGGGTTGACGTGACTGCCCCTGCCCCGTGAATCCAAGGTCTTCCCAGCAAGCAGCTGTACGCAGGCTGTATATCCATGATATAAAACTCCGTTGCAAACACTTCCGGCCCTACTTGCAGAGGCAAGGTAATCGATCCGAAGACTGTTCTCCGCGTGCCGTCAAACGCTCTGACCACCAAATCACTTGGTGTGCATAAAACCCCTCGAACATCCAGCTTCATCATAGCCTTCTTAGGCAGCACATTTAAAGACGACCCGGTGTCAACCAATACGTGCGACATTGTCGACCCTCTGCATTCAACAGATACATGTAATGCCATATTATGGTCCCTTCCTTTCGGAGTCAAGTCAAAATCAGTAAAGCCCAGACTGTGGCCTGCATTTACATGCGCCAATACTCCTTCTAGCTGATTGACGGAGACATCCTGTGGTACAAAAGAAGTGTCCAGGACTTTCAGCAAAGCGTTCCTGTGGGCTTCTGAACACAACAGCAATGACAGAATAGATATTTTGGACGGCGTTTGCTGCAGATGCTCCACGATTTTATAGTCGCTTTTCCGAATCAAACGCATGAATTCCTCTACGTCCTTCGACGCTGCTTCTTTTTCATTTACTTGAACCGGAACATTTTCCACCGCTTTCCCTTTTCCTTTCGCTAGCCTTTCGGCTTCCACTTCGGGAGATATAAAGATCCTGCCGCTTCTCGTCATGCCTCCCGAGCCAACAACATTATCCACAATCTCTGCTGACTGCTTGTTAACATCGATTTTAATCCCGTCACAATATACCTCTAGCCCATATGACCATGGGACCGCTTTCGTGTTCTCATACGGGATTGGCCCGGCTTTAGTTATAGTAATCGGTGGTCGCTGAGCTGGTGCTGAAATAGTGATCGTCTTCCTAGGAATTGTCACTGTGGCAACATCACTCCGATTATCCACTACTGCCCCTGCCGGCTCATCAGTTGCTGTTCTATCAAACTGCAATACACCTTCATCAATCAAGGCCTGAATGCCTTTCTTCAAATCCTCACACCCCCCAGACAGGGCCCAACAATCTAAACAGTACTCATTACATCCCGGGTAAACACCTCCTTGCAACAGTCGGCTTTTTATTTCGCTCAGCGGCGTCTTTAAATCCTCAACATTCATAATCAGATTCAGACCTTCCTCGGTTAGAACGGCGTTCGCCCCATGATTAGGCATGGGTTTCTGGACTATATTCGCACCGGTCGTTCCGAAGTTGATAGACTTGTTGTCCAAGAGATCCTGCACGACGTGCTTAAAAGCATGACAACCTTCTATATCATGGCCCGGGGCCCCAGAATGAAACTCGCAGCGCCTATTTGCATCATAGCCGAACGGGGGAGTTCCCGTTATCGGTGCCAAGGTTCTTTTCTCCACCAGATTCAGTCCCAACAAGGTCTGCAATAAATCAGCATAGTTAGAGGGAGGTTTCTCAAACACCCTTCTCGGCTTATTACCCTGAAATCTTCGTTGAGCTTGCTGTGCCCCCTGCTGAGGCTGCTGCTGCTGTGGCATTGGTTGCTGCTGAACCTGTTGTTGTGGCTGAATTGGTTGTTGTTGATAAGGAATAGTCACACTCGACACTTGCTGCTGCTGACGATATTGATTTCTTCCCCTGCCTCGGCCTCGGCCTCGGCCTCCAAATACAGCACTAGCTTCGCCCTGACGGCGCCCACCATAAGCTTTCCTATTACTGCCGGATGCAGCTGATTCATCGACTTGGAACTTGCCTTGCTTAATGTTCCGCTCAATCTTTTCACCCATCAGAATCAGATCTGAAAAGCTAGCCAGAGACGTATGAAATAGCATATCATGAAACAGCCCGGTGAACGTACCAACAAACATATCGTTCATTTCTTTATCTTCCACAGGAGGACGGACCCTGGCAGCCATATCGCGCCACCTTTGCGCGTATTCTTTAAAACTCTCCCCCTTCTTCTGCGAAAGCCCGGCCAACTGGACCCGATTGGGCGCCAGGTCACTATTATACTTGTAATGGGCTACGAACGCCTCCGCTAATTGCTTCCAAGTCTTGATATCAGTGGGCTCCAACCCCATGTACCACTCTAAGGAAGGACCCGATAGACTATCCTGAAAGAAATGCATGAGCATTCTTTCGTCAGTGGAGTATGCAGACATCTTTCTGTAATAAGCTCGTACATGCACTTTCGGACATGTATCTCCTTTGTATTTATCGAACGCAGGCGCTTTGAATTTAATTGGCACCCTCAAGCCAGGTACCAAGCCCATGGTTGCCATGTCCAAACCCACAGCACTCTGGTTTAGGACTCCTTTCATTTGCTCTTCCAGCATTCTAATCTTTTGAGAATCATCCATCGGCCCTTCAAAGCCCCCTCCAGAGAAGGCGTCCTCCTGTTGATCCTCTTGCCACATACCGTTTCCAGCCCCGTATCCATCATATGCATTATTGCGTCCCGCTCTGATCTGATTCATCCCTGGAACTCGGCCTCTGTTGCCATACCCTTGAACACCTCCAGCAGGACCACCAACCATAAAACCAGCACCGTTTCCGTTTCCAAAACCTCCGTAGCCCTGATTGACCATACCATACCCATCTTGCCCAAAGCCTTGAGCATTAAAGCCATACTTGCCAGTGTTGTCGAATCCCTGATCGTTGAATCCGAACCCAGTATTGACAAAGCCATTGCCTCCGAGATTATCTCCCACATTGACATCACCCAGCCCAGCGTTGTGGACAGCAGTTTCATTTCCAACCCCGACGTTACCATTCACAGCAGTGGTAGCGTTGTTGATGTTAGCAGCATTCACATTGACGACAGGCGGAGCCACCGGCGTTGGAGTGCCATCTCCATGAGCAGTATCAACCCTGACAGACTGATGATCTTCGTTACCATGACCAGCGTTGCGAGCCAACAGAGGCTGGACCATGGCCTGCAAGTTCTCTTGCCCTTTTGCTATAGCCTCCATGGTCTGCATGAAGAGGGCGAGCTTTTCACGTACATCCTGCATCTCATTCTGAATCTGGTCCATGACTTTCCGACAGTTGGATCGTGTAGAATAGCGATGCGGATGTTGATCTGGAATCCTGTTAAGTACCTGATACAGAGCAAGGGATAAGACACCGTTCAAAGATTACCTGTTATGCAAGATGAATATGAATGCAATGCAATGTGTCTGTGCATTAGGGAAGTTCATTCCCCCAGTTCTAGTGCGAAGGTGCAGGTGCAGTGGCAGTGCTGACAATAAGAATATCGGAGCTGAATCATAGAAAGCCTCGTATATATCAGAGAGAATCAATAAACCCAGGGTACAATATTACTGAGAGTACAAAGATGGCATGACCTCAACCAACAATCCTGGTGATGGTCAGCAATATGCAAATAAAGCATACAAATAATGGCATGATCAGATCCTCCCAAAAGTCTGGTACTCCTCTATCAGCTTCTTGGTCTCCGGATGGCTTGGTCGGTCAAGCAGCCCTTCAACAAGCTGGTTTCTCTTCTTAAGGACACGGCGTACGTCTTCAGCAGTTTCTTCCCATGTTGCTTCTCCGAAGCAATCTTCTAACTTTCGCTTCTGGGACACTGCTTCATCTCTGGATTTGATCGCCTTGTTCAGTGCATGCTGGACACTATACCGGTTCATCACTTCTTCCTCACATTTCTTGATGCTAGACTTCAATTTCTCTTCGAGGTCGGAAATTTGCTGCTTCAGCTTATCTTCCCTCTTCTTGTTGTTGGTGAGAGTAGCATTCCAGGTCTTATTGCAAGAAGATATCTCTCGGTGTGCTGCGTCGAGCGCCTTCTTTTTGGCTTCCAGCATGTCATGGGAACTTCTGAACTCTTGCCCCAGACGTTCGCGCTTTTTCTTTTCCTCGGTCAACTCAGCTCCTAACCTGTTTACCAGCTCAATCTGTTGTTGGAAAGCATATACAGCCTTGTTTTTCTCACTGCGTGCCTGGGCTAACTCTTGCTCTAACCCTTCGTTAATCTTCATCAAGGCTTCTTTCTCCCTCACAACCTGTTCATATGCTTCTCTAGAAACAGTGGTCGGTTCTTCTACCGGAATAGGATCAAGAATTGGTGCATCTGGAAATGGCATCTTCAACTGACTAGCCCTCTCCTGAATCCAAGCTCTATAAGGTGCATAGGCCTGACAGTCATTCTTTCCTAACAACGGCTTCCCTTTGCGGTTAATACGCGTCCAAGCATGTCGCAACTTGGCTAATAACTCCCCCTTCACGTCACCGGTGAAGTACAGAGATTCCTGTACTTCTTCCTCTTGAGGTGGATTCTTCAGCGCATATCCAAACTGGCGAATGAATAGAGAAGGGTTGTAATTGATACACCCTTTCCTTCCTATCAATGGCACATTAGGGTACCCAGAACAACTGAAGATGAGCTCAGATCCCAACAGATCTCTATCAAACCACCCCATATCTCCCGACGATAACCTCATCAAACGCTCCGGCCAACCAACTGGAACTGTAGTCTCTGCAGCAGATCCTTTCTTAGGAAGGTGACTCTCAAACCACATACTCAATAAGGGTACACAAAGATGAACATTCTTCCCTCTTCCCTTCTCATTCTTGTAATGCAGTGAGTGGTAGAGATCTCCGAGTAAAGTAGGTACAGGATTACCAGCGGCAAACAAGTAGAAAGCGTCGAAGTCCACAAGATCAGGTATATTGGGGAATAAAACTATGCCATAGATGCACAAAGCCAACACAGCATTGAAAGCAACCCAGCACCCATTCTTGGCGTACTCCTGGGCTTTACCAACTAAGAACTGAAATGAGAAGCCTGGAACTCCACGGGAAACAATAGTCACCAGTTCAGAAGCATCAACATGCAAGGCTTTTGCCAATTCCTCCGGCTTGGGTTTGGCATCATAATGAATGAACGGAACCTGGTTCTGCACAGGCAGCTCAACATACTCAGCGTATTCCTCCAGAGTTGGTCCCATAATAAAGTCAGAGAACGTAAAACACCTCAAAGCAGGGTCATAGAATTGCATCAAAGCATACAGCCCATCTAACTCTACCTCTGTAGGTTTGCACACCAATCTCAGTAATCTACCATAACTCATCCGGAAACTCCTACGAACACCCTCATCAGCAAGAGAGATTAACCCCAGTAAAGGAACAATATCAGGCGTAGGCAATTTGTAAGCAACTGTTCTCCGTAGGCTAGTCATGATCAAAACACTCAGAAGTCTGGGCACTAGAACTAGGGAAATGCAAATGCACCTGCAGCACAGACACACGTTAGTGAAATGCAAATGATAATGGATATGCAAGGATGCAATGCAAGTAACATTCAACAGGGACCAAAGCTGCAACTGCATAGCCTAAACCCAATCAAGAAAGGTCTCAGATAGACCATCCAGAAGTCATCAAACCCTGGTCTCAGATAGACCTAAAACAAAGCTCCGATATTGGTCTCTGATAGACCTCAAACCATAACTCACTGGTCTCTGATAGACCTCAAATCCCATCTATAACTGGTCTCTGACAGACCTCAGAATACATCTCCAAATGGTCTCTGACAGACCTCATAACTCTCCATAAATAACCCGGATCTCTGATCAGGAAATAACCGGTAGTCTGGAGGTCTAGTTACCTGCATAACCCTGAATCCCCTCACAGGTGGGTGGCCCTATAACTGGCACAAGGTACGGCATCCTATGCGGTCGTCGGCGTCACAGACTTTCAGGGTTGATGATACGATTCCCAGAAGGAGTGGCATCATCAAATCCTGAAGAGGCCTCACTCAGCCAATTTCCAAATGATCGGTCCCCAGAGTCGACAATCCAACTAACCAGCAACCCACGCCAACCAAAGGAAGGGGCAGGAGGCCAACCAGAGGAACCTCGTCTGAGTGTAGATTTCATGGGACACCAAAGCAAGCAAAGCAAGCGGGCGCCCACTAATTTCTACGCTAATTCTAGGTGCACTCAAGCCCAGGTCCGGCTTATCTCTCCATATCAGAACACCCGTCACACCCCAGATACAGCAATAATAAACAATATATATAAAGCTGAAAATACAGGGTTAGAAATATAAAATAACTCCATACAACATCCTCGACGGGAAAACAAGCGTTAGGATTGACTCTCTCAAGGGACGTTGGATCCCAAATGCATAAGGACCGTCGCAGTCCTTAGCAGCCAGGGGACGTTGGATCCCCAGCAGAGTCGCCAGCTGTCGCTACTGCGAAAATCGGCGCCGGCTGAACAGAAGAGTCGCCACCGTGCGTTATTTATCCCACGGGAGGGAAAGGAAACGCTCAGAGTAAACCTCGCACAACACGGGAAAGGTATGGTCGTCGCAACCAAAACCTGGGCTCGGGAGTCGGTTACGCAAGGGGAAGGTATTAGCACCCCTCACGTCCGTCGTACTCGACGGGATCCACGCTTGTTTTCGGGTATGGATTGTTATTCTATCTAAACTATAGGTCAAGGGTGAAAAAAAGAAAAATAAAACGAAAATAAAAATGACTCGGCAAAGTATCGCACTTTATGCCTACGTATTCTCGTCTGGAACGAGAAATCAGAGTCAACGTAGTTCGCCTACCTACGGGAAAGGAGGGGAAGGTTGCTCGCTAGGATATCGCATCCTATGCCTACGTACTTCCACACAGCATGAAAGATCAGAGCAAACGTAGTTCGGGCTACGTACGACACAAGCTTATCTTGGTTGATTTTATTCCTTCTGAAAAAGGTTTTCTGATCAACAGTCCCAGCGGACAAAAATGACGTTTTGATGAGTTCACATTCTTTTACGGAAGAAGTGTCTTTTATTGTGTTTGAAATCTTTATGTGTTTTTCTGTTTGTTTTGAGAAAGAAGAGACAGAACTCTAACCTACGGTTGCGAAGGGAAACAAACTAACCTAATGTTATCATGCATGGGTTAAGACCTAGTGTCTATCATGCTCCTCTCTTGCACAGAGAGAAACAGAGATCCTACGGGATAGGCAGAAACAGAAACAATATCAGATATATACAGTAAAGCAGTAAAATGCATGGATGCAGCAATACAAGCGAGGCAAGGGAGTCCCACTCAACCTCGAACCTAGAAAACAATAGGCAAAAGTGAACAGGCTTCACTTTCAACCCAGCAGGGTAAACAGCAAACAATACAGTTCAGAAAACCAATCAATACATCAACAAATGAAACACAACAATAGAAGCAGCATCAGCAACTCTGACTCAACAACTGACTTCAAGCAATCTCCAATCAGCTACAAGCATCAATCTCCATCTTCATGGCCTTCAGACAAGGGCTTTGACATCAGTCTTCCATCTGCAATGGCTTTTCTTCATGCTCAAACCTCCAGGATGAGGGAGTAGTCACAAGAGTGAATTGGGTGTTAAGAAATCAGCTGACTACCAAAGGTGGTGAACAGACTGCTTCTAACACAAAAGACATTTTCTCTCAAGAGTTCTATCTCTTAGACACTGTCACCAAGCCTTCCAAAGGAAGGGGGTGAGTGTCTTAGAGAGACTCTGAATCACAGAGAAGAATGGATGCAGACAAGGCAATCCATGTTTGAGAAACAATCATTCTAATCTAGAGCTCTGCCTAGCTCCTAAACCCTAATCTCCTCAGCAACTGCTGGCAAGAAACTCATCCTCAACTCTGACAATTGATCTTCAATCTTTGAATCTCCAATGGCTTCATCTCCACAAATCTTCAGCTTCCCCAGGGCCCCAGACAAACCCAATACCCAATCAAACAGTCAATAAACCCCAGAGGGCACACCACACCAAACAACAGATATACAGACAGTAATAGTATCAGTAGGGGAGTCCTAACTTTTTCTAAGGGATCTGATAGCTACCCATAGCCCATATAGTCCCATAACTAATCTATTCAAGCCCTAAGTCCTAAGGGAGAAAATTGAACTTCCTAAGTTGTCACCTAAAAACCCTAGTTTTGATCATGATATTCAAGCATTTATTAATCACCTAAAATTAACCTCTAAAAATGGGAATTAAAATATTTCTACAAGCTTAACATCTTATCTAAACAATATGAAAAGAATGATCAAAAAATATTAAAGCATGTGAGAGTACAAAAATTACAAAAATAATGCATGAAATGTAACTATTTATTATGCTATTTATTTAGAAAATATGTAAAAAATATGAAATAAAACTAAAACTGGAATTTTATTTTCCTATAATGTTCTAGACATGTTAATGAGAATATGGTAAAAAGAATGGATTAAAAAGCATTTTTTACGAATTTGTTATGAATTAAATGAAAACAGAAAAATATTAAGAGAAATAAAAAAACAAAATGAAGAATTAAATGGGGAGGGGTGTAGTTAGCAGGCGCATTAGTTCAATTAATGGTGATGGGCCAGATGGTGAGGTGCGAATATGAAGTTAGCGCAAGGCCCAGTCCAAGTCAGCATGATCAAAAAATAAAAAAAAGGAAGAAACGGATGGGAGGTGTGTTCAGTAGGAATTCTATGTGTTAATTGATGGTGGGCTTATCAGGGGTGTGCAATTAGTAAAGGATGGCCAAGGCCCAGTTCGTTTCAGAAATCAAACAAATAATAAAAAACGCAGGGGGTGCGAGGGAAGCAGGAAAACACGTTGAATTACCAATTGGACTCATATGGGGGAGTGCATAAAGCAATTGATCAAAGCCCAAGTCATTCCACTTAATGAAACTACACCGTTTCATGCTTTTGAATTTCCCTCCCTAATTCCGTTTCAATCTCAGCCGTAGATTACATGGGATAAGTCAACTTTTCAAACTGGAATCAAAGGCAGTGATTTCGTCTTCTCCAAATGGTCATGAGAGTTAGGGTTTGCCCCATGAAAGTTCCCTGCACACACAAATCTTCAAGCCTCTCGTTCTCACTCTCTAGGCAACCAAATCACACGATGTAAACGCGAAAAATCATCAGCATCTCTCCCTCTACACGAATGCACCACTGGTTTACTTTGAATCTCACTACAACTCTCAACCCGATCGCGCTAAGTTCTTGATTCCATGAAAATGGTTTGCAACTCATCCTCACCATTCTTGCTAGAACTTACACCAATTAAACTACACTCTATGGTGATGATTCTGAACCAAATACCTAAGCTTCTAGTGCATTATACTAAGAGTTCTATGTCAATCAAGTTTTGAACACCTGTTAACAATCATCACTAAACAGCACTAAACTCATCCTAATTGTTCTACTAACAACCTAGATCACATCTAAACTAATAAAACTATGCATATCTAACTAGATCGATCTGTTTGAAGGAAAACTTACCTTGTAAGAAATCTTGAGAAACAGTTATGGAAGATGATGATGTGAGACCTCCAAGGCTTGAATCTTGATCCAATTACTCAGGTATAGATTCTGTATGCACAAATTTGGAGTTTCCTTGCTTGAATCATGCAATCCACTTGGATTTCAATCTTAATGCTCTTGAAGAAAAGTGATCAAAAATGGATGATTCACACCAAAATTTTGCTCCAATTATGATCTATGGTGATGATGGAGTGGAGTTGAATTGATTATGATGAAGATTTGGTGAAGAATTTGAGAGAATTGTGATGAAACTTCAATGAAAAAGTGTGAGAAATTTTGTGAGAAATCTTGGTGCAAATGAGGCCAACCCTTGATCAATGCACATTTCATGAATATATAGACCCCAAATGAACATTCTAGATCCATCTTGCACATTCCCTTGTTTTCAAATTTTGATCCATTTTGGACTATGTTTCTTAAATGATAAGCAACCATGGATAACTTCATTTTTTCCTTCTAAACTCAAAAAAGTGTGTGAACCATTGTTCTTAGAATTGTTTTTCCATTCAAAATCATATATTGGAAGTCTCCATTTGGACTTGTAAATCTCCCAAACCATTTTCCAACTTGAAATTATTCACTTTACATGCCTTTTTAGTTCATATTTTGACCAATTGTGTAACATCATGCTATGAGCTTCTCCAATAACTTGTGACCTTCTTTCTAGACTCAAAATCCCATTTGGAGCAAGTTTAATGTTGTAAGTTTTTCCATTTGAGGCCTCCTTGTATGAGTTTTGGGTATAGGTTAAAATGACCTGTAATTCACAAATGCCCAAAATACCCTTTGCTTGTCAAGACCATAAGTTGAGTTCTCCACATCATATGAAGGCATACCATACCATTCTAGAAAGCTAAGACAATGAGGAACAACTCTTATGTTGACCAAGAATTCATTTGAAATCCCCTTGAGGGGCAAAACTAGCTTGGAAGTCAAGTCACTTTCACAGACAAAAATTCAGACACCCCAGATGACCTGTAACTTGCAAGGACCATAACTTGAGTTCTATAAATCTCCTTGAGGTCTTCCACCACTCAAATTAAAGGTATTGAGATCCTCTACAAGTTTCATGTTGGCCAAGAAGCCATTTGAAGCTAGCATTTTGACTTATCTTGCTTGGAAGTTTGACCTAAACTAGGGGATTTTACAGAGAAACCCTAATTTAGTAACTCCTCTTCTCCTTGATTTCTCTTGAATTCTCCTTGTCATATCTCCATATCCTTCTTCATATGTCAAATGTTGATCCCCACATCTCTCCAATAGCCTTGAATGCTCTTTTAAGTCAGTCAATTGACCTAGGGTTGACCTAGGGTTGACCCAGATGAAACCCTAGTCGACTATCTTCAACTATAGCTCTTGTGCCTTCATCAATGACTTGTTTTCTTCTCCCAATGACTTTTTAAGTCTCTCAAAATGTCTAGATGCTCTCCATGTCTTCATTTCATAGCTCAGAACCCTCTTGTTGATCCTCAGGTACCCTCAGCTAAGAGATGGACTCAAGGCTTGATCTGCTGAGCTCTTTGCTTTCAAATTCTTTCCTGATGACTTGAATATGACTGAATTGGGATAATAACCTCTTGATAGGCCTCTAGAGATGAAAATAATGATTGGTCCCCTGTTGAATGACTGGCTATGCTTATGCTATGCAAATGGTTAGTCTATGTACATGACTCTACATGCAAATGCTAATGATAATGCAACCATAAATCTAAGGAATAAGGTTGAGCAAATTTTAGGGTGCAACAAAGATGATGTTTGTACGACGGCGATGTCGAGTGTCTCTAAGAGGATGTTTGTTTCCGACGGCGATGTCAGATTCAGTTTTCCAGCGGCGATGTTGGGCGTGTCAAGGTGATCCAGTCTTCCGACGACGATGTTAGGTGACGCAGATCCTTTAGTTCTCCAGCGGCGATGCGGGGTATTTTGACAGATTTAGTTCTCCAGCGGCGATGCAGGGTATTCTGTCAGATGTGTTTCTCCAGCGGCGATGCAGGGTATTCTGTCAGGTGTAGTTCTCCAGCGGCGATGCGGGGTACTTTGTTTAGAGATGTATTTTCTCCAGCGACGATGCGGGGTATTTTGTTCAGTGTTGTATTCTCTCCAGCGGCGATGCGGGGTATTTTGTTCATTGTTGTATTTTCTCCAGCGGCGATGTTGGATATTTTGGTGATTCAGGTTTAGGTCTCCGGCGGCGATGTTGGGCGCTTGTTTCCCCGAGTTATGGTTGTTCTTGACGGCGATGTCCGATGATTTGGTGTTCCAGCGGCGATGTTGGGCGTTCCTCAGAATCTTGTTTGACGATAATGTCAGGTGGTTTAGTCTTCCAGCGGCGATGTTGGGTGATGTGGTTGTCTGAAGGCAATATCAGAAGAAGTTAACGAGGATAACTGGCGGCGATGTCAGATCAGTATCTCTCCAGCTAGCGGCCGTGCATCTAGCATTGCAATATTCGAAGATTTGTTCCCCGCAGAGTACCGTGTGCTCGTGCAGTTGACAAATTTTCGGGTTTACCGGTATTCAATCGTCTCGCACCTTGATTGGTTGAGAGCCGTTCACTTCTCACCCAGTCAGGTTCAAGCCGTTTAAATAGGGGCAGCTGTTGCACCCCAAAATTTGACCAACAATTATTTATCCATCTAGTGTTTGAAAGTTGATACCCTCATCAGACAGTTCAAAAGATCTTCAGAGGAATTGGTTGGGACCAGGGTTGTGTGCTTCACAGCTTGAGAGTTGTGGGTGCCCCTCAGATGATTCTGAGACTTTGAGAATGAACTTGATGTTTGGAGAAAGCCTATGAGATGTCTTGATAGCCATCATGAAGCCCAGAGAGGTCATTATGCAAGGGTTCAGAAGATTCAACCATGAATGATAGAATTAGGGTTTTGACTGGGCCAACCCTAGATCAGCTGAAGATTTGGAGAAGGTTGAGACCTAATCCAAGGGCCATGAGATCATGGAATGATGTATAGAGATGTTATAAGGATGATTCCTAGACCAACTCATCATGATTGAAGAGTTTGAGAAGTTTTGAGTTAGGGTTTCTGAGGATTGTCAGTGCAAAAACCCTAATTTAATCCCTATCTTCCAGGCAGTTTTAGCTCAAGATGTGATTGATATCTCATCTTCCCCACAACATGAATGTTATAGATATTGTTCTTAGCTTTAATTTGAGTGGTGGAAGTCCTTGATAGGAGTTGCAGAGCTCAAGTTATGGTTTTGACAAATTACAGGTCAGCTGAGGTGTGTGAATCTGGGTCCTTGAAAGTCACCCAACTTGCAGACAACTTTTGCCCTAGTAGGATGATTCCTATGATCTCTTGGTCAACATGAATGTTGGAGGGCATCTTCTTAGCTTTAATTTGAGTGGTAGAAGTCCTTGATAGGATTTGTGGAACTCAACTTATGGTTTGAACAAGACAGGGGTATTTTGGTAATTTGTCAGTTATAGGCCATTTTTAAGCAAATGCCATATCTCCTATTTCCAAGCCTCAAATGGAAAAACTCAAAACATGAAAGTTGTTCAAAATGTAATTTTAAGTCTAGAAAGAAGGTCATGAATTGTTGAAAAAGCTTGGAGCATGGATATTTTAAAATGGTCAAAATGACTTGAAAAAGACTTATAAGTTAAAAAAGTTGAAATTGGATTTTGGTTTGAGAGATCTACAAATCCAAAATGGGGCATATGATAGATGATTTTGATTGGAAACAACATTTTGGAAACAATGGTTTATCCACATTTTTGAGTTTAGGCTTAAAAATTGGACTTCCTTTGTAAATTTGTTACTTGCACTTTAAGGTATCAAAAGGAAATGTTTGCCAAAGCCTTAAAATGACTTGAAATGCCTTGTTCTCTCCTTATCATCTCATATGAGGGTATTTTGCATGGTTTCTCATGAGATTTGGGATATTTACTAAAAATAGAAAAAGTGAATTTCTCATTGCATGAGAAGTTCTAGAAACCTCTTGGAAGCTTCTCATCCATTCTAGATGATTCTATTCTCATCTATATAAGCAATAGAGAAGGTCCATACATTGGTTAGAGATTGTGAGGGCTTGCAAGTATGCTTTGATTCCATAACTCCAAAAGTGCATTTTCATTCCAAAGTGTATTGAATCATCATCCATCATTCCAACTTTCGTTATCATCATCATCTACAACCTTCATAGAGTATTTGGCAAACGAAAGGCTCAAGAATTCGTGGCTGGATTATGAGATCTCCAACTTCACTCCAACTTGCATGAAGAGTTGAATAGGTTGATTCAAGAAGATAGAACAAGAACCACTGCAACCAGAGGCTTCAACATTCATCAAAGACCACACAAAGCAATTGGCAAGGTCTGAATTGGAGGAGAACCATCACCACCATCATCACTTGCAAGGTATGCGTTTCACCATGAATCTCTCTATTTATCCATAGTTCAAGCATGTTGTTAGGAGAAATACAATAGAGACCAATTAGGGATGTGTTATGATGAGTTTGAGGGCTGTTTGTGAGGTTTGCTTCCATGGTGTCAATTCTTTAGTGATCAAGAACTCACGATTTAGTGTACTATAATCTTAGATATTAGGCTTAGGATAATCCCCATAAGATGTAGTACATGATAGGTTAATATGAGACCATTTGATTACCATGCAAACTAAGGTGCGAAAATGGTGACCACCCCTTGTAGCCTTCGTATTTCTTTCTTGAGGGAGAGTTAGAGAATTCTAGTACCATGGCTGTGTAGAGGGAGAAGAGTAGATGAGTTTTCATCTTTGGATCGTGAAAAATGGTGGAGAAATGAGAGAGTTAGAGAGGGTGGAAGTTGCTTGCATGAATTCTGTTTTTGAAACCCTAGCATGCATTAGGAAGAAGACATAATCACCACCCTTGATTTCCTTTGAATATTTGACTCATCCAATGCATCTAACGGCTGGCATTAAATCTGAATTTTAATGAGGTCTTTGGGCCTTTGCGCTATTCGCACCCCCCTCATTTCCAGGCCCAATGATTTCAACTATCATTTCTTTCTATTTGCACCCCTTCCACTTATTTCTTTCTATTTCGTATTCATTTTCATTTTATTTCATTGATCTTCAAAAATTCATAACTAAATGGAAAATGCATATTTTTCACTCATTCTTTTTTTAATATTTTCCTCATCATGTCTAGAAAATTAAAAAAATATAAAAATTGCATTTTATATTTTTTTAGCATTTTTCTCGTATTTTACAAAAAAATGCATATTTTTAATCATTCATTTCATACATGGATTTGTGTATTTTTGTTCATGCATTTAGAAATAGATTTTTTGCCCATTCTTTTTAGTGGTGATTAATATTGAATTGTAGTATTCCCAGAATTTATTACTAGATTTTTTAGAATAAAATTTGATTAGTTTAGATAATTGAACTTAGGATAGTTTAATTAGGGTTTTTAAGTAGCATGCTTGAACTTCAACATTTTATTTTTGGGGTTTTTAGGACAAGTTAGCCTATGGGGAATGTATGGGACTTAAGGGTAGTTAAATAGGATCCCCTAGAATTTATATTAGGAATTTGTATGGTATTTTAGTATTTTTCATTGATTTTTGAATGTATGGATAATATGTGTGTTGCTTAAAGGCATAAGTTGTATTGTTGTGTTTTCTTTCCTTCTCTGTTGAGTGTGTGAGCTTTGAAGATTGAGTTGAAGACCTTGTGGATCATCATGGAAGCTTTGAAGACCTTGAAGAGGAGTTTAGTATAGCTTTTGTTTGTTTTGTTTATAGGTTGATAGGTGCATAGGCAGAGCCCTAGATAGAATACTTTGTTCAATAAACAAGGAGTGTCTTGTTCACCTCCTTTCTTCTCTGTGACATAGAGTCCCTTAAGGGTATTCACCTCTCTCCTTTGGAGGGATTAGTGACCTTGCCCTATAAGGTAGAACTTTGAGAGAGCCTTTCCTTTGATGTTAAGTTCTCAATGGCATCCTTTGGAAGTCAGTGAGCACTGCAACATCCTCACCTCATCTTATTGACTGAATCTTGTTTGCTGGAGCATTTGAGCCATTGAAGATAGAAGCTGAAGCTTTGAAGAGGATGATTCCTTGGAGATTGTTGAAGTCTGAAGACTCTGTGAAGACCAAGTGGATGCCTGAAGATCCCTGGAGATAGTGAAGCCTGAAGGTAGAGCTGATTAAAGGAGATGAAGCTCAAGGGAGAAAATGAGTTGATACTCATGTTGTAGGGTTGATACCTGGAAAGCAAGTGATCTCTGAAGTCTGAAGACTGGGTTGCTGCTGAAGGAGCTGAGGCTTTCTTCTGTTTTCTTTGATGTATTGTGTGTTTTGTCTGATTTGTCTGCTGCATTAGATTAAACACATTTAGAATAAGTTCAGTCTAAGAGCATGAGTGCATCTGATTGTATTGTTATTGCTTGGCTTTGCTTGCGGGTATTCGGTAGAGCCCAGCTCCCTTGCCCATGTGTTTATTTTGCTTGATAGCATTTCATTTCTCCTATCTGTATGATTACAGTTTACTGTTTTGCTGGATAGCATGTTGTTTATTTCAGTATGATTACTGTTATTTCATGACTGGCTTGAGGTCGAGACGAGCTTGTGGAGGCTGAAGCCCCACACACATTTCCTCCCTCACTTGCATTGCATGCATTTTACTGTTAAAGCTGATGCTTTTGTCTGTTTTGGTGTATCATTGACATGATCCCTTAGGACTCTCATTTCCTTTGATAAGGATTTGATGATAGACTTTTAGGTTGAAACCTATGCATGACAACTTCTAGGAGTTCCCTGTTCAAACTTCAACCATAGGATGAATCCATGGCATGATAACAATAGGACTTGATAGTCTCCCTCCTAGTTGGGCTTGTTCTCTTCTCATCTCAAAACAGTTTAAGATACAGTAATCATGAATGATTTCTTTCGTACGTTACGAGCCTTAAGCTATCTGAGAAAGGATTGTGGGAGAGTTTCTTTTCCACAGTCTGGATGTTTAGTATGGTACCCTTTGGGTGACATGCGACGCATTCACTCTCAGGTCACAGTCTCTAGTGCGGTTGAGATCGCAAACATAATAAAAAACACTTCTTTTAGGAGATAACCCGTAGTTTCCCGAACTACGTTTGCTCTGATCTTTCATACCAGATGAAAGTACGTAGGCATAGGATGCGATATCCTAGCGAGCAACCTTCCCCATCTTCCCCCGTAGTTGGCCGAACTACGTTGACTCTGATTTCTCATTCTCTGATGAGAATACGTAGGCATAAAGTGCGACGCTTTGCCGAGTCATTTTTCTTTTCTTTTTCAGCCAGCCTTGATAGGTAGATAGATTATCACCAACCCGTCCAAGTAAACAAACAAGCGAGGATCCCGTCGAGTACGACGGACGTGAGGGGTGCTAATACCTTCCCCTTGCGTAACCGACTCCCGAACCCAGACAATGGTTGCGACGACCTTGTCTTACCCTTTTTCGTCAGGTTTTTCCGATCGTTTCCTTTCCCGCTCTAAGGGATAAATAACGAAAGGTGGCGACTCTTCTGTCATGCCGGCACCTTATTTTCGCGCAAGCGACAGCTGGCGACTCTGCTGGGGACTTGATAGTTTCCTAGGGATCCAACGTCCCGAAAGCGAGTCAGTTTTGGGATCCAACGTCCCTTGAGAGAGTCAATCCTATCGTTTGTGTGTTTGCTTGTTGGGTTGCGTTTATTTACCGCATTTTTACTTCCCGCATCTTTATTTCCCGCACTTTATTTGCAGTATAATATGATTATTTGTGCTGTTGTGGGATGGGAGTTCTGATTGAGTGAGAAGCCAGACCCAGGCTTGAGTGCACCATAGACTTAGAGTGGAAATTAGTGGCTCAGAATACTCACCACCTCACGCTGGTTAAAACTTGCTATAGAACTCTCATCAATTCACCATATCAAACACGTTCTTGGTCCAAACAGAAATGGGGTCACTATCTTGAACCTCACCAAATGATCCTAAAATCTCCAGAATCCATCTCCTACTTGTTTCTAACCATTCTATACTAACAAACTAACTTAATAATGCCTAAATTAAGGTGTAGAGTAAAAGTTGCAAACGTGGAAATTTCTGAATAACAGCAGTAGCAAGACTCCACTTCAGCACCTCAATCTCTCCAGAATCACTCCTTGATTGATATTACTGCTTCTGTTTGCAAAAGATTCGATCCAAGAAGCTTGAATCTCCAAATCCGATGGTGACTTGCAGCTTCCCAAATCCAAATGCTATCTTCTCAATCCTCCACGATCTTGCTCTCAATTTGGTATGGATTCACTCAGTATGATCAATGGAAGATGTTAGAATTGAAAGAATCAATGGAAATGGTGTGGAATATAGAAATTGATTTCAACTTGCAATGGAAGAAAATGAAATGGCAATCTCACTCTCCTCTCTAATCTCTCACCAACCTTGCATCTGAGCAGCTTCTAATCAATATATAGGATGGTTCTAAACCATCCAGAACTTTCTGGAATCATCCAATGAGAATTTGAGATTCTCATGTCATGAGTTTTTTATTTCAAGCCATCTCATATACCAGCTTGTGTTATACCTCTTGCAGCAGCTTGTTCTCCTTTGAAAATCTCCTTAGATGAGATGCATGAGATGTTAGGATGTTTTGCTAGCTTATGCATTGATCTTCCTTATGTTTTGCATATGTACCTTAATATGCAAGTAACCATTTTCCAAAGCAAGTCCATGATTTAGACCTCAAATCAAAAATGTGGCTAAACCATTGTTTCTAAAATGTTTTCTAGAGTCAAAATGGTATATTACATGCCATGGTTTGGATGTGTAGCTTGGAAATTTCAATTTCCAACTTTGACTTATTTAACTTATGCCTCCATTTTAGGTCATTTTTACCATTTTGAGCTACAAGCCTTTTCAACATCTCATGACCTCCTTAATAGCCTTAAAACATCATTTTAAGCAAGTTTGATGTTGAAGATTTTTCCATTTGAAGCTTGGAAATAGGAGTTATGGCCTTATGCTTGAAATGACCTGTAATCTCCAAATGACCAAAATGCCCTTGACTTGTCAAAGCCATAACTTGAGTTCTACAAATCCTATCAAGGACTTCTAGTACTCTCTAGAAAGCTAAGAAGATAAGGAACAACATTCATGTTGACCAAAAGTTCATAGGAATCATCCTTCTTGGGCAAACGTTTGATGCAATTTGGGTGACTTTCAAGGCCCCAGATTCACATACCTCAGATGACCTGTAACTTGTCAAAGTAATAACTTGAGCTATACAAATCCTATCAAGGACTTATAGTACTCAAATTAAAGCTAAGAGCAAGATCTACAACATTCATGTTGGGGGAAAGATGAGATGGCAATCACATCTTGAGCTAAACTGCCTTGAAGATGGGGGTCAAACTAGGGGATTTTACACTGTCAAGCCTTAGAAACCCTAGCTTGAAACTTCTCAAACTCTTCAATCATGATGATTTGACCTTGGAATCATCCTTATAGCATCTCAATACATCAATCCATGATCACATGGCTCTTGGATTAGGTCTCAACCTTCTCCAAATCATCAGTTGACCTAGGGTTGACTCAGTCAAACCCTAACTGCACCACTCATGGCTGAGGTTTCTTAATCTTGCACAATGACCTCTCTAGGCTTCATGATGGCTTTCAAGACATCTCATAAGCTCTCTCAAGGCTTCAAGTACACATTCATGGCTTCAGAATCATCTGAGGACTCCCCACAACTCTCAAGTTAGGAGGCACACACCCTTGGTTTCAACCACTCTCTCTGAGAATCCTTTAGCTTCTCTGACAAGGATATCAACCCTTGAACACTTGAATAAGCTTCTTGGCTATCTTCAAAGTCTTGTGGTGCTCTTGATTGGTAATCATACCTCTTGATCTCCTGCATACATGTCAATGAAATGCAAATGATAATGCTAATGTGAATGAGATGAAACACAAGCTAGGTAAAGAAATGTTGGTCAAATTTTAGGGTGCAACAACTTGTAACTGATAACTCTTGTCAACTACCTACAAGACCACCTGGTATAAATCTTGGTTTGCTCCTTGTTGCTTACCACAGTCTCACTTCTTAGAACATGATCCTCATTGTTCAACAAAGAGGGTGTGACTTCACATCCGTCTCAAAACTAGGAATACATTACGTACACTTGTGACCACAAATTTACTATTACATATATCATAATACCAAGGTGCAACTTCTTCCACTCTACTTCAAGTGTCAAAAGTCTTCACGAGTGACCAACCATTGAGTATACCTCCTTACTTAGCATCAACAAAACTTAATAACTCCATTGTACATTCACCTAAAATATATCCCGTTACCATTTTCATATTGCAACGTTGGCCTCGTTCTCCATTTTGCGTTTGCTTCACTACCTAGGGAACTCTTCTTAATTCCAATTACTAAAATTACCCTACTAGAGTTTCCTCGAATCCAAATTTCTTGTTCCATCCTTCATCATAAACCTCATTTGCCCATACCGTTAGAACTCCCATTACTATAAAATACTCGTTCCTTCTATAACACATTCTCTTATAACTGATCCTGAGGTAACTTATCATTTCCAAATTGGTCTCTTACTGAATATTGAATTCCTGGTGAACTATCCTAAACTCGATCTCCCTTCGTAGGCTAAATACACTTGATTTACCTGTCACCCTTTGTTTGGTACATACATGATTCACTTGGAACATTTAGTCGGGTCTTAAAGTCTTCTCCTACACTTCATCATTGCACTAGACTCATACAAGGGTGTTGAACAACCTCATATCTCATGTGCTCAACCATAGGGAATGTACCATTCTGAGCGTGCTCCATGAATTTCTCTCGTTCTTTCTAAATATCATAAAGACCTTAGAGACTGAAATCCTGATAAACTACCTCATATCCCGACTTCACATCGTACGCTCAACAAAACATCCTTCCTTCCCCACTGAATGGATTACTTGAAATTCTTGTCCATGCCAGTGGTCAATCCGATTTCACTAGAAAATCCTCATATTCCTCAATACCCTGACCATTCATCCCCGGTAGAGATCCTCAACTTTCTCACTCTATGAATTCTAAAAGATTGCTTGAACCATACACCACTCTTCAATTCCATGTTACTGGAAGCAAAACTTCTACTAAGACCTCAACTAAGCTAACCAGTTCTCCATAGTTCTAACTCTCAGGTCGAGTCTACTCTCACATCATAAGTTTCGACAACACTTTGGAGTCCTCGTGGTCGCTCAACCATGATCCTATCTATCACATACATAGAATTAGGTTGATCAGGTCCAATACTACATAATATGATATTAAGAACCATGTTGGCAAGACACACTTATGAGGCAGGAAAATATTTACTTATGATGTTTCAAGGCTATGTCGAGGATACGACCTGCTTCGATACCAAATGTAACGGCCTGTATAATATATATCTAGGATAATACTATACGAGTGTTATTATCTGGTACTGACACCAATAATAAGTGCCTATTGGCATAAGTTACATACTTGATCACTTCTAAAACAAAGACAACCTATGGTGCAAGATATAGAAAGTTGCCAAAACAATAAAACTAAGATCTAAGTACAATATCCTTAATTTTATAAGAAACACAATACACAATGCACAACAAAATAAGCATAACCAAGCTTTTCTTAAAACATCCAAGCATAACTCCACTTGTAAAATAAACCTGCAGACAATAATAGAAAAACAACAACAACAATGGGGTGAGATAATAATCTCAGTAAGTTCCCCTATCTTATGGGTTCACTAAGCTCTACAAGATTCATATCAAATTCACACAACTTACGATGTATGGAAACATGCCTCTTGAGTCCGTAAACTCAAACAATCACTAGCTCGGAAACCTTACCAAGGCATCTTTCCCCGACCAACCCTACATCTAGAGTTATCGACACGAGTTACAGATCCTTGTAATATAGATATATTTCCCCGACCAACCCACACAAGATTTCTCGACAAGGGTCACAGAAATCTAACTCATAGGTAACTTTCCCCGATTGACCCACACAAGAGTTCTCGACACGGGTCACAAATACCTATCTAATAAGTAACTTTCCTAGGTCAACCCACACAAGAGTTATCGATACGGGTCATAAATACCTATCTAATAAGTAACTTTCCTCGGTCGACCCACACCAGAGTTTTCGACACGGGTCATAGATACTTACCAAAGAATAATGCGTACATTATGGAAGAGCTCTCTATATAAGCCTCCACTCTTGAAATGGCACATCACAAGGGATTGTTTCTGACTACGTGATAAAACATTACATAACATTGAATGGATCCAAATTCTAAGGGATAACATCAATCATACAAATCGTCGCTTCCCATGAGACCACCCTCATCTCAAGCATTTTACCCGTAGGATCCATTCGCTTATGTAACCACTAAGGATAGCGTGATTGTATTCGACAATCACAAGGCATCATATTTGCCTTAACCATAAAAAACACAAACCCCACATATTCCATACAAAGCTCTCATCACAACTAGGCAACTACTTGCCAATGATATACACCTAGGCATCATTGCACAAGCATTGTCATATATGTTATTCTTTATGTCCTAATCATTTTACTAGTCCATTCAATTAATTAATATCAAGGGTTTCCTCATCATTCTTATAGTCTTTTAAGCATGTTATCATACAACAAACATCCAATCAATATACATATATGGCATAACACGTTATCGTACGTGAAACACCCACATGGTAATACAACATATCAAACATAACCAACATAGTAGTTCATATACATAATAAGGCATACAAGCCATTAATATCCTCTACCAAGCAGTTTTTTTAGTTCATGATCTCACATCATCATTTAATATCCCATTGAATTATCCTTCCAATGCCTCAAGTCACATATAAATCGGGTCCTTGATTCTTGAATTATGGTGGAAACAAGAATCACATGATATTCATATTCATTTCAATTATATTTATATCATATTAATCAATGGCATATAACCATGTTTCTACTTACTTATCATATAGAGCATTGAAGTAGCTTTCCAATGCTTCCGATTGTACCTCATTCCGAGTTACGGTTCTCAAGTTATGACACAAACAATACAAAGGGGAAAACACAAATGCAGCCGAGCGCGCTAAGCGCAGTTTGCAGTGCGATTTTAGCTTAGAATAGAATCAAAATGGCTCCATGCATGCTAAGCGCCATCAGGTTGGGCTAAGCGCGGTCCCTTGACGACCCTAACCTCTAAAACACCCAAATTCATGATTCCACCCCAAAATCTCATGGTTTTTGCACCCCATAACATCAACACACATGTAGAACAACAACATAACATCTAACAATCCAATTTAACATGTTATAACACAATAGGCTGCATTTCACACAAAACCTAAGTCCCCCCCCCCCCCCAAACATGAAATTTCCCCCAATGCTACACTATCTAATGGAACTCATCTTTGATGAAGAAAAAGGATGAATTGATGATGATTGATGAAGACTTCCTCTTCTTCCACTTCTAGGTTTTTTTCTTCTTTCCCTTTCTCCTTTTTTCTCTTCTTTCTCTTTAGTTTTACTATTTTTCTCTTCCTCTTTCACCACCTATATAATAAACATATTCTATAATATTATGCAATGATATAAAATATCTCCAACTGATATTTTTCCATCTAACACCAATTCACTAAATATTAGAGTTATCAAAATATCCTCTCTTACATTACTAATATTTGTTTGTCTCTTTTATTAATAATTGATTTCTTCAGAGTTCACTAGTTACTCTATTAGTCCCAACTGATAATGTAATACCCCAAATTTTGCCCTAAGATTTGTCGTCGCATTTCATTGCATTTAATCAATTACTAACAAATTTGTGTAGTCGTTTGACTTTTTGCAGGTAAATATCATATGGCATGCATGTTTTTTCTAAAAAGTAAAAATGGCACAATTGGCAAGAGGACATGTGTAAGAAGTTGTGAGTGTGAGAGGTTGAGAGTTCGAATCTCACCTTTGTCACTTTTTGTTTTTTATTATTTTTACTCTAAATTTTTTCTATCTTTCATTAAAAAAATAACAAAAATAGTTTTTTATTATTATTTAATTATTATTTTCGTATTTTAATTAAATCATTTTTTAAAATATTATTTTTTTCACCTTTTTCTAAATTATTCATAAAAATATCCAAAAAATCATAAAATAAAAAATATTGGAAAAAATTTTGTTCTTTTTATAATATTTTTGATTTTAGGAATCAATAGGATTATTAGTTTTTATTTTAAGTTTATTTTAATTATTTTAAATTATTTAAATTATATTTTTTCTTAACTAATTATTTAGTTTGTGCTTTAAAATGGGCTTTAGGGACATTATTGACAATTTGGTGTTAACCCTAATTTGTTCCCTATATATACATGTGTTGCCTTGTTGAAAAGAGGTCAGAAGGTTTTCTTCAGAAAAGAGGAGAGAGAAAGGGAGAAACAAAGGAGATCCCCAGAGAAGAAAGGCGGTCGTTCCCACAACTCGTCAGAAGGATTGGATCTCCAGTGTTCCCTTATTCAAACCTTTTTCACATTTACCGAAGCAAACCTCCGTTTTGTAGGTTAAATTACTAAACCTTTTGCCTTTTCATGTTTATGTGCATATTTTGCCATGTTAATGTGTTTAGGTCCGTTAAATTACTAAACCTTTTGCTTTTTCATGTTTATGTGCATATTTTGCCATGTTAATCTCCATGTGTGTTTAGGTCCCTAGATTTTAATATCAAAACCCTTTTTTAACAAAACCTTTTTTTTAAAATCAAAACCCTTTTTTTTATTTATTATTAAAACATTTTTTTAGTAAGACCTTTTTTAAAAAAACTGAAAAACCTTTTCCCAAAAAAACTGAAAAGCCTTTTCCCAAAAAAAATTGAAAAGCCTTTTCCCAAAAAACTGAAAAGCCTTTTCCCAAAAAAAACTGAAAAGCCTTTTCCCAAAAAACTGAAAAGGCCTTTTCCCAAAAAACTGAAAAGTCTTTTCCCAAAAAACTGAAAAGCCTTTTTTTGGGATGAAAAGCCTTTTTTGTTCAAAAAAAAATTGAAAAGACTTTTCCCCCCAAAACTTTTTTTTTATATAATTTAAACTTAATTTTTTTTATAATTTTAACTTAAATATTTTTTATTAAAAAATTAAAACCTTTTTTTTATAATTAAAATATTAAAAAAATTAAAACCTTTTCGTTAGGAACTCCTGATGTTTGATGTTTGTCGTGTCATTTTATGTACCCTTTTATTACTTTTCTTTCTTTTGGCATTTCATGTGCATGCTCGAGGTTGAGATGTGCTTGTGGTGGCCACAGCCCCACACTATTTTCCTCCCTCACTTCATTCTAAGTGTCATTACATATTTTCATATTCTTCATGTTTTCAGAAATGTTTCTTTGTTTCTTTATACCCTCTGCCTTTATTACTTTTCTTATTTCTGTACCTTAATTATTCCTCCATATAATGATTTGTCATATTTTCACATTTTTTACAGTTTTATCCTTCTGAAGGATTAGGTCCAGCCTTTTGGCCGCCAAGTCAATAGCCTTACCCCTTTAATGGATCAAACCCTGTTTAGCCTAGGTGTCCCGCCGTGGGCAAAATTGCTTTTATCCTAGTGTTAGGCCAAAAGAGTCGCCGTACTCTGTTTTAAGGTTTTCCGCCGTGGAATCCCTAATTTAACCCTATTTTAATTTTAATTAAAATTTTTTTAACATAGAGATTGGAGTCTCTGAATAAACCTTGGCCACAGTCAAGACGTTTCTAACCTCCCTTTTGAGGGGAACTACAGTTACTCTGATTCCATTCCCGTAAGGATATGTAGGCACAAGATGCGATGTCTTGCCGAGTAAACTTAGAAATAACCCCTAGGTCTTTTTTAATTTTCAATCCTTTGTATATACCCTAAAGCAAAATAATTAATGAAATAAATAAAAAAAAAATAAACAAAAGGTTCCCGTAGAGTACTACGGAAGTTTAGGGTGCTAATACCTTCCCTAAATTTAACCAACCCCCGAACCTTAGATCTCTCCCTTTTAGGTTTTTCCTTTCTTTAACCTTTCCTTCGGATAAATCAAAGACCGGTTGTAAATGAATTAAGATTCAAGTTAATCAATAGCTTGACATCCAAATTTCACCGCAACAGAAAATGACGACTTCACTGGGGACTCCTAACTTTTGAGGGTTATCCCCATTTTGTTTATTTTTCATTATATATTTGTTTCATTAATATTTTTGCTCATTTGTATATATATTGTTCAGGGGTACCTTGCTTGGGAATTACTGTGTTGTGAGATAAGTCTTACACCCGGACTTGAGTGACATTATTATAGGATGGCGATATATTCGACGAGGCTTATAGGGAGTGAGTCCCGACTAAGCTAAATCGAGAATCACCGCTCAGTTGAGACCCTTTTGAAAATGGTTCAGTTGATCGAGTGTAGTCGTGAAAACTTTTACCGTTATCGATTGGAGTCTGTGATACTGGGAACCGTAGTACCTTTACACCATCTTGACCTTATATAGGACGTAGTGCGGGAACTATATGGGAGTAGTCCTACAATGGTTGCTACGCGATGCTACACTTAAAAGAGGTTCTCTTGAGAATATTATTGACCCTCGAGTCAGTCGGGAAGTCGATAATATCCGAAAGATGGACTGATGACTTTGGGCACTGATTTAGAACCCTTGTTCTGCAGGTACAATCAACCTATAGTACATACCTCTTTGGGAAGGGTAGACCTTGACTCCATTCATTGTTCCTCTAACTTAGGACCTTTAGTTTGCTTATGTGTATTTGTGCTTCGCATCCATAAAGCATCATATCATTTCTAGTTTCAAGGAATTCAGCAGTCCTTTGCAAATTCGAAAAGCCTTACATTTTAAAGTCTAAAATTTTTTCCAACTTTTTTAAAAAGAAATATTCGCAATCGACCGTTGAAATTCTTGAGACCATTGCATGGCATTAGCATCACATTTTTGCATTGCATTTATCCCCCAGTTTCTCCTTCTTGGTCCTATCGTCTTCTAGTGTACCTTTGAGTCGTCAAGCTGATTCCTCGACACAGATATCAGACCAGAAACGGAACAGGAGTCACTTTGATCCTATTCTCATGACTTACACAGAGCTATATCCTGACTTAGTCCGGCAAGGACTGATTACTACAAAGGCTTTACCACCTCCTCTTAATCCTCCGGCTGAATTTAGGGCTGATCTCCATTGTGCTTCCCATGAGGGTGCCCCAGGGCATGACTTGGAGCATTGTTTTGCATTGAAGGCTAGAGTATGTGAATTGGTTAGAACTGGAATACTTGATTTTACAGACAGTCATCCGGATGTTCAGAAAAATCCCTTGCCAGTACATCAGAAATGAAGTTTTGTCACTAGGCCTTTTGTTTCTCGTTGTTTGCACTTTCCTTATTTTGTTTAAGTTGTTTGCTTTTAATTATGTTTGTACTTTCATTAATGAAATAAGCATTGCGACTTTTGATTCAATTCATTTCCGTCCATTTATTTGCATCTTTATGCTTTATTTTTCAAATGTTTACTTCTTGTCCAAAATTTTGATATGCTAAGATTGGAGGGAGGATGATGAAAACGTTATACCCATAATTGTTGTCAGTATGCTTTCAATCAAACCTTGTTGACGATGTAAGGCATTGTTTCAATTCCCAAACACTGGAGAAATAAGGAAGTTAATCCCTCGTTACCCCCTTCGAGCCTAGAAGTTGGAGTTTCTTTCGTTACAAAAAACCCACAATTTTAACCTTGGGATGGGTAGTTCTCAGCTAACTTGGTTGTGTGTTCATACGATACACCTTTCATTAACAAATTTTCCTTCGCACACGTCAAACAAGTGTCGAAGATGTTTTCTAATCAAAAGGTCAATGATGGTTCACCGTAATCATTAAAATCAAACAGTCACTTTCCTTCACACAAAAAAATAATATAAAAAAAGCAAAAGAAGCCCGCTAAGTCAAAACCTATGAAGGAAACTTAGGCAAAACTGGGGCATCCCGCTGACTGTAAACTCTAAAATAAACAGTTCAGGCAAAATTTAGGGATAATACAAAGAGATTTTTAAATCCTTATCTTGAAAATCCTCAATGTCAAAACAATCAAATGTTATAGGGGAGTAGTGGCTGCCTTTTCATAGGTCCCTTTGACTTCTGAATCATCACTGCGACGATCAATGAAATCCCTAACTTATGGGAACCTGAATGCATAGTATGAGTTAACTGAGCATAGGACTGAAGATCATCACGTAGATTGGGTGGGTACAAATAAATTTTGAGCCTTTATCTTTTGTTTCATAAACCGTGAACCAGGCCACATTACAACCCTCAAAAGACCTAACTGAAACAGGGTTATTTTGAAAGTATACTACAACAAGGTTGCGTAACCTGACTCCAAAAGATCCTTGCGAATCATTTATTTTGGCAATACACTTTTATTTTAAACTTTGAGTGTCTTGAACCACCTTGTTCTAACTAACGACTCATGTATTTTCCATCTTTCAAAAATAATTTTTCAAAAATCGCATGAACTTTGCATTACCATGTTTGTATGAATATTTTTGTTTACAAACTGGCTTTCCTCTAAGGAATTTTCAAACAATGAGAAACTGGGTCAAGTGATCTTATCAGGGGCAAGTTCCTTTTACATCTTGTCAAAGAATTAGTTCAAGATTTGTTCAAGGCAATATCTTCTCAGATTTGGTTTATCCAGATAATTGTTCAAGACCCAGACTGGGGCAAGCCCTCCGAGGATACAGCAAAATAGTCGATTCCACGAATCAGACAGCTGAAGCAATTATCAGTTCATTTGACCTGGGGCAGTTTACTTGCATAATCCCTAAGCAGTTATTCATCATTCCTACAGTGACTATCAACTTGATACAGTTTAACAGAATGACAGTGATCTCCGTGTTGAGGAATCAGTCCTCCAGTTTTGTCATCTCACCGAAAGAGTCGAGCCTTGTCGTCGACGTCTGTATTTGCATTTGATCATATGTCATAGCATAATTCCTATACATGTGCATATCTTGGGTGCTTTATTCCCCATTTACATTTCTATCTTGTGTGCTTTATTCCCCATTTACCTCTCTATCTTGGGTGCTTTACTCCCCATTTACATTTCTAGCTTGGGTGCTTTACTCCCCATTTATATTTTTATCTTGGGTGCTTTACTCCCCATTTACATTTCTATCTTGGGTGCTTTAATCCCCATTTACCTTCTATCCTTAGGTGTTTTATCCCCCATGTACCTTTTATCCCGGGTGTTTTATTCCCCGTTTACCAGATATTCCTGGGTTTACCTAACATCATGGTGTTTTACCCCCATTTACTTTTTTTTTCTCCCTGAAGTCGTGTTTTACTCGCGTCTTACCTTGTGGGCAAAATTTATTTACTTGGCATCATGGGTGTTTTATCCCCATTTGCGTTTTTCTCCTGAGCTCGTGTTTTACCCGCGTCTTACCTTGCGGACAATTTCTAATTTACTTGGCACCTATCAACAATTCTGTGTCGTGTCTACCCGACGTTCTTCCAGATATGACATGTCTTCTTCCCTAGTGCAATTCCTCGATGGGTCGTCCCCTGTGACGTTGTTTCGTCTGTATCTGTGCATTTGTCATTTTCATCATACGCATCATATCAGATTCATATCATATTTAGCATTATAGTTCGTTTTGTTTTGTCCATATCATTGCATAGCACTGCGTCTAAAGGCAAAATTTTCGGTTATCTGTATTTAAATCCCTCCACCATGATTTCTCGAGTCTCCGTTGCTCGAATCACCCGGTGAAGTTATTTAAATAGGGGCAACTGTAATACCCCAAAATTTGCCCTAAGATTTGTCGTCGCATTTCATTGCATTTAATCAATTACTAACAAATTTGTGTAGTCGTTTGACTTTTTGCAGGTAAATATCATATGACATGCATTTTTTTTCTAAAAAGTAAAAATGGCACAATTGGCAAGAGGACATGTGTAAGGAGTTGTGAGTGTGAGAGGTTGAGAGTTCGAATCTCACCTTTGTCACTTTTTGTTTTTTATTATTTTTACTCTAAATTTTTTCTATCTTTCATTAAAAAAATAACAAAAATAGTTTTTTATTATTATTTAATTATTATTTTCGTATTTTAATTAAATCATTTTTTAAAATATTATTTTTTTCACTTTTTTCTAAATTATTCATAAAAATATCCCAAAAATCATAAAATAAAAAATATTGGAAAAAATTTTGTTCTTTTTATAATATTTTTTATTTTAGGAATCAATAGGATTATTAGTTTTTATTTTAAGTTTATTTTAATTATTTTAAATTATTTAAATTATATTTTTTCTTAACTAATTATTTAGTTTGTGCTTTAAAATGGGCTTTAGGGACATTATTGACAATTTGGTGTTAACCCTAATTTGTTCCCTATATATACATGTGTTGCCCTCTTGAAAAGAGGTCAGAAGGTTTTCTTCAGAAAAGAGGAGAGAGAAAGGGAGAAACAAAGGAGATCCCCAGAGAAGAAAGGCGGTCGTTCCCACAACTCGTCAGAAGGATTGGATCTCCAGTGTTCCCTTATTCAAACCTTTTTCACATTTACCGAAGCAAACCTCCGCTTCGTAGGTTAAATTACTAAACCTTTTGCCTTTTCATGTTTATGTGCATATTTTGCCATGTTAATGTGTTTAGGTCCGTTAAATTACTAAACCTTTTGCTTTTTCATGTTTATGTGCATATTTTGCCATGTTAATCTCCATGTGTGTTTAGGTCCCTAGATTTTAATATCAAAACCCTTTTTTAACAAAACCTTTTTTTAAAATCAAAACCTTTTTTTTTTATTTATTATTAAAACCTTTTTTTTAGTAAAACCTTTTTTAAAAAAACTGAAAAGCCTTTTCCCAAAAAAACTGAAAAACCTTTTCCCAAAAAAAACTGAAAAGCCTTTTCCCAAAAAACTGAAAAGCCTTTTCCCAAAAAACTGAAAAGCCTTTTTTTGGGATGAAAAGCCTTTTTTGTTCTAAAAAAAACTGAAAAGACTTTTCCCCCCAAAACTTTTTTTTTATATAATTTAAACTTAATTTTTTTTATAATTTTAACTTAAATATTTTTTATTAAAAAATTAAAACCTTTTTTTTATAATTAAAATATTAAAAAAATTAAAACCTTTTCGTAAGGAACTCCCGATGTTTGATGTTTGTCGTGTCATTTTATGTACCCTTTTATTACTTTTCTTTCTTTTGGCATTTCATGTGCATGCTCGAGGTTGAGATGTGCTTGTGGTGGCCACTGCCCCACACTATTTTCCTCCCTCACTTCATTCTAAGTGTCATTACATATTTTCATATTCTTCATGTTTTCATAAATGTTTCTTTGTTTCTTTATACCCTCTGCCTTTATTACTTTTCTTATTTCTGTACCTTAATTATTCCTCCATATAATGATTTGTCATATTTTCACATTTTTTACAGTTTTATCCTTCCGAAGGATTAGGTTCAGCCTTTTGGCCGCCGAGTCAATAGCCTTACCCCTTTAATGGATCAAACCCTGTTTAGCCTAGGTGTCCCGCCGTGGGCAAAATTGCTTTTATCCTAGTGTTAGGCCAAAAGAGTCGCCGTACTCTGTTTTAAGGTTTTCCGCCGTGAAATCCCTAATTTAACCCTATTTTAATTTTAATTAACATTTTTTTAACATAGAGATTGGAGTCTCTGAATAAACCTTGGCCACAGTCAAGACGTTTCTAACCTCCCTTTTGAGGGGAACTACAGTTACTCTGATTCCATTCCCGTAAGGATATGTAGGCACAAGATGCGATGTCTTGCCGAGTAAACTTAGAATTAACCCCTAGGTCTTTTTTAATTTTCAATCCTTTGTATATACCCTAAAGCAAAATAATTAATGAAATAAATAAAAAAAATAAACAAAAGGTTCCCGTAGAGTACTACGGAAGTTTAGGGTGCTAATACCTTCCCTAAATTTAACCTTTCCTTCGGATAAATCAAAGACCGGTTGTAAATGAATTAAGATTCAAGTTAATCAATAGCTTGACATCCAAATTTCACCGCAACAGATAACACTAAGGCATTTAAGGAAACATGGAATATTACATATTGTGTTAGTCATGTAGGAGGTGTATGGTTGTTGGTCTTGGGATGAATTAAGGGTGAAGGTTTGTGAGTGGTAAAAAAGGATTTGTGCTTGAGGTGTTTGCTAGTTGTGTTCTTGTGGGGTAGGTTGAGACAATGAGTATTAGTTATATTGGATGGTGGATGGTGTTTGTTGTTGGGTGTATGATGATGAGGGAGTAAAATTTAGGCTTTGTTGTTGAGTGTTGAAGTGGTTGGGTTAAATGATGGGTATGGTTGATGGTAGTGTTGGCTTGTGGTATAAAGCTGTTGTGTTGGGTTGAAAGGTTGTTGAGTGTTAGGTGTATGTTGTTGGGTATTAAATGTTTGCTGTTAGGTGTTAAAGATTTGTTGTCGGGTGTTAAAGATTTGTTGTCGGGTGTTACAAGGTCAACCTATGAACCACGGTGAAGGAGACAATGAACCACAATGAGGGGAAGCCTATGAGACATTATAAGGTCAACCTAATAAACGATTGGCGTGACTGCGGAACGTTCCAGACATACCGTGTCCCTTGTTCACATGTTATTGCTACATGTTCTAATATGCGCCACGACACCTATGCTCTATTGTCCAACATTTACAGGGTTGCAAACATGTTTGAAGTTTACAGCACAAGCTTTCCAGTGCTGTCATACGATGAATATTGACCCATTTGTGAAGGAGATCAAATTTGCCATAATCCAAGAATGCGGAGGAACAAAAAAATGTTACCCAGTGAGCACACATATTAGAATGGAAATGAACATCGTTGATAAGCTTGAAAAAAAATGTTCCATGTGTCGTCAAACTGGTCACAACTAAACTCGGTGTCCCAATGTTAGAACTAAGTAAAATTAGTTTTTTATTTTGTTATCATGTACTATAATTTTCAGACTGCCATCAAACTTCTCAATTTTTTGAACAATTAATCATTGAGTACTAAATATAAATAACAAAAAATCAAATATCATAAAACGAACAACAACAAACTTAAATAAACAACATAACAAATAAATAATAAAAAAATATTCAAATAATTCGCTCAGGCGCTTAAATAATAAAAAGATTATATACATATAAATCAATTTAAATTATTTAAAACTAATTTATAATAATTAACATCATATTAATATATATTAATTATTAATTAAAATTATATTAATTCTTAATATTAATTAAATTAATTATTAACATTAATTAGATTAATTATGAATTAGAAATGCATTTTATTAAAAACATATTAATTGTTAACTATTAGTTGAAAATCATTAATATATAATAATTAGTAATTAGAAATATATTATTTATTACAATTTTTTTTAAACATGGCATATTGTATATTAGTTTGAATTATATGGCAGTGTGGAAATTTGTTCATTATGATAAAAAAATTCCATAATGGGATGGGACCACACACCCTTAATATTATATACTATATACACAATTATTTCTGAACGTGCACATTCTCAAAGAGGAAAGGTTTCGTGAACAAGATCCACTATCCTACAACTATCCGATTCATTGCTGATAATTCTTGTCCACCTCCATCCTTATCTCATTCTTTAATCTATCTGTTATCATTCATTCATACTTATATTGTTACTATATCTTAAGATTGCCATAGCGATATATAACAACAACTACTAAAGCTAACTAACCAATCATATCAATAACACACACGGTTTTTTTTATTCTTGTCAAACATGCTTAGAACACGAATCAACACAGCACGCTCCATTTTTTCATCTCTTTTCAGAATCAATTCTTCTTGTTCTTATTCCACTTCCTTTCTCTTTGACGACACACAGATTCAGGTTTTTGTCTAAATCGTTGGCCCATTTTCTGTATTTTGTAAAAATTTAATCTTTTTTATCTGGGTTTTTTAGCTTGGTCAACAATGATTGATCCCTGTAAAAAATTTTGAACTTTTTTATTTGGGTTGGTCAGAAATGATGATCTTATTTTGATGTATTTATAAAAATTTGGACTTTTTCATTTGGGTTGGTCAAATATGATTGATCCCATTTTTCTGTATTGATAAAAAATTGAACTTTTTCATTTGGGTTTTATTCAATTCTCTATTAGTCTATGACCCCAAAATTCGTGACACTTAAACTGTGGTTAAATAGTGTCTTACAAAATGTTTGTCAGTTAAATTGCATCTTTATTTGTTTTGTTATGGTTAAACTGTATCCAAAAACTAGACTCTGATTGCTTCAACTTGGTTTGTTTCATTTCATGTCATGCTTTTAATGGTTTCAAGTTTCTGTTGCAGTTTAAAGAGAGTGTTGCTCAATTTGCTAATGAAAATATTGCCCCTCATGCTTCCAAAATTGACCACACTAACTATTTCCCACAGGTATGTTTGATGATATGATTTATTTTTGTTTTTCTTAATCATTTCAATGAACAATATATAGCTCATAGTGTGATTGAACATTGTGATTGTGTTTTGATCTAATTTTAGGAGGTTAACTTGTGGAAAAGTATGGGAGAATTTAATCTCCATGGGATTACTGTACCAGGTAATCTCTTTTTATGAACTTCTATCAGTATAGGTATAGGGTCATGATTTTGTTGCGACAAACGTTTTCCAATTATATTTCTGCTTATTTGCAGAGGAGTATGGAGGGCTTGGTCTAGGTTACTTGTATCATTGTATAGCCATGGAAGAGATTAGCCGTGCTTCAGGATCCGTTGGACTTTCTTATGGTGCTCATTCTAACCTATGTATCAATCAACTGGTAATTGAACAGAACTTAAGTCTATTTCTTTGTATACTTGACGATTTTCAAATGAGTATTCAGGATTGCTACATTATGTTTTGTTTAGGTGAGGAATGGAAGCCATGCTCAGAAAGAGAAATACTTGCCAAAGGTTCTAGATTCTAGCTCTCCCTAGTTTAATCTTGTTTGATTCTCTTTTTTCCATGAAATATTTGCTGTCTTGCCCTATTTCCATTATGTGTAATGTTTGACTTGTCGGCCAAAAATGCTCTTAATATTAATAACTAGTCGCTGCTTTCGGGAGGGTTGGTTTGCTACCTGGTTTGAGCTAAAGAGTTAAAAGAAGTTGAAAGAATTAGCACCTTTGTAGAAAAGATGGTGGAAAATAGATTTAGGTGGTTTGGACATGTAGAGAGAAGATTTGTAGATTCTATGGTAAGGAAAGTATATCCGATGAAGAGAAGTCAAACAATAGAAGTAGAGGAAGACCTAAAAAGACTATAAGAGAAGTTATTAAGAAATATCTCAAGATTAACGATTTGAATTGAAGCATGGTCCTAGATAGAACATTATGGCGAAAGTTGATCCATTTAGCAGACCATACTTAGTGGGATAAGGCTTGGTTGTTGTTGTTGTTGTTGTTTGTTTATCCGTTTAAAGTTAAGGCTGACTTGTTATATATTTTGCTCTTCAAATTTGAAGCTTATCTCCGGGGATCACGTGGGAGCTTTGGCAATGAGTGAACCCAATTGTAAGATATGTGAAATTGAATAGAAGTATTTTAATTATTTAGATATTCCAACAACTTTGACGAGTGAATTTGTGTTCTCTGTAGCTGGATCTGATGTTGTCAGCATGAAATGCAAGGCTGATCGCGTAGACGGGGGATATGTACTAAATGGTAACAAGATGTGGTGTACTAATGGGACAGTTGCTCAAACATTAGTATGTATCTTTAAATTTATAGCTTCTTTCTTTTTCTTGCTAATTGTGTTGCATCTGTGTTATTTTCATGATCTAGACGTATCACATATGCTGAAATGCATAGCACACATTTGATTGGGTTGAATTGAACAGGTTGTCTATGCAAAAACAGACATAACAGCAGGGTCAAAAGGAATCACCGCATTCATCATCGAGAAGGGAATGCCTGGGTAATTTTACCGAACCACGACAACAATAGAGTTGTGGTTATTGATAAATCGTTTTATTACAGTGAGAAAACTAGACGTGAAAAATGAAAATCTGACAATCGTTGCTGTTTGACTACAGATTCAGTACTGCGCAGAAACTGGATAAACTAGGGATGCGAGGAAGTGATACGTATGTATGCATGTTCCATGTTATACTTTCAATATTGAATCCATTTCCAATTCCAACCACTCGGTTTTACTGATAAAATGGAATTTTGTGAGCAGATGTGAGCTTGTCTTCGAGAATTGCTTTGTTCCAGACGAAAATGTTCTTGGGAAAGAAGGAAAAGGTCTTACAATTTCTTTTATAATCTTTGTTTGGATAGACTTAAGAAAAATGAGCTTATATCTAAATCTGTTTTAAAGGACTTTTTTTAAGAGATATTTTCTTTTTGTTTCAGGAGTCTATGTCATGATGTCGGGGTTAGATCTGGAAAGGCTTGTTTTATCAGGTGGTCCACTTGGTATTATGCAGGCATGTCTCGATGTTGTCCTTCCTTATACTCGACAACGAGAGCAGTTTGGTCATCCTATTGGGGAGTTTCAGTTTATACAGGTGCATTTCATCGGTGACATGATTTTTATTTTTCGTTATCGTGTCCTCCGTATTGTATGTGAATCTTAGTTCATTTTCAATTAATCTTTTGGTCACAGGGAAAAGTTGCGGACATGTATACGTCGTTACAGTCCTCAAGGTAGAACATTTTAATGACATGGTGCAATTTTGTTCTGCTGAATAAGTTTGCATCGTAACATTCTTTATTTCAGGTCTTACGTGTATTCTGTAGCTCGGGATTGTGACAACGGAAAAGTTGACCCGAAGGTGCCTCCATTTTTCTGTATCTTCAATACAACAGCTATAATATTTTCATGTTTGCAACAAACAGAACATTGTAAAACATACACTCTTATGGTTACTAATTTCAGGATTGTGCTGGAGTTATACTATGTGCAGCTGAAAGAGCAACGCAGGTTGCTTTGCAGGCGATACAATGTTTAGGCGGGAACGGCTATGTGAATGAATATCCAACCGGTCGTTTCCTTAGAGATGCTAAACTCTACGAGATCGGGGCTGGAACAAGTGAGATCAGAAGAATGATTATCGGACGTGAGCTCTTCAAAGAGCAATGACGTGCTAGTCCTTTCAATTTTGGCTGGAACTGAGCCCCTTGGAGATGATTCTTTGTAAAAGAGATTTTCATTTATCAAATGAGAATTGTGTTAACCAACATTGATCAATAATACAAGAAACAAAAAATTGCTATATCATATTTGTATGTGATCTTCTGCTGTGAAAATCTTTTAAGCAATTCAAACAATATTTTTAATTTTCTGTTACAAGCACATTCATAACAATATGAGTAATATTACACCACCATGACATGAAATCTGAAAACCATCACCATTATTCAAGAGTACACAATTCTCAAGAGGGTAGTAATCAAACATGCAGGATTAAATTATACATGGAAAATGAAATTTGTACAGAAGCAAGGCCAAGACAAAGGCAAGCGAGCCATGAATTTTTAAACTCTAACTACTGTTGGAGAATAATCTGGCTGACCAACTGAGGAAGACTTGGAAGGTTCAATAAGCACTGGTGCCTGTTCCAAACAGCTATGAGTATCATCATTGTTCATCCCAAATGTCATCTTCTCCACTTCTTCTTTGGTATATATATGGATTTTGGATACCACATCACAAAACTCACTGCAGCCAAAGCAAAAAAAAGCTTTAATAGAATAAAACAAGTTCATTTCTGGTGTTGTTGTGTTAGTGTCTTGTCTGCGTATGTGTCTGTGTCAGTGCTTCATAGTCTATAACATAAATGCTTGTGTATGTGTCTGTGTCAGTGCTTTATAGCTTATAACATAAACACTTATGTATGTGTTTGTGTCCGTGTTTCATAGCTTATAACAAAAAGGCTTATCATATAAGTTCTTATGCATAAACCATTTTTATATCAAAAGATAAAATAAAGTCATAGTATTTTAATATAAGTTATAAGCTATTTCTATAAGCTATCTGGAGAGTTTGTGGAAATAAGTTGAAAATAAATTATGGACATGTCTTGTTTTCACGAGCTCTCTCAAATAGTTTCACTGGTGTTTATGCCAGCAGATAAACTCAAATAATACAAACCATAGAGGCTCTACAAAACTCAAAAGCAGCATCCATGAGGAAGAAGAATACTTACTGCCATGGATCATCCCCCACAACCATTATGTCATTCTCACTGTCAGTGTAGAGGATCCTCCATCCCTTATCAGAGTCTCTAAGAAGGCCATCCATTCCAAATAGTTTCTCTAGTTCACTCAGAAGATCAATGTAGCCGCTCAACCTCGAGAGATCAATGGCTCTTCCAACTAAACTTCCTTGCTTGTGAACCTTCATTTAGTGTATGTTACATAGGTTTTTAAAACATCAAACATTAAAAAAGAATCAGCATATCATAATATCTTTCTGTTGTTGTTATCATCATCTCTCACCTTTGTGCAGCTCCTTTTTGCAGCGCTCTGTAAATTTTGAGAACTCGTTTCCGCAGACAAAGGAAACCCGAATAGTTTGCACGAGTTTACCTTTCCGTTGACATTGTTATCATTCGGAACCTTCATATCAGCAGTCCCTATTGAAGCAGAAACAGAAATATTGTCCTGCAGCTTATGCTCAATTGGGAGATTAGATTCAGATCTTCCAACTTCATTTCTAATGTTCCCTGCAATTATCGGCGGCGCGTTAAACCCCACATTCTGTTTTGAGCTAAAGATGTTAGCTTGATCAGCATTGTGAATATCTCCATAAGGAAAATATGCAGATTGAAAGTTGTGTTTGGTTCCTTGATGAAGGTTGAAATTTGTGCAACTTGCAATGGATTTTCCCCAAGCACCGACGTTGAAATCGACTTTTCCTGTTAGGGATTTGAGTTTACATATTTCTTGACCTTGCAAGACCCTTGGAAAGTTGTTACTTTCCATAAAGCCTGCGTAACCGAAAGGGTGAACACTCATAAGCTCAGAAGAGGTAACTACTTTTCCTATTCCAGTTGATGCAAGATTTTGACGATGACTTGAAGAGCTCAAATCAAAACCTGGCTGGTTGGTTCCTTTGTCACATCCGTAGTATCGTGACATAAAACCTGAATTTTCTTGACCTTGCAAGACCTTTGGTGATCTTACCGACTCCTCAAAGCCCATCATTCCACTGCTTCTTGCTACCAGAAATGAAACAAAGAAAGAATATGATTAGGATCGAAACCGTGTCTAGAAATTGCCTTAATGCCAGCCATGACCCTAATACATTAAGTTACGCATCATTAAGGATTTCATATCGCCATTAGGATTCGTACCTGTGGTAAGGTGACTGGGTGAGGCAACCTGCAGACTGGTCCGCGGTTTCTTCAATCTTGGAGAAGACTGAATGCTTAGAGGAGGCAGAGGAGTCGAAGGATCGATCTCCCATGGAGATATTCGGTCTTGATGATTAGTATCCATATCCTCATCCCATCGGACCTGTTCGATGCCATAAAAAGCTTACATATTATAACTGGTTGATCATTAAAAACATTCGACTTTAATCCTATTTACGCTAAAAGACGTATAAATGTAAAGCAAAATTTCAAATGTACCATCAAGCACCTCCATTTGGATTTAGGCCATCTATAGGGATCCAAATCATTCATTCCAATCAACATACCACTACTACACCTTCAAGATACGAAGATAAAACAATGTCAATATATTTTTCTGAACGAAGAAATCACAGTAAAAAGTTATACTAATTATACCGTACATTACCTTCTTTCGGGCGATTCGTCCATTTCAAATCTCATTTTGAATCTTGTCCCTATGGTCACTGGATTCTTGATGCTTTTAACATATTTTTGGTAAGGAACAACAAATTCGGCATGACTTGCTCTGTATTGATTTATATTTCCACAAAAAAATCAAAATTATAGGATAAGTAATTGCAGTGTAAACTTCATGCATCTTGCAAAGTAAAAAGAAGTGATTATTTAGTACTAGTACCTTGGACTATAGAAAACATGAAACATGCTTTTGGTGGAAATAGCATTTGCCACAGAAGAAAGGAAATTAGGATAACAGTTCTTGTTACCAATAACTGATTCAGGAAGACCATTTCTAGGTCTAACAGCTCTTCTGATTCCCAATCTCAGCTCTCCATTTTCACCCCTAGAAAGACATTCATAAGCAGAAATGATTTGAAAGACACTAGAAATGGTCGGTTTCTTGATAGAAATTAGTCATTGCGAGACCGGTAGATACTTCGCATCAATAACATAGTTGAAGTTCACCGCAGGGATAGAATATATATATACCTTAGAAAGAGCACAGCATCACCAGAAACAAGATTCTTTTGGTTCACAAAAATGCTCCAGCCAGTAGTGAGTAGATGCCGCCTCGGCTGACCTGACAAATTGCCACATTATTTTTTGTATCAATTAGTCATTTTATGAAACAACACGTTTTTCTTTTTCTAATAAAATTACATTACCTCTATAAATATGACGAAATTTCCACTCCACACCATGCAAGTCTTTAGCAACAAGCTCTTGAGAAGGTCTCTGCAGCTTATAATCCTATATATAGTAAAATGTAATCCATAAGCGTGTAGCATACAAGTATTTATGTATAAACTATTTTTATAACAAAAGATACAATAAAGTCAAATTGTTTTCATATAAACTATAAGCTGTTTTCATAAACTATCCTAAAGAGCTTATGAAAATAAGCTGAAAACAATTTACAGATATGCCACAAGTAGTTTCTGTAACAAAAGATACGATAAAATCAAACTGTTGTCATAAGCTATTCTGAAGAGCATATGAAAATATGCTGAAAATAGCTTATTGACGTGTAATAAACTGTTTCTACAAACTCTCAAACAGTCTCAGAAAATGCTTATGTCAGTAGATAAACTCAAATAATTCAATCCAAACAGTAGGAATCAAACTTCAACGACTCACGGAAAAGGAGACTAATAAAACTTCAAAGAGATCATCGTTAAACGATTTCATACCAAAGGAGGAAAACAGTCTTCAGCAGCTCTACGAGGCACAGAGAAGCCACCATGAGTGCTGGTATCAGAAACTGTTAGTGTCTTGCAGAACATGTGAGGAGTTGATTTCGTAGGCGACCCTCCATCTCCCTCTTCCTCTCCTTCTAATTCCTCAACTTCTCTTCCCTCCATATGCATACCTGCCAACTAAAAAGCCAAAGCAATCCATCTAACCAAACTCTCTATTTGGATGAGCAACTTAATTAAGCTCTTATAATATAAGCGTTCATCACATAAGTGCTTATATATAAGCTATTTTCAATTTTTTATGATAAAATATAAAATAAAACTAGACTATTTTCATATACGATATAAGCTGTTTTCAAAAGCTATCATGAAGTGCTTTTAAAATTAAGCCGAAAACCAATAGATAAGTTAAAATAAGTCTCAGTTTGGAAACACACACCAAACATAAAGAACTTGGATAAAAACAAACCTCAGCCTGAGGAAGCAAAGTAACTTGTGTATAAACCTCATCATTCTCCTTGTTGGCCTGTTAGAGAAAACAACAATTTAAGCAAAACTAAAAGAGTAGCACAGAGAATGTTAGATGAATTAAGTAAAATTGAGTACTCACAAGTAGCTGTATATTGACAAGCCTGCAAAAGATCTGTGGTTGAAGATCATAGGTTGGTATCTCCAATTGTTTAAAAGGAGAGAAAGAAGCAAATTGTTCCAAGTGACCTTGTGGAAAATAAACCACAAGATTTCCTTTCTTAGGAAGAGAAATTAGAGGTCCAGCACAAGCATGCCAAAGGTCAAGATAAGAAGAAGAAGCAAGTGGTGAAGTTGAGCTAGAAGATGAACAAGTGGAAGGGGACAAACAACAAACACAAGAACTGCAACCTTTTTCACATTCCTTAATGCATAATGCATAATTCTTGTCAATTTCAGTCACTTGATGGTTCAGATCAATTTCCATGAACACTTAGTTTGTTTCTTAAGAGACTCAAATGGAAAGAGATAAAAATCACAAGTTTATTTAAAGACAGTAAAGAGGGTGGCAGCAAAAGTGAAATTGAGAAAAGTGGAAATGAGGTTATTTTTAATGATGAAAAGAAATTGATGTTGGAAACAAGGGTTAAAGAGAGAAAGAGTATTTATTTATCAAATGATAACAAGAAATTCAAAGTATGATTCCATTATCTCCATTTGAAGGTAGACAGAAGAGGGAGCAGAAGACAGAGACAATTGCATAGGAAGCACAGAAACAAAAGGAAAGAAAAGGCAATGTGGTAGTGACTTATAGAATTAAACTGTTAGAGTCTTAGAGATAGAGTGAGAAATAGTGTATGTGTGTTGGGTGGAGGGGACATGCTAAGACAGTACAGGACCAATCCTTCCCCACACACACTTTCCTTTGCTTTTATTTTTATTTGTTCATCATCTATGATTAAACACAACATTGCAACTGTTTATATATATAGTCTATTACCTTATAATTCAGTTTTTAATTTTCTAAGAATGAGTTAGGTCAAACTTTAATAAATTACTTTATGAATATGCTAAAAATCCCCTAATGAATGTCATTGTGGAAAAGCAACAAGAAACAATAGCATAGTTTGCAGATTTATTATTATCGACAGACACTTTAATGGACATGGTGCAAATATGGCGTTTGAATTGAGGATTAGACTGTCTTCAAGTCCTTGGTACTTTGATCAAAATGGACTATTATTGCCTATTGGTTTTATCTATGATTTTGGATCAAATATACCACCCAAAATAATGATTATGATCTAGACATTAGTTATCATGTTTCCCGCCTTATTATGTCCCTCTATTTCAAGTTGTGGAACTCCGACTCACACTTGAGTAAT
>OZ012741.1:353643080-353717160 GCA_963859935.3 Lathyrus sativus
CCTTGTCCGCCGATTCCAATGACTTTTACCGAGTTGTATCCCTCTTTGGTCAAGCAGGGGCTCATCACCACTCGGGCTTTGGGTCCGCCTCCTAATCCTCTACCCGCCAATTACAACGCCGCCGCTCATTGTTTATTTCATGAGGGTGCGCCTGGTCATGATCTGGAGAATTGTTATGCTCTCAAAAATATTGTCAGGGATTTATTGGAAAAGAAGATTTTGTCATTTGAAGATCCTCAACCAAATGTTAAGAAGAACCCTTTTCCTAACCATGAGAGTGTCAATGCCGTTAGTGTTGATTCGGGGGAAGGTTATGCCCTTGACGTTGAACAGATTAAGACTCCTCTCAAGATGTTCCATTCGAAACTGTTTGAAGCTGGTTTGGTAGATACTTCCCACGTTGCATGCGTAAGTTGTGAAGCCAGTACTAAGGGTTGCGTGTTGGTTCAGAATGATGTTCAGAGGTTGATTAATGAGGGTGTTTTACAAGTGACAAGCCAATACAAGAAAGATGAGGTCGCCGTGGTTGAGCCTGTCTTCCATCAGCCCGAATCAAAGGGTAAGGTACCAGTGTTTAATCTATCAGGGGCAGGCTCCGCCAGTCTCGTGTTCGATATACCGAAGTCGTATATCCCTGAAGTGAATCAGCCTAAGCCTATAGTTATTCGAAGACCGAGTCCATTTCCCTTCAGTGATCCTAAAGCTGTGCCTTGGAAATATGACGTGACAATGATTGACAAGGAGTCTGGGAAGGTTATTCCAAATGAAGAGGCTAAGGGTGCGGTGACCAATATCGCGGAGGTAAGCAGGATGACTCGCAGTGGCCGTGTGTATACCCCCCATTCCAATGAGGTCCCACCTAAGGAAACGACTAGTACCTCGGTGCCTGCCAAAGACAAAGGTAAAGGAGCCGTCACGAATGATGAAGATGCCGAATTTTTGAGGATCATCAAGAAAAGTGACTATAAAGTTATCGATCAACTTCATCAGACTCCTTCCAAGATCTCGATTTTATCTCTGTTAATGAGTTCGCCCGCTCATAGGATGGCCTTGCAGAAGGTTTTGACTCAAGCACATGTGGATCAAGATATTAGCACCAGTCGGTTTGATAGTGTGATTGCCAATTTAACCGCTTGTAACACCCTCAGTTTCAGCAATGAAGAGTTACCGAAGGAGGGTCCGAACCATAATCGTGCTTTACATATATCGGTAAAATGTCAGGAGGACAATTTAGCGAGAGTGTTAGTAGACACCGGGTCTTCTCTGAATGTTTTGCCCAAGAGGGTTCTTGATAGGCTGGCTTGTAAAGAGACTGCGCTGAAACCTACTCCGTTGGTTGTCAAGGCTTTCGATGGCTCTCGTCGATCGGTAATGGGGGAGGTTGAGCTACCTATCCTGATCGGTCCGCAAGTTTTTAATATCACGTTTCAAGTCATGGACATTAACCCCAATTACAGTTGTTTACTTGGAAGGCCGTGGATCCATGCCGCTGGGGCAGTGACCTCAACGTTACATCAAAAGATGAAATTCGTGATCGATGGAAAGTTGGTTATTATACACGGTGAGGAGGATCTGATGGTCAGTAACCTGTCCTCTTTCCGTTACATCGAGGCCGATGAGAATGCTTTAGACATCTCCTTTCAAGCACTTGAGATCGCCAATGCTGTCCTGCTGGAAGTCGAAGAAACAGTGGGTCAGGGTAATCCATCTTTTGCATCTCTGAAAAGTACCAAAGCAACAATTGACAGGGGCATTCCTGAAGGTTGGGGAGAGGTAATCGATGTCAAGACCAAGACTGATCGCTCTGGGTTGGGTTACAAACCAACTCAGAATGGAGTTACCACAACTGTCGAAGGGCGTCCTAAGGTTATCCAAGAGGTATTTGTCAGCGGAGGTTTTCAAGTCAATGCCATCAACGACTGCGAGGAAAATGAAGAGCTGAGCAACCTGGTGTTTAAGGGTGATGCAGTTTTGAACAACTGGGAGGCTGTAGAGATCCCTGTTATCTTTCCCTTGTCAAAGTAATTGTTTTTTTTAAAGTGCCATTTACATTTTCAAAAAAAATCCGTAGCTCTGCCCAAGGCTATAGGGTCGTTTTATCGGGCCACCTTTCATTTCTAAAAAGATATTAATAAAAGCATTTTGTTCAATTCCACTTTGGTTCATTTGCGTTTTTCGTTTTCACCTTTAAAAATGAAATTGGCAACCTTTTTTCCCAAAAAAAAAAAAAAAAAACAGCATTTCATTCTTACATATCTTCGAGCATTTTAATTAAGTAAGCCTTCCATCATGCAGAGATATCGTAAACCTTGTTGGATCCAATGACTTTACTGACACTCCTGACTGGGATGCACCCATCAATTAGGCTGAGGACGAGGGTGAAGAAGATTTTGAAGTACCCGCTGAACTGACAAGATTGATTGAGTACGAGTACACAGAGATTCAACCGCATAAAGAGTAGGTGGACCTAATTAATCTCGGTACAGATGAGAGCAAGAAAGAGGTCAAGATTGGTGCAATGCTTGGGACGGAGATTAGGCCGAGGTTGATTGAGTTGTTAAAAGAGTATATTGATGTGTTTGCGTGGTCGTATCAGGATATGCCGGGCCTAGACACGGATATTGTTGTTCACAAGTTGCCACTTAAGCCAGATTGTCCACCTATCAAGCAGAAACTCCGAAGAACGAGACCCGACATGGCTTTGAAGATTCGAGATGAGGTCAAAAAGCAGTTGGATGCAGGTTTCTTGGCAGTCGCAAAATATCCAGATTGGGTTGCCAACATCGTGCCAGTGCCTAAAAAGGACGGTAAAGTTAGGATGTGTGTAGACTACAGGGATCTGAACAAAGCGAGTCCGAAAGACGACTTCCCACTGCCACATATTGACACACTGGTAGACAATACGGCCAGTTTTGCGTTGTTCTCATTTATGGATGGTTTCTCTGGCTATAATCAGATCAAGATGGATCCCGATGATCGAGAGAAGACTACTTTCATTACTCCTTGGGGAACCTTCTGCTACAAAGTCATGCCCTTCGGTTTAAAGAATGCAGGGGCAACTTACCAACGCGCTATGACCACCCTTTTCCATGATATGATGCACAAAGAGATTGAGGTGTATGTGGACGATATGATAGCCAAATCTCAGAGTGAAGAGGAGCATTTAGACCATTTGGTGAAGCTGTTTGAACGACTCAGGAAATATCAGTTGAAATTGAATCCTGCAAAATGTACCTTCGGTGTCAGATCTGGAAAACTGCTTGGTTTCATTGTTAGCCAGCGAGGGATTGAGGTGGATCCTGACAAAGTCCGAGCCATTCAAGATATGCCGGCTCCGCGAACCGAGACGCAAGTTAGGGGTTTTCTGGGACGTCTGAATTACATTTCCAGGTTTATCTTTAATATGACCGCCACTTGTGAGCCGATATTCAAGTTGCTTTGCAAGGGGCAGACAGTTGAGTGGAACCCTGATTGTCAGAAAGCTTTTGAGAAGATTAAGGGTTATTTGCAAGATCCCCCTATTCTGATCCCTCCCGTACCTGGAAGACCGTTGTTTATGTACCTTACTGTTCTCGAGAAGTCTATGGGTTGTGTGCTTGGGCAACATGATGAGACTGGGAAAAAAGAACATGCGATTTATTACCTGAGCAAGAAGTTCACCGATTGCGAAAACAGATACTCACCATTAGAGAAAACTTGTTGTGCATTGGCATGGGCCGCTAAGCGCCTTCGACAATATATGGTCTGTCATACCACGTTATTGATTTCTAAAATGGATCCGATCAAGTATATTTTGAAAAACCTGCTCAAACCGGGAGGCTAGCCCGTTGGCACATGTTGTTATCCGAATATGACATCCAGTATGTACCCCAGAAGGCGATTAAGGGTAGTATCTTATCTGATTACCTTGCAGACCAGCCAGTTGAAGATTATGAACCTCTTAAGCTCGATTTTCCTGATGAGGATATTTTGTTGATTAAAAGAGATTGTGAAGAGCCAGATCCGAGCGAAGGTCCAGAACCAGGTCTTTGGTGGAAGATGATGTTTGATGGCTCCTCGAATTTCAATGGGCATGGTATAGGCGCCGTTTTGATGAACCCAAAGGGTGGATTCACTCCATTTACAGCGAGGTTGGACTTTGAGTGTACTAACAACGTCGCAGAATATGAAGCATGTATTCTTGGCCTCGAAGCGGCGATTCACCTCCGAATCAAACTTCTTAAAGTAAGTGGCGACTCAGCCTTGGTTATTTACCAGGTACAAGGCAAATGGGAAACGAAGAATGAGAAGCTGATCCCTTATAAGGACTATATTATTGAGCTGATCAAGTATTTCGACGAGATAGAGTTCGAGCATGTTCCTAGATCCGAGAATCACGTAGCCGATGCTTTAGCCATGTTAGCATCCATGTGGAAAGTTAAATTCGTTAATGAAGCACCTCTTATCCATATCGAGCGCAAGGTTGAGCCCGCTTATTGTCAGATGGTCGAAGAAGTTGAGGTGGATGAAAAGCCTTGGTTTCATGATATCAAGAACTATCTCGTCAAGCAGGAATATCCCGATGGTGCTACTGGTCTGGACAAAAAGACATTGAGAAGATTGGCGTCCAAATTCTTTATCAGTAATGGTGTGTTGTACAAGAGAAATCACGACATGGTCCTGCTCAGATGTGTTGATAAACGGGAAGCGGACATGTTACTACAAGAAATTCATGAGGGGACCTTCGGAACTCACGCCAATGGTTATGCCATGTCCAAGAAGATGTTAAGGGCTGGGTACTACTGGTTAACCATGGAAGCCGACTGCATCCAATACGCCAGAAAATGCCATAAGTGCCAAATTTATGCTGATAAGATGCACGTACCTCCGTCACCATTGAATGTTTTGTCTTCACCATGGCCGTTCTCTATGTGGGGCATTGACATGATCGGGGCCATCGAGCCGAAAGCTTCTAATGGTCATCGTTTTATCCTTGTTGCTATTGATTATTTTACCAAGTGGGTAGAGGCTGCCTCCTACACCAACGTGACCAAGCAAGTGGTTGCCCGATTCATCAGGAAAGAGATCATCTGCCGTTATGGAGTCCCAAGCCGGATAATAACTGACAATGGCACCAATCTGAATAATAAGACTATGAAAGAGCTGTGTGATAATTTCAAGATCACTCATCATAATTCTTCTCCATACCGTCCTAAGATGAATGGAGCTGTCGAAGCCGCAAATAAGAATATCAAGAAGATCCTGCAAAAGATGGTTGTGACTTACAAAGATTGGCATGAGATGTTACCGTTTGCTTTACATGGATACAGAACCTCGGTGAGAACTTCGACAGGGGCAACACCTTTTTCACTGGTATATGGAATGGACGCCGTGCTCCCCATCGAAGTAGAGATACCTTCGCTAAGAGTGTTAATGGAGGCTGAACTTGAGGAAGCTGAGTGGGTTCAAGACAGATTGGATCAGTTGAATCTCATTGACGAGAAGCGTTTGACAGCCATGTGCCATGGGCAATTATATCAGAAACGGATGAAAAGAGCGTTTGATAAGAAGATTCGTATCCGCGAGTTCCGTCGAGGAGAGCTCGTACTCAAGAAGATCTTACCAGTACATAAAGATATGCGTGGAAAGTGGATGCCCAATTATGAAGGCCCATTTGTTGTAAAGACCGTTTTCTCCGGAGGATCTCTGATACTTACAACAATGGACGGAGAAGAACTAGCACATCCCGTGAATTCTGATGCAGTCCGAAAATATTATGCCTAAAAACCCGCTAAGTCGAAAACCTGCAAAAGGCGACTTAGGCAAAAGTAAGGGTTGAGAAAAAAAGAAATAATAATAAAAAGCTCGCTAAGTTGAAAACCCGAAAGGGCGGCTTAGGCAAAAAAGAGCGTCCCGGTGGATTGAAAACCCGAGAGGGCGGTCCAGGCAAAAGTTAGGGACCAAGGCATTTCATTGCATCAGAGGACACTGATCATCTCGAACACACTTTCCACATGAGAGCCATGTTTCAGTTCTTTCATCCTTGCCCAAAACAGGATTCTGGATTAGTCTTAGTTATTAGTGTCAGTAGGTGTCATTGGATTCGATGTAACCTTTCCCATGTTGCCAATTTCAAAACATAATTATCTGTGGGGCTATGCCTTCAGCGAGCTACCGCCCTTTAAATAAAAGAAACCATCTCGTTACTTACATTCTTTGGTGCATTGCTCTTTGTTTTCTATTTGTTATGCAAAATGCGTTTATTCCTAAAATTTGAAAATGAAAGGTGCATTGTAGATTTTTCAAAACTGTTTTTCAAAAACAAAACAAATTTGAAATGTAATAAATTACTTTGACTAGTGGAAATTCCGAAAGGATCTCTTCATTCCCCGGAAATATCATTATTGCAGAAACACTTTCAAACCATTGCTCTAACACAGTCCCCAGAGAGACTATAAGCTGACAACTTTTTCTTGGGTAACTCAAAAGTGTCCCTCAGGTTTTCTGCTCCCCAGGTGAAGACATGATACTGTGCACTCAAGCAGATTACTTTCTCCCCAGAGAATTCAGAACTTTAAAACCAGATGTGGTTCTACCATTGATCTTTCTTACCCATGATTGACGTATTGGTTGCAGAGAACGCAGGGTGTTTCCGTCGAGATGTTTATTTCATCTCTCGTCCCGTCTCTAGTCTGTTTCGTCAGCATACGCAAGGGCATAAGCATCACATGCCTATTTCATTACATATTCATTACATATCCATTACATACTCATTACATACTCATTTCATAACATCTTGCATACATAGACATTAACATACATTCATATTAACATATTCATTAACATATGCATTAGCATTCGCAGGTTCATCGTGTTTCACCATCATTTGGTTGTTACCGCCGAGTAACTGGGTTCGTCCATTCTCTCCAAATAGATTGTCAGCCCTAAGCATAAAATATTTACTTGTTTCCAGTTTCCCCACAGAGCTCGATCCTCGTGGATGATGGTTACTTCAGCTATCTTTCCTCTCCAGGATAAGATATCTACCCTTCGAGTTCATTCCCTCGATGGAGTCTTGATTACCAGTCTTCTTTCTAGCTCGATCCTAGATTGAATCTCAGTCATGTCGGTCGTCAATCCCAACCGGACGTGCATTTATTTTGCACTATCTTTCAAGAAAATCAACTACAATCCTTTACAGATACACGCCAGTTCGCGTCTGGAAAATATATCAGTACAACACTTTACAATCCTACATGTAACAACCCTTTACACTTTACATCTTACAGCATCAACATACGACATTTCTCACCTAAGAAGTCGATCCTGTCCTCGTTATGACTCGCAGCAAATGGCCATCTCCATAGAGCAGTTGGGCTTCCATTTACCTGCCGTCTTGGGGTATGAACCAAATCGTATTCAGGAGAGCACGATCCTGAGTTGCGGGGAGGTTTGAGCAAAATCATATTCAGGAGAGCACGATTCTGAAGTTATGAAGAAGTTCATTTATCCTTTAGTAAAAGAAGGAGCGGAATCATATTCAGGAGAGCACGATTCTGAATTATGAGGAAGTTCAGTTGGCCGTTTTTCAGGAGTGCACGATTCTGAAAAATGAGGAAATTTCAAGAGCCGAATCATATTCAGGAGAGCACGATTCTGAAGTATGAGTATATTCAGTCATCCAGTTTCATATTCAGGAGAGCACGATTCTGAAGTATGAGTATATTCAGTCATCCAGTTTCATATTCAGGAGAGCACGATTCTGAAGTATGAGTATATTCAGTCATCCAGTTTCATATTCAGGAGAGCACGATTCTGAAGTATGAGGAAGTTCAGTTTACCCGTTTCATGTTCAAGAGAGCACGATCTTGAAGCAGTTTATTTATCCTTCAGTAAGAGAAGAATCAGAATCGTATTCCAGGCGCCGACCTTAAAATGCGAGAAGATTTATCTAATCAGATAAGCAACAACCTCTTTATTTGAGTGCTTATCCATTTTGGCATATAAGTCCCTTCCAACGATGAGTGACAGTTCTCCCTCGAGAAGCTTATCAGGGCATTTCCCATTAAAGTCCATTTATTTTGGCATACAGTCGGTCTTTACCCTGTATATTTGATACGGATTTCCGAGAAGTTCGTTTGATCCTGTCACGAGAGATAGTTTACAGAAGCTTGGATGTTATTCTTTGCTCAATGCTCCAGCATTCTGTAAGTGATCTTGCAATCGTACGCGATCCAGTTTTTTATCCTTTAGATTCCCCAGTGGAGGCCGTCTCGTAGGTACCATCTCCATTTGAGGATCTCATTCCTTTTCTAAAAGTGACAATTGGTCATTCGCACCAGTTGACTATCATTTTTAGATTTCCCCAGTGTTGTACTGTGTCTCAGCGCATCATTTTCCCCAGTGAGTTCTCCTCGTGGCGTCTGTCCCGGTGTCGTCATGTTCGTCAGCATTTTCGCATTCATACGCATCATATCATATTCATGGCATCATCTGCATTAAGCTGTTCCCGTTTTGTCCATAGCATGGCATATCGCCGCATATAAGGGCAAAATTTTCGGTTATCTATATTTAAATCTCTCCACCACGATTCCTCGAGTCTCTGTCACTCAAATCGTCTGGTGTAGCTATTTAAATAGGGGCAACTGTAATACCCCAAATTTTACCCTTACATTTAGTCAGTCATTTTGCATAGCATTTCATTTTGAATCCATTAACCACTAACCAGTCATGGAGCATAATTTGTTTGCAGGAATTACCCCAGGGGCATTTTGGTCATTTTACATGGAAACCGCAAGTTTTGAGACATCATTCCTGAGGCATTTATTTGCCACGTGGGTCAAGGTGCCTGTATGTTTTTCAGAATTAACTAGACTTGGGCCGTTCTTTGCTTATGGTTTTTGTTTTAAGACATAACTAGACTTGGGCCATTCCTTGCTTATGGTTTTTGTTTAAGACATTCTTGAGCAGTTTCTTTTCTCTTAGTAATGCGCAATTTTGGATTGAAAATGGAGTGGATATTGTCGGGTTTGTTTTGAGAAGTTATGTGACCAGCGAAAGTCAGTTTGAATTTATTCGGGGATTAATCAGGTTGTTTTAGAGAATATTTCAAACTCAATTCATAACACGAGTTCTCCCTTTTGTTATCATGTCTTGGAACGGGAAATTGAGGTTTTTATGGTATGTTCAAATATTCAAAGGCGATGGGCATAAGTGGTATCTTTATTGCATAACAGTGAAATATTTCAAAGTTCATGACCCATGAAACATAAACCATTCAAGGCATAAAAGAAAATTGAGAGAAAATTGAATGGAAGGAAAATATTGAATTTTATTTCATTTGAACTCTTTTTACAAATTACAAGAGAATCCTAGTTACATTATTTTTCTGTCCTAAGACATAAGCCTAAAAAGCTAAAGTCTTCAACCTTGTTCTCAATGATTTCCGTTTCCGGTTACCTGCATAACAAAGACAAAACAGAAGCAAGAAAAGTGTTATAAATGCTTTGACACTCTCAGAACAATGTCATCATCGAGTGTCGGGAGTGGCACGACCGAAGCCGCATCCTACCCCCGTTACCGATCTGTGCCATTGGCGTCAGATCAGGTGGTTATCGTTCTTATCATACGGGACAGCCGAGAGAGAGAGAGAGATAAAGGAAGCTTTTTCGAGCCAAAAGGAATCAGACAGTATCAGAAGTTGGCATAACTGAAGATATTCCAATGTTAAAACCAAAATTGCACCAACTCAAAACCATATCAGATAAAAGCAGGTTATTATGAATCATCCAGGCTGTATCAGAGATAGTAAGGGATACCAAACCAAGCCCAAACCAGATATGAAAAACTGAACTGAAATCCGAACTTAAAGCTGCATCAGGAAAATCAGCACATCAGTTCAAATAGAATCCAAATATTAAGTTGCATCAGTAAAGGCCCATATCAGTCTATCAGAAAAAACCAGTTCAGCAATGTAAACTATGCTGGATTACTAGAACCAAACCGCAGCTGCATCAAAAGAAGGACCAAGTCCAATAATTCACAAACCACAGCAGGAAATGCCCAACTCAGTTCGTGCCAGGTCACATTGGAAAATCAAAATGCAAAGCCTAAGGCTTAGTGATGAACATCATAGCCCAAATTCGCAGCCACCTATCAATTCAGGAAAAAAGAGAAGTGAGTTTCAGTTCAGACAAAGAAGAATCGAGATGTCAAAGACAGTCGAAGCTGCCTCAAAAAAAGGTTTCATGAGCATCATATAAACTCATTAAGTTTCATGTTCGACAAACAACAAAACAAGCCAACAGCGGGTAGCAGAAAGTCCGCCGCGTATCAGAGAGTTTAATCCCAGTGAATCTATATCAAAAAAAGACAAATCAGTTCACCATAAGCAATTCACTAAAAGCCACAGAAATAAAGGAATCAAAAATCAAAATGGATGGAACAGGGATTCAGCCCTCAGTTTAACCATCATTGGGCGTGAGAATTCGAGTGGCTGGGAGAGCCACGGCCGAAGCCGTTACCAACTCCCTACCGAACTTCGAACTGCAAATTCGTGCGAACTATCAACTCAAAAATATCAGCTCAGACCCGAAGGTCATCATCGCTAAGGCAACGCAACCAAAACCACTTGGCAATGGCATTTAACACAGGTTCAGACGAAGCCGTCAACCATAATCGAAAGCAACCACACAATAGCAGTTCAGACCCTAAAGTCATCATCACCGCCTACCGTTCTCGGCAATTTTTGACTCGACCGAAGCATCAGCTTCAATTCCCTAAAAGAAGAAGAGGAAAAGAATCCTTAATCTGCGATAGAACCAGAAACCTGCATCAGAAGAGCCAATTGGAAACCTGTTAGCAACAATCCACATCTGAACAAATTCCAAATCCAAATACGGGTTATCAAAGTAAACTGCAAATACCCAGACAAAGTTCGGTTACGATTCCCAAAAGGGGAAGAAATCCCAATCAAAATCCAATCATCACAAAATACGAATAAAATCAAATCTTATCAGTAAAATATAACGCACATCCAACAACATCCAAGGCCCAAAAAGAGAAGATATAAAGGGACGATCTCACCTCAGAGAAAACCCGAACAGAGGATCGCGAAAACCCTAGACAAGAAGCGGAGAAGCAAACCTCGTTGAAACCCTAGAGAATAACGGTGGAGAAATACGAGGAAACGGTGCACAACAATCGCACACAAAGCACCTGTGACCACCGAGATCACCTTCACCAACGGTGGGTAATCAGCGACGATCACCTCCCGGCCTCAGAGGACTCATCATCGACCAATATCACCATTGATCATCCATAAAAACACAAAGCCTGTTAGACTCAGACACAAGGAGATTCTCGGTGTCATCATCGTCGTCACCCCCGCCGTTGAAACCAGAAACGTAAGCCCTCACTTGGTTAACATGTTGTTTTGCTCTGTTTTCAGGAAAAAGCGGAAATAGAAGCCATAAATGGAGAAGAAGAATGAGCGAAATCGCGACGAGAATGCGAGCGAGAGAGAATCGAGAGAGAAGAAGAAGAATGCAAGCGGCGCCGCAGAAAGGCGTTTAGGGTTATGAAACCCTAAAAAAAAAGAAAACCTTTTGATTACAATCACTTCCACCGGGTTGGGTCCGGGAGTGGTGACCGGCCCAACCCTTTTATTTTTTTAACTTTTTTTTCTTTTTTTATATATATAATTAATTAATTAAGTCATTAAACCTTTTTTTAAAAAAACTAATATTTAGGTTTTATATAAAAATAATAATTTAAAAACATTTTCAAAAATATTAAAATTAAAACAATTTTTTAATAATTAGAATAAATTTTTTTTTTTACTAGAACTAAGACTTTTTTTTTAAAAACCAAGAGAAAATATATTTTTTAAAATTTAAATCCTCCTTTTATTTATTTATTTCTTATCAAGTTAAAAAAAAAAACTAAGCTTAGATTCATGTTTTAAATTAAAGCTCTCATAAAATAAAAACCCACAAAAAATGTCCCATAACTTCATGTTTCTGCTTTCATAATTTTGTTTATTAACATAGTTCGTTCACTGTGCAGCTTACCATGTTATTTCCTTATGTTTGCGTCCTTAAATTTGAATTGTATCACATTATTGTAATTGTTCCTCCATTGTAACCTCGCGAACCTAATAATCGCGCTTACGTTTCTGCATTTAAAATTCTGCTGATGTATGATTTCAATTATCTCACGCGTTTACCATTATTTCTGTCACATTGCACACATCCGAAGGTTAGGTCTAACTGTTTGGCCGCCGCGCCAATAGTCCGTAAAACTTCACACATTCAATTTCAAATCCTCAAAACTACAAACTACAAACCCTAATTTTCACAAATGCCTCGCCGCAGGCAAAATTACAATTTTACCCCTAGCATTAGGTCAAAGAGCCGCCGCGCTCATTTTAGGGTTTCCCGCCGTGGAATCCCTAATTTAACCCTAATTACAACTTAACATTTCAACGTAGAGATTTGGAGTTTCTACACTCCACGTAAGCGTGTCCTTAAGACATGTTTATTCCCCTTGAGACCTTGACCACAGTCAAGAAGTCTCTAACCTCCCTTTTGAGGGGAACTACGATTACTCTGATTCCACTCCCGTAAGGATACGTAGGCACAAGATGCGATGTCTTGCCGAGTAAACTTAGAATTAACCCCTTAGGTCTCCTTTCTCACTCCTAATTCCTTTGTACATATACCTTAAGCAAATAAATAAAGCAAATAGTAAACATCTGAACAAAAGGTTCCCGTAGAGTACTACGGAAGTTTAGGGTGCTAATACCTTCCCTAAATTTAATCAACCCCCGAACCCTAGATCTTTCCCCGCATTGTGTTTACGATGCAAAATAGGTTTTCCCTTTTTGACCTTTTCCTTCGGATAAATCAAAGAGCGGTTGTGAATTGAATTGCGATTCAAACTAATTAATAGTTTGTTATCCTATTTCCACCGCAACATCACCCAAAGGGTGCCATACTCAACATCCAGACTGTTGAAAAGAAGCTCTCCAACAATCCTTTCTCAGATAGCTTAAGGCTTGTAACGTACGAAAGAAATCATTTATGATTACTGTATCTTAAGTTGTTTTGAGGTGAGAAGAGAACATGCTCAACTAAAGGGAGACTATCAAGTCCTACTGTTGTCATGTCAAGGATTCATCCTATAGTTGAGGTTTGAGATAGGGAACTCCTAGAAGTTATCATGCATAGGTTTCAACCTAAAGTTCTATCATCGCTTCCTTATCAAAGGGAATGAGACTCCTAAGGGATCATGTCAATGATAAACAGAAACAGGTAAAGCATCAGCTTAAACAGTAAACAGTAAACGACTGTAAAATGCATGCAATGCAAGTGAGGGAGGAAATGTGTGTGGGGCAGCAGCTTCCACAAGCTCATCTCAACCTCAAGCCAGATATGAATAACAACAATCATACAGAAGAAATAAAATGCTATCAAGCAAAATACAATAACTGCTATCACACAGTAAAAATAAAATGATATCAAGCAAAATACAATAACTACAATCATACAGTAAAAATAAAATGCTATCAAGCAAAATAAACCACATGGGCAAGGGAGCTGGGCTCTACCGAATACACGCAAGCAAAGCCATACAGTAACAATACAAGCAGAGGGAGTAACTCAATCTCTAGTGCAATCATGCTCCTAGATTAAGGTCAGTCTAATCATGGACTTATTCTAATGCATCAAGCAAGTCAAACAAGGCACATCAGCACAGAAAAGAAAACAGACAAGAAAGCAGATCAACCCCTCTCTTCCAATTCCAAGCTTCAGCTCTTCTGACAGCAACCCAGTCTTTAGGCTTCAATCACCCTTCATGCCAAGTATCAACTTGCTTCTCCAGGTTTCAACCCATCAACATAAGTTTCAACTTATCCTCCTTCTTCAAGCTTCAGCTCCTCAGTCAATTCCACCTTCAGGCTTCACTCTTAACTGCAATTATCAACTTGATTCCTTTAGGCTCTCAATGCATTAGTGTAAGTATCAAATCATCTTTTATTTCTCAAGCCTCAGCTTTTCACTCAGTCTCAATTGAATCTTCTTCATAAGTACCAACTTAGTCTTCAAGCTTCAGCTCTCTTTGCTTTGCTAGTATCACCTTGGTCTTCTTCTCCTACAAGCTTCAGCTTCTCAGAGTAGTCTTCAATCATCTGGAAATGTCAACTTCATCCTTCTATCTTCTTCAAGCAAGGAACTCCTCACTCTTCATTCAATCTCCCTTGAATCTTCAAGTATCAACCTGGTCTTCCTCATCTGCAAGCTTCAGCTGCAATGGAAATGCTCAGAGAATCATCCCCTTCCACACTCTTCAATGAAGTCCTCATCTTCAAACTCAAGTTCAACATCTTTCAAGATACTCAAACCAGAAGGCAATTGATTTAACAGGATGAGTGGAAATGATAAACAGCTTACTGACAACCAAAGGAAGCCTGTAAGGGTTCATCATTATGAGAGACTGGTTCCCTAAAAGTTCTACTTCCCAGATAAAGCCACTCATCCCTCCAAAGGAGGGATGTGAATATCTTGGAAGGACTTTTAGTCATTGGGAGGAATGGAAGCACAAGATGCTTTCCATATTTGTGAAAGAAATCATTCTAGTTCTAAGGCTCTCCCTATGCCTCATATCTCCTAAATCTTCATCAGACACCTTCAGGCACAAACAAATCCCAAAGCTCCAAGCAACTTCAAGCAACTTCAAGCCTCCTCACCTTGTCTTCAACTTGTCTTCAATCTCAACCGAAGGCAAACCAAGCAAAAACCCTAATCTAAGGGGACTAAGGAAGTTAAACTAGTTGAATTAGTAAGTTAGGGTCACCTAAAACCTAGTACTAAAGTTAGTCCTAACTAAAATACTAAAACCAATTGTAAAATCCTACAAAAATATCTCTGGGAACCTAGGTCAATCATGACTCTACCACATTAATTTCAGAGTTCAAACCATCAAATTGGACCTAGAAATAAATTCTACATTATGAGGTACTAAACCTAATACCCTAAAAGGAGGCACCTAAATATCAATCTAGAAAGCACACCTATTTGCATCACAAAAATGTGAGAAATGTTCTATGGGAGCATACATGTCTAAGCTAATCACACACAAAAAATTAGGATCAAAGTCATCACCACATGATCAAACAAAATTCCACAAAAATATGCATCAAACATAACCATTTTAATATCAATTAAAATGTAAAATTCCCATTAAATCATAAAATACATGAAATGAAAATATTTTTTCTCTAAAAGATACTAGACTCAATCATGAGTAAAATGCAAAAAGAATGGGATTAATTGGATTAATTTTCAATTTATTATGAATTTTTCAAGAACCATGAATAAAATGAGAATTAAAAGAAAATCAAATTAAAATAACCACACGCGCGGTGCAAATAGCAAGCAGAATCAGTACAAATTATGGATTGGGCCATCAGGGGGGTGGGGATATCACTTAGTTCACTAGGCCCAGCACCACAAATAAATGAAACGCAGCGTTGTAATGATTCAGATCCTTCACATCTTGAAATTAAAACGTGGCCATTGGATCACTTCCTCAGTCAAAGTCCAACCCCCATCCAACGGTGCTAACATCATCTTCTACCTTTTGAACATCTGAGCTTCGCGCCCAGCTCCGGCCACCACCGGTGGAGCTCCGGTCACCACCCTCAACCCTAGTTCTCTCTAGGAGCCTCTATTGCAAATGGTCAAAACATGAAACTCATCCCAAATCTTGCCACGAGTTCAACCATACCCTTAATTCAACCTAAATCCTCAAGATTCACCATATCCAAATCTCAACCGAAAATGGTAATGCACCTATTTTGTCACTAATTCTCCAGTTAACTATCTGAAATCAATCCTACACCATTCTACAATGAATCTAACACCTTAATTCACCTTGATTCTACCTAATTCATGCTATAGGAAGAAAGTTACCAACCTGAAAATCTTGGATGAACAGATGCACTAAACCTCCAATTCAAGCTCTACAATCTTGCAAACACGATCAATGAACCCTCTCCTTGCTTCTGTATGCAAAAGAACCGGTTGAAAGTGCTTAAATCTTGAAACCTGATGGTGAGTTGCAGGTGGAAAAATTCACTTGCTCATACACTATTCAGCCACGAATTCTTCTTGATAATGATCTGGAATCACTCCTTGACATCCATGGAAGAAGTTTCAATCAAGAAAATGGATGGAAAGTGAGGAATTTGGTGAAACAGAATTCAATTGCAAGCTATGGAAATTCAATCTCAATCTATGCTCTCTTCTTCAATCATCACCAACCTTTGCATTGGATCATCTCTACTCCATATATAGATGATGTATGAATGATCTAGAACCCTCTAGATCCTTCTAATGAGAGTTTCCACTTCTCATGTCATGAGATTTTCAATCACATACCATGCCATGCATAATTCTGTTTGCAGCTTGAAACCAATCTCATTCACTTTTAATTTCTCCCCTAGTGACATTTTGAAAGTGTTTAGCTTGCAAAGGGCCTTGCTCATGCCTTGATTCTATGCTTTGCACATGTTACTTAATATGCAAGTAAGCACTTTTCAAAGCAAGTTCACAAATTGAATCTCAACTCAAAAATGTGGCTAAACCAATGTTCTTAAAATGTTTTCTAGAGTCAAAATGATATATTACATGCCATGGTTTGGATGTGTAGGTTGAAAATATCAATTTCCAACTTTGGTTTATTTAACTTATGCCCTTATTTTAGGTCATTTTTGCAACTTTGATCTACAAGCATTACCAACATCTCATGACCTCCTTACTAGCCTTAAAACATCATTTTGAACAAGTTTGATGTTGAATATTTTTCCATTTGAAGCTTGGAAATAGGAGTTATGGCCTTATGCTTGAAATGACCTGTAATCTCCAAATGTCCAAAATGCCATTGACTTGTCAAAGCCATAACTTGAGTTCTACAAATCCTATCAAGGACTTCTAGTACTCTCTAGAAAGCTAAGAGGATAAGGAACAACATTCATGTTGACCAAAAGTTCATAGGAATCATCCTTCTTGGGATAAAGTTTGATGCAATTTGGGTAACTTTCAAGGCCCCAGATTCACATACCTCAGATGACCTGTAACTTGTCAAAGTCAATTGAAGATAAAGGAAAAACTTAGTCATAATTCAAATTGAAAGAGTACAAAGAAACTAGAAAGTACGGAATTTAAATAATAGAAATATCTTAAAAAATACAACATAAAACATATAGTAAAACAGAAGTTTCTATGACAGATCCATGTTGGGGTCAAAGTTTGGTTGGTTTGGAAATGTTGTCTGGAGAGGTGATGGACGAGTTGGAGGGACATCCGAGTTTGAAGGATCATATGGCGGAATGTATAAGTTAGAGTACAAATAGGAGAATTGTTGGTTGATGTTCTCTTGAAAGTTGTTAATCCGAGTGTTTGTTGACTCTTGAGTAGCATTGTATTGAGCATTAATGGAATTGTTGAGATTTCCAAATTGTTGAGTCATGTAATCCATTAATTGTTGGTTACTCGGGCCATTTCCAGATGGAATAGAAACATCATCATCGTCTTCATCCTCTTGTTCATCATTATCAGCCACACCTTCGCCAAGGTAAACAATGGTCTTGGTTTCCGGGTTGTATTTGACACCCATCCGAGAGTCCACATTTTTGATTGAGATCTTGTTGATACTTGAATCCATGAGACATTTTTCAAACCCTTCAAAGTCTACTTCACAGTGTTCCAAGATCTTTGTGATGAACCATGCATATGGCAGAAACTTGGATTTTTCATTGATTCCGCGCATGTGAGTCAAGATTAAATTTGACCAACTTATGTGAATATTATTATTAACAGTATATAGAATCTGCATTTCTAGATCACTCACTAGGAAATGGTTTCCACTCCTTGGAAACAGTATGTAAACCATGAAATAATGAAATAAACGATCATCAACATTGAATATACCTGCCGACCATGAGTTACGAGAGGGTTCCATGCCGCCTAAGGATCTGACACGTTTTGCATGGAATTCAGCTTCAGACATTCTACTAAGGCTCCAATAAAACTGTCTTTTGTCATATGCTTCCCAGACTGCTTCATGGTCTGCAGGAGGACTTCCAGCAGATATTGGAATGTTGAGAATCCTACCAAGGGCCTTTGGGTAGAGTGGGATTCTTTTTCCTTGAACATATGTTACCAACTTGCCTTCTTCCATTTGTCGGTTGCAGTAGAACAATCTTAGCAAATCTGGATAATATGGCTCGGATGAAGAAATCACTGGTTCCAACCCACATGCAATCAAGGTTTCTTGGAAAGAGAAACATTCTTTAGGGAACGATGAGAGGATACCGTATTTGGGGGTCTGCACAACCTTCTTCTGGAAATACTTGGTGAATTTTTCCCTTTGTTCGTTATCTAAATGTTGAAGAACAAGTGGAGTTTTTGAAGATGAGGAGGCTGGACCTTTGCCTTTGTCTTGTGCTGAAATCTTCCTCTTTGATCGTGAAGCCATGGAAACTGATGAAGGAATGAGAGCTAGGGTTTATGAGAGTTTTATGGGGAGTTTTGGTATTTGAGAGAGATGGTAAAAATAGGTTATGGGAGATTGGGATTTATAATGGTTGAGAGAAGAGATAGAATTTAATGTGGGATATGATTGGTTGAAGGTATTTAAGACTTTGGGAATTTGAGAATTTATGGTCAAATTCTTGAGACTAGGACTAAGTAGTAATGGCTAGTCATAGGTAGGTCAAAAAGTTTAATGAGGGTAGTTCGAAGGTTTAAGGATTCATGGATCTATTAAATAGAAATAGAAAAAGCAGTTTTTCAGTAGGTGCAATCGATTGGCACAGTGGTGCAATCGATTGCTCTACCAAAGAGAAATGAATTTTGGATAAAGCTACAGAGTGCAATCCATTGACACAGGGGTGCAATCGATTGCATGCTTTAAAAATTAATAAAATTTGTAAAACTTACAGTGAGGAATCGATTGCTGCAGGGGTGCAATCGATTGCTTGCAGTGAAGTTTTGAGAAAACAGCGCAGATGAAGTTCTTTCATGATTCCACGTCAGTTTCATCCAGTATTCCAAGTTCCCTTCGCATTTTGAAGAAAGATTCATTTTCCAAAGGCTTTGTGAAGATATTGGCAAGCTGATTATGAGTATCTACAAATGTTATCTCGACATCTCCTTGAAGTACATGATCTCGCAGAAAATGATGTCGTATGTCGATGTGCTTGGTCCTTGAATGCATGACGAGATTGACTTTGTCATTGTTCAAGACAAAGCATTTACGCCCAAATATGTGGAAGAAGGATATGTTTGGTTTTCTTCCTTTGAACAGTTCATAGGGGTTTTCTTGAGAATTGGTCTGATGTTCACACGATTACTCACAAAACACGTCGTGCTTACTGCGTCTGCCCACAAATATTTTGGAAGATTTGAATCACTAAGCATTGTTATTGCAAGCTCTATCAATGACCAATTCTTTCTTTCTACGATACCATTTTGTTGTGGAGTTCTTGGTGCAGAGAAATTGTGTGAGATTCCATTTTCCTCGCAAAATTCTTCAAATAGAGCGTTCTGGAATTCTCCACCATGGTCACTTCTAATGGAGATAATTGAAAGTGACTTCTCATTCTGAATATGTTTTGCGTACTTCTTGAATGCCTTGAAAGCTTTACTTTTCTGCACTAAGAAGAACGTCCATGTATATCTAGAGAAGTCATCAACAATTACTAATGCATAAATATTACCTCCAAAACTTTTCATTCTTGATGGTCCGAAGAGATCCATGTGTAACAACTGCAGTGGCCTAGTTGTGGACACCACATTCTTGGATGTGAACGATGATTTGGTCTGTTTCCCTTTTTGGCATGCGCCACACAATCTATCTTTGATGAATTTGATCTTTGGAAGACCAACAACTAAGTCATGTTTGATTAATTTTTTCAAATGCTCCATATGAATGTGAGCAAATCTTTTGTCCCATAACCAAGATTCGTTGTTATTCGCCATAAGACATTTAACCTTCAAAGATAAGTTATCAAGGGAAATCATAAAAATATTGTTAATTCTGTTACCTTTTAACATTACCTCAGAAGTGACTTCGTTTTCTATCAAGCATTCATCTTTAGTGAAGTTGATTCTGAAACCTTTGTCACAAAGCTGACTAATGCTAAGTAGGTTATGCTTTAGGCCTTCTACATAAAGGACATCTTCTATGGTTGTAAAAGGTGGTGCACCAATGCTGCCTACACCAAGGATCTTCCCTTTGTTGTTATCACCATAGGTTACGAATCCCTTGGCCTTAAGCGTTAGATGTGAAAATTTGGTAAGGGCACCCGTCATATGCCTTGAACAACCACTATCCAGATACCACTGATATGAGGAGGTCTTCAAGCATACCTTGTCAACTTCATCATCAAAATTATGTGAGGCCATTAGTGCTGGATTTGCGCTTTGATCACTATCTGATTTTGATGAGGAACTTATCTCATTATCTTCCCATGCTACATAAGCTTTATTTTTCTTGAATCCCTTTTTGCTTTTAGGGACATCGTTCTTGGAGAGTTTAGGACAGTTTGGTTTGATGTGTCCTAATTTTCCACATTCATAGAATTTGACATCTTGTGTGGATGTTGAAGCCTCTTTCTCTTTGCTTTTTGAAAATTTCTTCCTTTTCATTTAGTCATAATTTCCAATATTATTTTTAGAGCCAAAGTATTTTCCTAACCTTTTTACAAGAAGCATGAAGGTTTCATCTTGAACCGGATTGTCTGATTTCTCTACTTCTTTGGAATCAGCCTTTAATGCGATTCTTTTAGATTTCTTTTCTTGATTCTCATGTTTCTCTAATCACCCAAGTTCTGTTTCATATTCTTGAAGTTTTCCAAACAGTGTGGCGGATGTCATCATGGCTAGGCTCTTCTTTTTAGAAATTGTTGTCACCTTGGGCTGCCATTCTCTGGACAAGGATCTAAGCACTTTAAGATTTAATTCATCATTAGTTAGTGTCTTACCGAGTGCTATAAGATGATTTCTTAAGTGCACGAATCTTTTCTGCAAATCAAGAATTGATTCTCCTGGCTACATTCTGAATAACTCGTATTCCTGACTCAACGTGTTCAACCTTGATCTTTTAACTTCAATGGTTCCTTCATGTATTGTTTGCGACTTTCTATGTCTAACTGAACTAACTGCAAGTGCACAGTCTATCGCGTAGTAATAAAAGATATCGATCCCACAGAGACTCGTAATCAAGCTAGTATTTTTGGGTGTTACTGTGTTTAGCTAGGTTGGTATGGTTTTAGGGAAATAAAAGCAAAATAAGTGTGTAAACTATAGGGGAACTCAAAACGTTACTTAAGGTATAAATGCTTGAATCGGTATGCAATATGTTGGTTCTTCAAGGATTCGACAAGTCACCGGTGTTTTGGGTCTTTTCAAAAATAGTTTAAGAAGAAAATGACGGTTTAAAGACCTTTGTCTCACGATGGTTGTTGACGCTAGTCGCAACTCTAAGGCGAAACATATGATGTCGCTATCCCGTTCGCGATTAAAATTACTTTTTGAAAACCATTAAGCTCTAATCCTTTTTAAAGCGATGTCGCTGTTTTTAAAACGAGTGCTTAGTTTTTACTATCTGGACTTAACCTCAGTTGTCGCTTGTTGGTTCGTACCTTTATGAATTTCCCACTGTCGTGGCAAAACTGCTTTTAAATAAGTTCTCGCTGTCGCGACGAACATTTATTTTAGAAAAATCAATTTAAAAACTAAAGCCATAAATAAGTTTGAAAAGGAAAGTATACACCAATTATTATCGAATCCCATCTGACTACCTATTACATACCGATTACTTTAATTTAGTCGGACATGGAATATAAACTAAGACACGTAAACAATGGCAGAAAATATAAATATGCATCATAATGGGAAATAGAATTCAATTAACGATTAAAAATGAGAACCTGTAAATAATTCAATTGGCTTTTGGGAAATCCTCCAAAATGACGGCAGGATTTAGTCTTGGTGCCAATTACTCGTACATAATAGAATTGAAAAGTAAAAACACAATTGCAAGGAAGGAAAGAAAAAAAGGAAACAATAAACAATAAGAAATTCTGAAGCTCAAAAATTGCTCTGAATATAAATTGGCAGCACTTCGTGTCTTCAATGCAGCTCCCCTTTTCTGGTACCAGCTCTTTCCTTTTATAGATGGAATTTCCAACGGTTAATTGCCTCAGGAAGTGGGATTGATCTCAGAAAATGTAGTAGTTAGTGGTCCACTCCTTTTGGTATTTGAAAGCACTCACAGCACGTGCAACATTGCTGCACTTTTGTTTGCATGACGGTCGTCATGGATGTGTGACGATCGTAACACGTATGACGGTCGTCATGGGCTTGTGACGGTCGTCACATCAGCAAAATTCGTATTTGCTGTTTTTGGCCTGTTTTTCATCTGGTTTTCATCTGTAATTGCTTGTTTTCTTCATCTTGCTCCATTTGAGCATGAACTTTGAATACCTGCAAAATACTGGACAAATAGTGTGGAAATACCTGAAATCAGAGTGAAACCAGTCACTGATTAGTAAAATTGTATGTCATTATATATATATATGATTTCGCGTTATCAAACTCCCCTAAACTTGAATCTTTGTTTGTCCTCAAGTAAAGGTAGGAAAAATTTAAAATTTTGCAAGCACGCGGCACGCTCTTCCTTCGATAAGATTTCTCAGACGTCAAGTTAGGAAAGTCGGGGGTCCAATAGAAACAAAGCATATACGGCAATGACACTGGATTGTAAGCCTTCGAAGGCCTCTCTTTTATGCAAGTCAGTCCCAATCATGTTACTGCAGCTCGGCTTCAAGCTTCTCACAACAAATTTTACCCGCTTTTGTTATGGCGCAATCACATTAAGCCCGTTGTCCATACACGTTCATGGCAAGCAAACTTGTTGGTGACTATGATCTCTTCGCTAGTTTGATTTTTCTTCGCATATATGCTCATTCTGCTATAAATTTGCAAGAGTTTCGTATCGTTGGGCTAAATGCTCGGGCGAGGAGCACCTAACTTAGAGGGAACACATCTCTATATTCAGGCTATATGGCTTTTCTCCTTTTTCATGATTATTCATTTCATACTAGAGATCACGCACTTATTTGCATCGGTTTCTTACTTAGAAGTGTTTAGGATGGTGTTGACTGCTTGTATAAACTACTGGGGGCTCCGTTTGAGTCGAAACTTGAGGCTTTGGTACGAGTAAGTAGTGAGGCTGACTCGCATAAACCAAAGGTCTAAGGTGTCAGGGCGGTAGTGGCTTTGTTAGAATTTTCTTCTCGAGAATTCCCAACTTGGTAAAGCTTAGGCGTGTCACGTGATGCTTTGGAGATGATAAAAGTTTCTTTGTATATGTCGAATAAAGCGCGGGGAGTTCACGTAACAGGAGGGATATATATATATATATATATATATATATATATATATATATATATATATATATATATATATATATATATATATATATATATATATATATATATATATATATATATATATATATATATATATATATATATATATATATATATATATATATATATATATATATATATATATATATATATATATATATATATATATATATATATATATATATATATATATATATATATATATATATATATATATATATATATATATATATATATATATGAGCTTTATTTACCAAAATTAAAATTACTTTAAATTGAAAATTTGAATGAAAAGTACAATCGGAAATAGGAAATAACAGGGAAAAGGGAAATAACGGTCCACTCCCACACTATCTCAATCAGTGTCCTCACTGATTTGAAAGAATCCAGAAGGGAAAAATACAAAGGAAAGAAAAGACAAAATACAAGAAATGAAAAATACTACTAGTTCCTTCCTCTTCCTCTGTCTCTACCTCTACCTCTAGCTCGTCCGTCGCGTGCCTCGAGGTTCAAAGCTCCGGTGTGGTAGATGTATTCGCGGAGGCCGTCGACTCGCACGGTGAGGTTGGCTATGTCATCGACCAGGCCAGATTGGACGTCCTGGATCTGCTGCATAGATGTCCTCATGTGACCGGTTTGTTCTCTCTGCCAAGCTTCGAACTGTTCAGCCCGTCGGTTCTGTTGTTCCATTATAAGCATCATCTGATTCTTCTGTTCGATGCAGCGGAGGAGAGTCGTGGATGTGTCATCAGTTTCATGACGGCGGCGGCGACGCGAGGAAGGGCCTTCGGCAGGAGGTGCTTGTGATGGCTCAGCCTGGTCGGCTCTATCCAACTCCTCTTGAACTTCATCCCTGGGCTCTTCGGCATTTTCCTGAGTTAGGGCAGCAGGAGCATTTGGATCGAAGAGCCAGTTGGCTCTGTCCTGCGGATGCATTCGGGTGCGAGAGGGCATGATAATGCTTTGGATAGTGCGACCTTGCACTACCGGATGATATTTCCCATATGTGCGGGATCTGATTAGGTGAGAGGCGCGGCAATGGTCGGTGTCTAGGAAGACAGGGGGCATCTGGCGAAGGTTCTGGAGGTGGTTGTCAAGACCGAGGCCTAAGGCGATAGATGTGATGATGCCACCAAAATAGAATGGTTTTGAGCCGCGGTTGCAGTTGGCTTGAATGTGGGCCAAGAGGAATGGGGCGGCGTTAACGGGTTCCGAAGCAAACACGCAACAGAGAAAGAACATCTCCTTCGAGTTGACTTTGTGGTTACTGTCACGAGCGAAGATGGTGTTGCTCAACATGCGATGAAAGTAGCGGATTGTTGGGTTGTGGATGTGAGTGGCATTCAGAGTTTCCCAAATTTCAACAGTGGTGCTGGTCAGTTGGTTCCATAGAGGAAAATCTTCCTGGTAGAACTGATCGGAGGGGCGGCGATGAGCGTCGTCGCCGTGAGGAAACTGTAACATGTCGGCGATACGGTCTTGGTTGATTTGATATTCAGTGCCGAACATGCGGAAGCAAGCGGCGCTGGTGAGCTGATTTGTATCGCCGGGTGAAGTCACGTACGTGAAGGAACTGAGAAACTCCAGTGTGAGTTGCTCGTAGGTGGGTTGAGGGTTTGTGCTGAGATGCCAAATGCCGGCCCTCTGCAGCATCCAAGTGACACCATCCAGAATTCCCAGTTCTGTCAAAGAATCTATGTGAGCATAGAGGGTCGGTTGTAGCGATCGTTGATGGAAAGCTATGTAGTTGGTCCTCTGCCTTTCGTCGGCCTCATCTTCTCGGAAAATGATATTGCTCAAGTTGGGGTTTTCACGATTTGCCTAGCCATTTTTTGTGACAGAGGTGCAGAGATTGAGAATAGATAGTTTCTATGGATGGAGAAGTAGGGGAATGCAGAGGTTAATATATAGGAGTGAAATGGAAGTTGAAATGGTAGTGGATTAATGGGGAATTCGGAAGGTTGTAGTGGGGTTTGAATGTGTGAAATTGGGAAATTAGGAGAGTGGAGGTGGAAAGGTTCGTAACCCCTGTTTTGACAGAATTGGGGTTTTGTTCGCGTAACGACCGTCAGGGAAATGTGACGGTCGTAATACGCGTGACGACCGTCATGGATGCGTGACGACCGTCACATTAGCAAAGTCTGCAGAATTGCAGAAGTTTGCTTATGGGGCGTTTTCACAGTGGAATATGTGATTTTTAATTCTATTGTAGTAGGATAGACTAGTTACAAAATAGAAGATGACGGGAAAATAAAATGAAGGGAATACCGGAATGAAATTGAAATAACATTGAATCTAAAAACGAGCTTAATGTAATACAATACTCAAAAAGAAACAATTTGCGAAATTTAATAATGAGAAACAACGTGAAATACAGTAAACTAAACTTAAAAAGAAACTAAAACATCACTCCTTTGGTTTCTTCAAGTTGTTGATCTGCTGAATAATGTCATCAAATTGGTTGCTAACTATGTCCATATAAGTAATGACATCCATGTGAAGTTGCTTTAGTTCATCTTTTATAGTGGTTAGTTCCAGCTTGAAATCGTCCATAGTTCTCATAACAGTGTCCAACTTGTCTGTGTTTTGTTCAGGAGTAGGATCAGGAAAGTTATGGTAATTAGGAGGGGTCTCAGGATCTGTCTCCACTTCGGACTCATAATCTTTGTAGTACATATAGTCATGTGCTTCTGATATGTGATCACTGTTGTACATGTAAGCCTAGGGTGTGGAGTGAGGTGATGGAGGTCCCATAGGCTCGTCCAATTCATAAAGCCAATTGTTTCTGTTGTGGATACTCGTTAGCTCGTGGTTGGGCAATGTGAAAAGGTGGACAGGTTGATCAGTGATGAGGTATTCGTAGGCTCCTAGTCCTAAGGTACCTAAGATACGTCTGTTGAAGCAAAATTGGATGTCCATTGATCTGAGGTTGCCGAAACGAATGGCTCTGTTCAGGTGGTACCTCAGGCCAATTTTATGGGCAATCATGGTGACTAAGCCTCCTATTAAGATGGGTGAATGGGGTTCCTGATTAAGGCGTATGAATGCCTTCATCATAAAAGGGACATCATTGATAGGGAGGCCTTGTGAAGCACAGAAAAGGATGAACAACTCTTCTTTGGAAACTGTGGTAATGTTTTCTTCCTTCCCAAAAAGGGTATGGGCTAAAATCCTATGAAAGTAACGGAGTGCTGAATTATGTATCTCGTTATTATGCATGTCATTAGGTTCAGGGTGATAGTTACCTGTGATGGTACCCTAGAATTGTTCTAACTCGAGATTAAAATCCTCTTTAGTGTTGGTAAACACAAATGGTCTGTTAGGGAAGCCTAGGATGTTAGCTAATCACGTACGGTTGTGGGTGTGGTCCATTCCAAACATTCTAAAGGTTATCAGCTCTTTGGTGGATCCATAGCCATGTTCGGGTAACTAGCTTAAGGAGCTAAGGAATTCGAACGTGAGTTCGCGGTAGGTAGCAAATCGGGTCTTTAGAGCAATTTGCTCCCAGCCTAATTGGTTAAATAGATACTGAATGCTATCCTGGATTCCTAGCTTATCCATGGAGGATCTATCGTAGTACATAGTCGAAGCGATGTTTCTCTGAGTCAGTGCCTCAAATCTGGCCTTGTGAGCCAGTCCTCTAAATACAACGGTCGTAATGTCGATGTCAGCCATAATCGGAGGTTAGTCGGTTAAAAATGTGAGAAAGGTAGGATGACTTTAAAATCCTGGAAAGGTTGAAATAACATTTACTCAGATTAGATTTTTAAGAAGCAAAACGTGATAAAAGAAAGAAAACTAAAATAAAATAAATAAATAGTAGAAAATAAGAAAATAGAAATTTATGGAAATTATTAGTTAAAATGAAAACATAGTTTCAGTAAATTTAGAAGGGAAAAACGGGAAAAATTGGGTTGCCTTCCAATCAGCGCTGTTTTTAACGTCAAAAGCCTGACGATAGCTTGGCTGCAAGCTATTGGGGGGTTTGAGCGGGAAGCTCGAGCAATTTCAAATTGCTCACGTGGTGGCTGTTTTCGTTTTGATTATAATGCTTCAGACGCTTCCCGTTTACTATAAACGGTTCGTTGATTTGATTTTTGATTTCAACAGCTCCACTTTTAAGGATTTTGGTTACCGCAAAAGGTCTAGACCATCTAGATTTTAATTTTCTAGGGAAAAGTTTTAATCTTGAGTTGAATAGGAGCACGATGTCTCCCACACTAAATTGTTTCCGGATCGAACGTTTATCATGCCATTTCTTGGTTCTTTCTTTGTAGATGTAGGCATTCTCATATGCGTCCAACCTGAGCTCTTCCAATTCGTGAAGGTTCAAGATTTGTTTCTCTCCTGCCGCATTGTAGTTGAAGTTCAGCGTCTTAATAGCCGAAAAGGCTTTATGCTCTAATTCCACTGGCAGGTGACAGGATTTTCCGTAAACTAATTTAAATGGTGTGGTACCTATTGGTGTCTTAAAGGCGGTCCTATAAGCCCATAAAGCTTCGTTCAGTTTTGATGACCAATCTTTCCTGGAGGTTGCGACGGTCTTTTCCAAGATTTGCTTTATTTCTCTGTTCGAAACCTCCACTTGTCCACTAGTTTGTGGATGATACGGTGTAGCTACACGGTGTTTGACCCCGTATTTTGAGAGGAGTTTGTCAAAGATTCGCGATATGAAGTGCGAACCACCGTCACTAATGACGAGTCTGGGCACACCGAATCGAGGAAAGATTGTGTTTCTAAAGAGTTTGACGACTACTCGCGCGTCATTTGTTGGAGCGGAAACGGCCTCTATCCATTTGGATACATAATCGACGGCGACGATTATATATTTGTTTCCAAAAGAAGACGGGAAAGGTCCCATGAAGTCTATTCCCCAGACGTCAAAGATTTCTACTTCTAAAATTCCTTTCTGAGGCATCTCATCGCGTCATGAAATGTTACCAGTGCGTTGGCACCGGTTGCATTTGAGTACAGCAATATGGACATCCTTCTAGAGGCTGGGCCAAAATAGGCGAGATTGTAGAATTTTAGCGCACATCTTTGAAGTACTAGCATGACCACCATAAGGTGTTGAATGGCATTGGGAGATGATGTCTTCTATTTCTTCCTTTGGGGCACAGCGACGGTATTTGTTGTCAGCGCCTCGTTTGAAGAGTATAGGTTCATCCCAATAGTAATGTTTTAAGTCGTGGAAGAATTTCTTCTTTTGTTGATAAGTTAGGTCCGGTGGAAGCACGCTTGCGGCTATGTAACTAACGATGTCGGAAAGCCAAGGCAAAGTGGCTTGGGCATAGACAGCTTCCACGACTTTTTCAAGTTCTGGTTCTTCCAAGGTTGAGTTGGACATATCGCTTTCCAATTTGGCTATTAGACGTTCGTATGGAAAGTCGTCATTGATAGGCACTGACTCTTGTTTAATACCTTCTATTCGGGATAAGTGATCTGCAACTACGTTCTCGGTCCCTTTCTTATCTTTAATTTCTAAGTCGAACACTTGTAATAATAGGATCCATCTCAATAATCTTGGTTTGGCGTCCTTTTTGCTTATTAGGTACCTAATGGCAGCGTGATCTGTGTATATGATTATTTTGGTTCCTACCAAGTAGGAACGGAATTTGTCAAGTGCAAACACAACTGCTAGAAGTTCCTTTTCCGTTGTGGCGTAGTTCATTTGGGCAGGGTCTAAAGTTCTACTGGCGTAGTAGATTGCGTGAAGCTTCTTGTCTTTCCTTTGTCCTAGAACTGCGCCTACAGCATAATCACTCGTATCGCACATGATTTCGAATGGTAGCCGCCAATCTGGGGGCTGCATGATTGGTGCGGTGATGAGCGCTGTCTTTAGAGTTTCGAATGCTTCTAAGCATTCTTTGTCGAAAATGAACTCGACATCTTTCATTAACAAACCTGTAAGAGGTTTTGTGATTTTCGAGAAATCCTTTATGAATCTTCGGTAGAATCCAGCGTGTCCTAAAAAGCTTCGTATTTCTCGTACGGTTTTCGGAGGTTGAAGATCCTTTATGATCTCTATTTTAGCTTTGTCAACTTCAATCCCTTTTTCAGATATGACGTGTCCTAAAACGATGCCTTGTCAGACCATGAAACGACATTTCTCCCAATTAAGGACAAGGTTCACTTTAGCGCATCGTTTGAGTACCATTTCTAAATTTGACAAGCAGCTTTCAAAGCTTTGTCCGCATACAGAGAAGTCATCCATGAACACTTCCATTATGTCATCTATGAAATCCACAAAGATTGTCATCATGCATCTTTGGAAGGTTGCTGGAGCATTGCATAGTCCGAACGACATTCGACGATAAGCAAAAGTGCCATAAGGACAGGTGAATGTTGTCTTTTCTTGGTCATCGGGGTGAATAGGAATTTGGAAGAATCCCGAATAACCATCTAGATAGCAGAAGTACGAATGTTTCGCTAGTCTTTCCAACATCTGGTCTATGAAAGGTAAAGGGAAGTGATCTTTCCGAGTCGCCTTATTCAGTTTTCTGTAATCGATACACATCCTGCTTCCGGTCACAACTCTTTGGGTTATCGATTCACCTTTCGCATTCTTCACTATAATTACGCCTCCTTTCTTTGGCACTACGTGTACTGGGCTGACCCATTGGCTGTCGGAGATGGGGTATATGATTCCTGCGTCTAGTAACTTTTTCACCTCGTCTTTGACTACAGTGCTTAGGATCGGGTTTATCCTTTTCTGATGTTCTCTTGAAGTTTTGCAGTCTTCCTCTAGCATGATACGATGCATACAGATGGAAGGACTTATGCCTTTTAGGTCGCTTATATTATAGCATAACGCAGTTGGGTATTTCCTTAGGACTTCTAGTAATTGCTCAGTTTCTGACTGTCCTAAATTTGCGTTGACTATTACTGGTCTTTTGAATTCTGTATCTAAGAATTCATACCTGAGGGTTTTAGGTAGTTCTTTAAGTTCTAAAGCTGGGTTTTTCGGACCTGGCATGTGATTTGGGGTTAGTGCTAAGATCTCGCTCAGACTATCATCTTTGTATGGTGCACGCCAGTTGTCGTCTTCATGAATAGCAGGGATTTGGATCTTCATGATTTCAGAATATGTAATTTCTTCTTTCTCTAATTCTCGTATGCATTCGTCAATGACATCTACTATATAACATGTGTCATCTATAGCTGGCGCCTCCAAGAACTTAGTAAGGATGAACTCTATCTTTTCTTCTCCTACTTCGAATGTTAGCCTTCCTTTCTTTACGTCTATGATAGCTCCGGCTGTCGCTAGGAACGGTCTTCCTAGGATAATTGGGGTAACAGAGTCCTCTTTGATGTCCATGATTATGAAGTCGGTAGGGATATAGAATTGGCCTATGCGTACTGGGACGTTTTCCAGCACGCCGACAGGATATTTGACTGATCGGTCAGCCAATTGCACGGACATTTTAGTTGATCTTAGTTCTCCCATATTCAGCTTTTTGCATATAGATAAGGGCATGACACTTATACTGGCTCCTAGATCGCATAGAGCTTTGTCTATAATGAACTTTCCTATGACGCAAGGTATGGAGAAACTACCTGGGTCTTTTAGTTTAGGAGGCATGTTGTTTTGAATGATTGCGCTACACTCGGCAGTAAAGTAAAAAGTGTAACTATTTCGTTATCCTCGATTTTCCTTTTGTTAGACAAGATTTCTTTAAGAAACTTAGCGTATGACGACATTTGAGTTATCGCTTCTGTGAAAGGAATAATGATATTTAGTTGTTTCAGAAGTTCAACGAATTTCTTAAATTGTCCTGAAATTTTGGAATTTATGAATCTTTGAGGATAAGGGATAGGTGGTTTATATGGCGCTGGAGGCACATATGGGTTTTCATCTTTGGCGGCCTTTTGCTCGTCACATTCCTTCTTTTCTGTTTCAGACTCCTTTTCTGTTGGTTTATTAGATTTCTGATGCATGACTAAATCTTCATTCCTAGGATATCTTGGGCCTTCCAATTCTTTTCCGCTTCTCATATGATAGCGTTTACATGACCTTTCGGATTTGGTTATGGCTGACCGGAAATGTCCCAGCTGGTGCGGCTGCAGAGGCTTGTTGTTGAGCCACTTGTGATATCTGCGTTTCAAGCATTTTATTGTGGGTGGCTAAAGCGTCTACTTTTTCGGTCTGCTGTTTAATTTGCTCGCTAGTGTGTATGTTTTGATTTAGAAATTCTTTATTTGTTTGAGCTTGAGTAGCTATGAATTTTTCAATCATCACTTCGAGATTTGATTTCCTAGGAGCAGTCTGGGAAGCAACGGTTGGTTTCTGATATCCTGGTGGAGAAGTTGGTGCTTACAAGGCATTATCGCTTTTATAGGAAAAGTTTGGGTGGTTCCTCCATCCTGGGTTGTAAGTATTCGCGTAAGGATTTCCTTGAGCGTAGTTTACTTGGTCTGGTGGCAGTTGGGGTAACGGGCACTCGGGCGCATTATGAGTGGCGATTCCACATAACTCGTAGTTTAGAGTTATAGCAGCTACGGTGGCAGTTGGGGTAACGGCCAGACTGTCGATTTTTTGCGCTAGAGCATCTACCTTAGCCTTGAACTTTTCAAGACTGCTGATCTCGTACATCCCACCTTTCGCTTCGGGGTTCTCTGCTGGAGTTCTTTCACCTCCCCATTGGCAGTGGTTCTGAGACATGTTTTCGATAATTTGACAACTCTAAGTGGAAGGAGAAGACACACCCAATCACTTGGGGATAAACACGACCAAAGTGACAGGACAAACAAACACAAAGATGCAGGATGTATATGCCATGCTATCTATCTATATGCTATGCGTATGCCATGCTGACAAAACGAACGAACAGTGGAAACCGGAGATGAAGTAAACATCTCGAAGCAACATCCGATCAATCTTCAAAGATAGAAGTATCACTGGAGATAGGTGGAGAACCAAATATGGAGCCATAAACCTGCTAGACTTGTAGATAGAGACACCCTGAACTACGGTTCCACAGGGGATAAAGGAGATATCCACTTCCAAAGGGGAACCTGGGTTAACATAGCTTGTTGAATCAGCCGGAGTCGAAACCTGAGGGGATGAAATAAACATCTGCTTTGCTGGAGAAGAGTGGCATTGACAGAGATCCACTAAGGAGTAAAATTTTACCCACTTCATTGGGGAAATGAAGTTTAAGAAAATCACCGGAATTCTTACATTAAAGAGCTTCATCGGAGACTTGTCATGACCACCAAAAATAGGATTTATCGGGGACATGAGGAAGAAAGTTGTAAGAACAAGAATTCTGTCTTGATGAACTGCGTAATAGTCGTCATTTGAACAACAGGTGTTATGAATGGATAAGATAATCTTCATTTCTCAGATGTCCCAAGTCACATGGTTATGAGAAGAAGTCATTCTAGGAGGATTTTACAGAAAACATGACGTCCAAATGCCCCACTGTTTTCAAACTCTTTAGAGATTTGCTGAATCTTGACGTAACTGGCTCTGATTGGCGATATTATGATTGAGCCTTCAAGAGTAGATCTTCGGTAAGTCAGACTTGTACAGAACAAACCACTTAGAAACAGACTTGCCCCATTTTAGCAGAGTCTTCAAATTTCATCATCAATGTCCGCTATGTAATGTTTCTAAGATATCAAGCGAATTTAGCAAGTCAAAAATGTTAATTTCGAAACTATTAATGCAACACACGTTTGTCTTGAAGTTTTGAAAAGAGATATCCCAATGGCTGGTGACCGAAATCACTAGTTAGGATATAAATTTATTTTTATAAAGCCAATAAAAAAGCTGAGCATAGCTCATAGGAGTCAGGAAATGTTATCTCATTGAGTATGCTTTCGAAGTAAACCTTACTTCAATTAGGACTTTTGAAAGGTTGTATCGGTTTAGTTTACGATTTGTAAAACAAAGGAATAAGGGTCAAAGCTTAGTTGTACCCACCCATTTTTGAAGGATGTTCACTTTTTTTTTGAAAAGTTTTAAGTGTTCAATCGAGTTGACTGAAAATTGCCCTGCCCCAGGTTAAAATGAGGTTGAAGAATGGTTAAAGAGGAATTATCCGCTTTATATCTAGTGTTTAGGGGGTTTGGAAAAACAATGCCTTACATCATCAGTAGGTTTTATTCAAAAGCATACATCAGGAGACTTGCGTTTTACTTCGTCATCCTCTTCCCAATTCTCTGCCAAAGTGAGGAAAGATTGGGGAAAAGTTGGCATTATAAATTATGAAGAAAATTTTACGAGTGAAACAAATGGATTTCTTCAAGACAAACACTTATTGCACTACTTATTCAAAAATAACAAGTTCTTAAATGCCAATTATGCTTTTAATCAAAGAAAAAAACACGAAAATAAATAGGTGATCAGCATAACGGTGTTCCATTCACGACTGGGCTTCCTCTTTTGAAAGTCAGCACTTCGTCATCTATCATTTCTTGGACTTTCTCCTAGAAAACTTTGCACTCTTCGATCGAATGCCCCAACACTCCATCATGAAATTCACAACTGGCGTTCAGGTTGAACCACGGTGGTCGAGATTTCATGATTCTAGTCTTTATGGGTGTCATCTCCAAGTTTCTAGCAAAATAAAACCATAACTGACTATAGGTCATTGGGATAAGATCAAACCAGCGAGTTTCTTCTTTCGGAATACTCAGAGGTGTCTTCTGATTCTGAAACCGTCTTCGAAATCGTCGATCCTGATGTCGATCTAGAGATGTCAACCTTCGCTTATGAGGTAGTTGCTGCTTGTGTTGAGTAGGCGCTTCATACTGATGTTGAGGGTAAGGTAATGAAATTGGATTTGGCAGGATTGCATTAACATCAACACTTCCTTCCACTAGGGAATCATCAACTGAAATCTCTTCATTAGCTTGGCCATTCAAATTATCCCGAATTCTTCCGCTTTTGAGTGCATTCTTGATGTTTACTCCGACTTCCATAATTTTGGAGAAATCCAATGGCACAACTCCTACCATCCTATCATAATAAGAGCCTGACAACGTTCTTAGAAACATCTTGCTTAATTCTCTCTCTTGAAGTGGTGAATGAATTTGAGATGCTAACTCTTTCCATCGTTGGGCATATTCCCTGAAAGATTCATTATCATCCTTACTCATTCTTGTCAGTTGATCACTGTCTGGAGCCATATCCAAATTATAATTGTATTGCTTCACGAAAGCATCACCTAAGTTTCTCCAAGTCTGAATATGATTCCTTTGTAGCTTCATATACCATATAAAGGATGCCCTAGATAAGCTTTCTTGAAAGCAGTGAATCATCAATTCTTCATTGTCAAACATAAGCATCCATCTTTCGACAAAACATCGCCAAATGGTATCTTGGACAACTAACGCCCTTGTAAACTTCAAAGACAGGCATCTTGAACTTCGGAGGAATACTTACGCCTGGAACTAAACATAAGTCATGAGCATCCAGATCAGATGCATCAGCTCCTTTCATCGTTTTCAATTGTTCTTTAAGATCACGAAATTCTTTCTCCATTGCTATAAATCTAGGATCATCCATCCTTTTATCAATATAGACAGTCTGAAGATTAGGTACAGGCTGTGGAAACTGGGAATCCCCTAACACAGGCTGAAGTTGGGTGGGAACATCCACTTGTTGAACATTGTCGTCAGAGGGAAGATCAAATAACGGATTAGTCCTTACTCTGAAACTATTCATGGGACCATATCTTACGTTCTCTTTGCTATCCTTTAGTAATACTTCAAGCTCGGTCAGATGGTCGAGATGTCAGCTTACAGACAAAGACAGAAGACCGGATGAGCCACAAAAGAGGGGAGACACATGCATATGCAAAATGCTAAATGAAGGATGCTAATGCAAGAATACAAAAATGAAAGATTTCATGGAACTCAAGCTTTCATAAACGTTACAGGATACCAAATAAAATTCATTTATTATTTTTTAATATTATATTTTTTTATAATGATATTGGATTACAAGGAAACAACCTTATAAGAGTCCTTACTTAATAGCTAAATAAAAGCTAATAAAGCCCTAAGGAAGTCCTTAATCGTGCTTGTTGATTTGTTCTTCCACTTGGATCCTCTTGAAGATAAGTTTTCCATGGTCAACGGAGTAATGTGATAGAGGAAAATAAATCCTTTATCTCTTGTTGGAAAATAAGGAAGGAGCCCTTGTTTACTTGGATCTTCGATATTGATGAAAGTCCTTTGAACTTCTATTGATCTTCAAGGATAATGGAGGCATCTTATATTTGTCTTTCGAGTTCTCTTGATTCTTCAATTAGTGCCCCTAACTTCCTTAGGTCATCCAAGTTGGGACTCTTAAAAGAATATTTCAAAATTATTTTTCTTTTGTAATCCCTATTGGTTCTATAATTGTTTATAAATAAACTCAGGATTCCATGAAACCAATGCAATATGATGCTTATGAATGCAACAAACACAAGTAAGCACATAAGGACACATAAACAAAAAGGCCCTAGGTTTGCAACGAGCATGGAGCCAAAGGTATACCCATCCCCCAAAGGTTGTGGACTAAAGGTTGATTGTACCTGCAGAACAAGGTTCTAAAGAGGTTTCCAAAGTCATCAACCCATCTTTCGGATATTATCAACTTCCCAACTAACTCGGGGGTTAATAATATTCTCAAGAGAACTTCTTTTGAGTGTAGCATCACGTAGCACTATTTCGGGAGTACTCCCTCATAGTCCCGCACTACGTCCTAATAAAGGCCAAAGTGGGGTTAAAGGTAACTACGGTCCTCAATATCACAGACTCCAATCGACCATAGTAAAAGTTTTCACGATTACTCGTTCAACCGAACCATTTTCAAAAGGGTCTCAACTGAGCGTGATTTTCGATTTAACTTAGTCGGGACTCAACTCCCTATAAGCCTCGTCGAACATATCACTATCCTATCTTAAGTTCACTCAAGTCCGGGTGTAGAACTTTGTCTCACCACTCAAGGATCACAGCCCAAAAGAATATAAAAAAAAGCAAGTAAGCAGATATATAAAGCAATAATCAAGCAAAATAAAACAAGTTAGGGAAACCCACTGAAGAGGCGTCCCCAGTGAAGTCGCCATTTCTGTCGCGGTGAAATTTAGATACCAAACTATTGATTAGTTTGAATCTTTAATTCATTTTGCAACCGAACTTTGATTTGTCCAAAGGAAGGGATAAATATCGAAATTCCCACAATGCAATGCAAATGCAAGCTAGAGAGTTTTAGGTTCGGGGGTAGGTTAAACTTAGGGAAGGTGCTAGCATCCTAAGTTTCTGTAGTACTCTACAGGAACCTCTTGTTTTATGTTTGTTTATTGCTATTTGTTATCTGCTTAATGGTTGAAAGACCCTAGGGGTTTATTTCTAAGTATACTCGATAAGATATCGCATCTTATGCCTACATACCCTTACGGGAGTGGAATCAGAGTATCTATAGTTCCCCTAAAGGGTTTGAGGAGTTCTTTGACTATGGTCAAAGTTCCTATGGGTTTAGGGTAGTTGATTGATTGAGTTTAGGAGAAAAGATGAGTTGTCATTTTAAGGGAGATTTAACTGCCACAAATTGTAGGAGAATAGTAATTTGCATCGTCTTAAGAGAAGGGCTTAAGTACTCGGATTATCAACGAGTATGCCTCTATCACTCTTAAGGGGAGAAGTCCCTACACATTGATTGTATTGATATGGGGCAGGAGTTTTTACCTCGCTTAAGATGATTAACATCTATTTCTCGAATGTGTTGAGTAGTGTTTGAATTGTTGATTGTTTTATTTTTGTCTAAGTTGTAAAATAGAAGAAAAGGTCCTTCCTATGGGTAGGATCTATCTTAAGAGATCAACTTGAATGAGATCAAGGATCGATGGGGAAAATGATGCAAATGTAGATGCGATACACACAAGTGTTAAGTCATGTGTAGGTTCTTCCTTTGGACGGAATGCGATGCGATGCAATAAAGATAAATGCGAAAAATGTAAAATGCGGAAAATAAAGGCGATAAATAAGCATACACAAACGCATGAAAGCGTTAAGGTGTGTGAAAGTGTGAATTGTGAATATTCGAGTGGAGACGAAACGTGCACGATTGATTGCGGGATGTTTGATTAATTTTAGGCGAGATCTATTTATGAGAAGAGGTTGAATTGATCTGAAGGGAGAGGTTGAGTTGATTTAGGAGTTATATTATATTTTTTTGGTGAGATTATTTTAAGAGAAATTATTTGATTATTTTTAGTGGGATTATAATTATGGGATAAATTAAATTTGGATAGAAATATTTTTAGATAAGTAGTGATTATATAAAAAGTTCTTTTTATTATTTATTAGGTAGATTTATCAAATAGAAAGGGTTTTTCATATTTTTAGATAAAGAAAGGGGTGGTCTATTATTTTCAATAAAAGTTATTGTTATAAAAGGTTAATTTAAAAAGGTTTTTCTTTCTTATAAAATTGTTTAGTTATTAACAAATGAGATGCAAATTATTTTTAAAAAAGGTTATTAAAATTGGGGAAGTAAATTAAATAAATTATTATAAAAGAAAGTTTTGATTAATAATAGTGAAGTTTGATTAATTAGAAAAAAGCTGATTTAAATAAAAAGGATTAATTAATTGGTTTTTAAAAAAAGGAAACAGTTGATTAAGAGGTTAATTAAAAGATTAATTTGAAAAAAGGGTCATTAGTTAATTTTATAAAAAATATTGATTGAGATTAATTTAATTAGTTAATAAAAAGATTTGGTAATTTATTTAAATTAAATAAAAAAACTGATTTTGGAGAGGTTAAATATATCAATTAGACTAAAATTAACTATCGGATTAATTAGATTAAGTGGGATAATTAAAGGTTAAGGGTTAATTAAATGGATTAAAAGGATTAATTAGGGTAGGCGTGTGATCAAGTGTGGTGTAGGCTAACGGGTTACGGTGAGTGGTAGTGTAAAATGCGTGGGATTGCGATCTGATGGTGACGTGCGGTGGTTGTGATGATGGACCACGGTACTACCGTGGTCGTGCGTGCAGATGATTACAACACACATATGAACAAAGCAGAAACCCTAATTCCCAAAAGTCCCCCCCCCCCCCAATTTCCGATCGTGCCGTTCTCCTTCGTCTCTCTCCCTCTTCTTCTTTGTCGTTTCGCTTTTATCGTTCGACTCGATCTCCTCTTCTCCTTCTTTCCTCACTGCAGCTCTTTTTCGTTTCATTCTCCAATTTCCTTTGAGTTCAAGCTGAAAAAACAACAAAGGAATCAGTTAACATCAACAAGCTTAACAAAATGATCTTACGCTGTGATGGGTTTGTGCAGGGTCCTGTTGGAGTTTGGAAGCGACAATGGTCGGAGACGACGTGTGCGTTTCGCGATGGTGATTCACGGGCGGCGTGGCAGTTGCGGTTTTCGCCGGTGGATGTTCGTGGACACTATGAAGAAGATAAGTTTCTCTTTTTGTAATTTGTCCTGGTGTTTTGATATGGGAAATTTCTATGGTGTTTCTGGATTGCTGTTAGGGTTTTTTGATTAGGGATACTTCTGTGAATCGATTGTGTTTCTGAGAATGGCCCCCCTCCTCTCTGATTCTTGATCCTCTTCTTATAGATGGCGGAAATGAAATCTTGAGTTAAAGATAATAACCAGATTTCATTTTTGGTTCAATGAATGTATGATTGTGTCGGTTGTGATTTGAAACTTATTGATGTTTGTCCTTAACCTTTCCTTTCTAGTTTTGGAATGATATCGTGACCTGCTTAAAGACATTTCCTTCTTCGTTAATTCTTTTCTTTCTGTTCTCAATAGGTACCCATTGTCATTGAATAATGTCGGGATTCGATTTTGGGAAGAGATACAGCTGGAGGGATACGCCCTCCTCCTGCTAAACGTGTGTTGAGTTCTGTTCTGTGGGTGCCTTGACTTGGTTCCATATCAGCATCTCCATACCGTATTTCTAGTTGTTCATACTCCTTTGCTAACCTCTTCTTTGAAGCAAACGCATCCTGGATTCTTTTCTTATACGAGCTAAGCTTTTGGATTCTGTATAAGACTGCATGGAGTTCACTATCAGCCACAAATACACATCTTTATTTGAGCTTTGTATCATTACTCAATTGAATGTATTCCAAGCTTAATTCAATAGAACGTGATTCATCATCTGATTCTATTGATTTACAATGACAAGAGGAAATGATTCTATCATCGGATTCCTTGACCTTGCCAGCTATTTGGGAGGACTCACAACATACATGTGCCATGGAACTATCTGAATTACACAGAGCAACATAACCTGAACTGCATTTGTAAGATTCTGAATATGGACTATCAGAAACTAAAAAACATTTGAAGTCTGAAGTTCCTGTCTCTTTGATATTAAGCCTTTTGCATGATACATATGGTACAGTAGGTGAAAGTTCATCTAGTATATCATTATCACCCTTATCAACATCAGTTGATACGTTGAACAATGAGGCTTTACTTAATTCTGTCTCACCAACAGACGTGTCATTCACCACTTCAGCACTAGATAAACTCGTATTATTTTCTTCAAAAATCAAACACGGGTCTTGTTCAACATTTATTTTGTTAGTATCCTTAGTTAATAACCGTATTCACATACTCCCCCTCCTTGCAATTTGTTAATATTTCATTCAATGTTTTGTAGGAAATTGGCTTGTCGTATGCCGGTTTGTGGAGTTTGAAGTCTGATTCGGTAATTCCGTCTTGATATTGAGATTGCCAATCTCGTTCTAAATTGTTGAGAAAGAACTCGCTGAACATGCTGCTCGTGCAGGTGCGCTTGGGAATTGATAACATTGTATGTTGGTAGTTATATGCATTTGGTTAAACTCCTTGTAGTTTTTGAATTTGTTCTATAATCAAATGTATTGTAATGGTCTGTATCTGAGAAATTCGAACATGAAGTTAAGGCTAATGCAGCGAACAAGAGTCTGCTTTGAGTTGTTAACAAGAAACTTAATTGTCGATGATTGTGTTGAACCTTAATAAGGGAATAAATTGATATTGTCTGAAAACACGTTGGAATGCTGCTTAAGAACATGGTTTATGATGATGACATACTTTCCATGATGATGACCCTTTTGCATATCTTGTTGAAATTGTTGCAGCAGGTCCCTATAGGTTTCCATTATCCCACTGTTGTTTTGCAAATGAAGCCAACAGTCGCTGGGTTTACGGGTTTTGTGTATGCCTATGCTGAAATTCACATGCTTTAAGGACCTGGCCCGTATTGATGGTGCGTGAGAGCCTCTCATGGTGCAGGGTATTCTCCCCTACTGCTTGATTAGTGTTGGCCTTCGGATTGTCGTGGTCAACTTCGACGGTGGGGTATTGGCGGTTCTGCTTTAGTAAGGGCCTTACAATCTCATGAGCTTTAAAATTCAATTTACTTATGCTAAGACTTCTTACTAGTAGGAATCACTGCACATGTTATCGGTCTCCATGGTTTTATGCAGGCTGCAGGATCCTTGCACATCAGCTGATACCAGCGACCATCGGGTTGGTTTACTGAGATTTTCTGGCTAGATTATTGATGCTATGGGTGTGGTTGTTTGCTCTTGAAGCTACACTTGGTACTTTGATTACCTCGTTACTTGGCAATTCTCTAGAAAATTGACATGCCAATGGAGCATTATATGTTTACTTAATTGCTCCGAAGTTAACAGCTCATGAAGACGTTTACATTCTAATGCATGGGATTCAGAACAGCAGGGATCATTTGGAATTAGAAGGAAAGGTGCAGCTCTTGTCTAGGGCGAACAAGATAATACGGTTGAGTCCCAAAGATAACATAACAGTCATTTTCACACTTGAAATATCAGAAGAACCAAATTGATTATGCTGATTGTCTTAAAGCAGTCTGAGGTGCACAACTCATGCCATTCACCTATTTCGGTTATGACTTCCTTTTCAAAGTTCTGCAGGGAATTAACCTACTGTGCTGATATGCAGGTGTAACCCGAGCTTCTGCATTTGAGTCGACAGTCGAAGGTGAGCTCGGTCTTGTCACTTCTTGTGGAATTCTTCCTCTGATTCTGAAGTTCAGAAAGGTGAGCAAACAAACAGCGATACAACATGAGTATGTCAGCATTGGTTTTCTGCAAGATTGTTGCTGCTTTGCATTGACGGATATAGCTGGCGAAAGGAACCCGAATGCTCTTGCTGCTGGGGTTGCTGCTGTTGCAGAACCTGTTATAGTTGAAAAAGAAACTATTGTAGGATACTATCTTGTAATTGAGACTGAGACAAAGAGTTTTGTATCTTAATGTTTTGTGTAGACAATGAACTAGCAGTCTCTATGTAGAGCTTAGATCCAACTAAAGTCTCAAAATACAAATCTAGGACAGGTGGTTTTGGTGTAACCAATGATTGGCAATGTGAATCAAGATCTATTTCTCTTTCTTTGTTATGGAAAGAAAACATGTAGCACAATTTGTAATTAGAAGTTTGTGTCTTCAGAAATATATTTGCAGCTTTGAACTTTAGACTTCAGAGCTCATGAAAATAAATGAATCACTTTGTCTTTTGTGATGAACATGATTTTCGGTCTAAAACTTGCGACGAATCTTGGTATAACCGACAACTTGAACTCGAAACACTTAAACACATGGACATAATTATCAAAACAATTATTGTGGACCTATAACCTTGTATCTTATATTTCAACTTGTGAAAATCACGTATCTTGAAGTCGAATAATACGCTTTTACCTTGAATTTTATAGAGATAATGAACCAAAATCTTGAAGAGTATGGAACTTGAACCAAACTTTTAAAATAAACCTCTAGACCTTATCTTATATTCTTTGAGGCCACATTAGAATCTGGTTTCAATCCCTCAAGTTCAAAAAAACATAAATGAGAAACTTTGCTCAAATTCATGACCGAAGACGAACTTAATACGAATGTCATGTCCTGGGACCCTTTCAGGCCGAAGATGCCATTTGCAAAACAATATACCACAAAAATCCAACCAAGTATTGAATAAACATCCCTGAAACCAAAGAGGTGTGAATCCTCTGAGAAACCTTGAGGAAGATTCGCTTCGTACTGATTAAGATATCATAATGATGGGAGTATGTGATTCCACAACGCTTCAGCACAACTCATAGGAGATAAGGAATACACACGAAGCCTTTATAACTTCCTGGACTTAAAGCCACATACCTGGCCTCAAAAATAAAGCAAACAAACGGTTAGAATAGTTAGTTAGGTGTAAACGATCGACTTAGATGATATGCAAGAAAATGCACAAAGAGGTGGGATCTTAAGGTCAAAAATTAGGGTGTGACAGCACGCATGCAGATTCAACGAAACTGAAACAGCAAAATAAATGCTAGAGATACAGAAGCCATCCTGTTAGGAACAACAAACAACCCTGCGGGGAATGGCTTACCCATGCTGTAACACCCCGTTCCCCAAAATAACATAAATGCAATTAAAATAAATAATTATCAGAGTATTCATACCAAAACGGGATGTCACAGAAATAAACTCAACACAAAACATTTTCATTAAATGATTTTCAACAAATATAACACAGCATAAATTTGTCAATATATATATATATATATATATATATATATATATATATATATATATATATATATATATATATATATATATATATATATATATATATATATATATATATATATATATATATATATATATATATATATATATATATATATATATATATATATATATATATATATATATATATATATATATATATATATATATATATATATATATATATATATATATATATATATATATATATATATATACACACACATATAATTATCATATACGTCGTGCTCGGCCAACTGCCCAAAATATACAAGATATGTTCACCAAAAAGATTCATCGAAACATGATACACCACAGAGGCACACAAAATCATCAAATAAACATAAAACTCCCCAAAGCCCAGGTGTTACGTATCAGAGCATCCCTACGACTCACCACAAACCAAGCTAGCTACACACCTGGATCATCTGTACTTCCGAAGAAGCACAGACCACAACAAAAGCAAGGGGTCAGAAATCGCGATCAAAATATAATGGTAAAAACGTACATGAATAAAAGGCAGTAAACATACAATTATCATTTCACACACGTCAGCCTGGACCTAATGTCCCACACCAACACATCATATAAATAATGCAACACATGCAACTCAACACTATGATATACGGTACCGAATCAAACTCAGGATAGATCGCATACACTCCATCTGAGCAACGATCTACCCCTACAAGCTTCCCTTCGGAGTACAGGAAAATAACCCGGAATAGATCACATACATTCCACCGAGCAATGATCTATCCCTATCACGCTCCACTGAGCATAATCAATCTCGGGATAGATCGCATACACACCACCGAGCAACGATCTATCCCTACCACGCTCCTGCTTAAGCATGCGAGTGAATCACATACACTCCACTGAGTAATGATTCACCCCGTCAATATTCTTATGCAAGATCCAAATGCACACAGCAAACACCAGCACACACGGTGCACATGATCCTTCGATCACATTCCATCATGTATCATATATATATATATATATATATATATATATATATATATATATATATATATATATATATATATATATATATATATATATATATATATATATATATATATATATATATATATATATATATATATATATATATATATATATATATATATATATATATATATATATATATATATATATATATATATATATATATATATATATATATATATATATATATATATATATATATATATATATATATATATATATATATATATATATATATATATATATATATATATATATATATATATATATATATATATCACACATCACCACATTCCTACGCAATCACATACACCGAATTCAATCATTCAAATTAAACGAATATCAAGGAAATCATATTCCACACCACACATATACTCCCCATAGTTCAATATAAATATCACAATCAACCATGACCAACAAGGGTCCAACATCATGAGAGAACCGAACAGCACAGCTCAAAAACACAAACACACTGTCACGCTTGCTGGCTCATTCGCCTGGCGAGGCCCCGCAGCGAAGACTCGCTACCCGTTCACTCGGCGAATCCCCCAGCGAAGACTCGTTACTAGCTCGCCCAGCGAACTCCTAGCGAATGCAGACAGTGGCTACTGGAAGCACTCGCTGCCCAGTTCGCCTGGCGAATCCCTGGCAAAGGTTCGCCCCAGTTCGCTCAGCGAAGGTGCTGGCGAACGCCTGCGAATTCAGAAAAATTCCACTACTCAGAGTCGGCAAGACTCTCCGAACTCATCCGGTTCCACTCAACCCAGTTCCCATAACATCGGCTCAACATTCAACAACTTAATTACAGAATCTACTCTCAATTTTACCCGATGAAACCTCAGCTCCACTCAATTAATCAATTTCGTCATAAAACTTCGAACTACCCGGAAACCCCCAAATCGATCAAACAGCATATGCAATGGTTTTATCATATCAGCATCAAATTCAGAATCACAACATCATATAAAACATAATCATCAAATCTATGGGGTTAAGGGAAATCCCCTCTACCTAGAATTCATGCACTATACCAATTTGACCCGATTCCCCCCCCCCCCTTACCTCGATAACTCGAACAACTGATGAATTCTTGCTAAAATGATGAATCCTAGCTTCCTCTTGCTCCGATTCACCTTGCTCTTCTTCTCCAAATTTTTTTTGATCGTGCTCTTCTTTCTCTTCTCCTTCCAACGTGTTTTCTTCTTCTCCTTCTTTCCAATATTCCAACAATACCCCTCATCCCAATTCTTTTTATTCCATTTCTTTTTATTACTTAATAATAATATTAATAATAATAATAATAACAACAACAATAATAATAATATTAATAATATTATTATTAGTCATTAATTTATCATTATCACTAATAATTTTATTATTAGTCTTAAAGTCCAAAATTATTAATAAATTCCAACTTAAGGGCTACACACAATCGCACTCAAACACCCCCACAAAACACGCCGAAAATAAAATATCATGGAAAAACGAGATAATTAAAATGGGCGTTACACATGCCAATAACGATTGGACTTACGTTGAAGTAAAAAGGCCTCGAAGGGTTCATCTACCGGGAATAAAGTTCATACAAGAACAGGAAATCCAAACTCAACTTAGGATGCAGATCACCACCTACTGAGGTAGATAAACATCTGACATCTCCGTCAGAAAATCACAGGGTAGATAAGTACCTGACATCGTCGTCAGGCCACCGCGACATCGAGAAACATCTGACATCACCGCTATAAAAACATAAATCTGATAAACATCTGACCTCGCTACCAGATGACCACAAACACCTGACATCGCTGCCATACAAATACAAACATCTAACATCACTGCCAGACGAACACTGAAGCATCTGACATCGCCACCAGACAACCACAAGGTCGGTAAAAAGCACCTGACATCACCGCCAAGTCTCGACATCCGGTCGATAGATTTCAAACCTGATAGAAAATATCTAACATCACCGCCAAACATTGCCATCAAGTTGGTAAAAAAATCTGACATCGCTGCCAGGAATCTGCAAGGGATACAACATGCATCGAATCCGAAGATAAGGACATTTGACATCGCCGCCAGGCCTCTGCTAAATAAAAGCGAGTAACGAACCCAAAACCGGATAGGTAAGAAAATGATAATCACCTAACATCGCTATCAGGCATTCACAGAATTGATAACCATCTGACATCGCCGCCAGGTATCCGTAGAGTTGATAAACGTCTGACATCGTCTCCAGAATTCCTGCTAGACTAACAAATGTTTGACATCACCGCCAGGCATCCTGTTGAAAATGATGAACGTTTGACATCACTGCAAAACAACCATAAAGACTGTAAATATTTGACCTCGCCACCAGAAAAACACACATGTCTGACATCGCCTACCAAAAAAACCGGAAGATCTGTAAACATCTGACCTCGCCTCCAGAAAAACCACAAACTTCTGACATCGCCGCCAGAAAACCTGCTTAAGCTGGTAAATGTCTGACATCTCCGCCAGGCATCCATTAAATAAAAGCGAGCAACAAAACTCGAAGGTCGTATCCACACGAAGTTGAAAGCATCCAAGGATAATGATGACAAGGAAACTCCACTGGGGGAAGAAAGAACTTGAACAAGTAACTCTGATAATGAGCATATGATGAAATGAACAAATCTGTCACACCTCTTCTGCCGATGTCTGAACACCTGTACGGACTTGGAGAATAGAATATCATAAACCGAAGTCCGGCGACGCCGCTGGGGAATAACATAAGCCGAGGGCGAAATAAACTTATCAAGTTTGTTGGGACTGAAAACATACGGGCAGGGATAACGATCACCTGCGGGAGGTATACTTGAAAGCAAAGAGGTAACAACCTGGCTTATGTTTCAGAATGCATATGTTTGAAAATGGCGTAATGCTCCATACGAAATGGAAATGCTACGCATTTGGGTAGATGCTATACACGGATGCAAATGCAATGGTACCAAATTAGCAAAATAAATGTTGGGGAAGATAGAGAAAAAAAAATCCTGCTAGGAAAAGAAAACAATCCTGCTAGGGATAGCTCACACGTGCCAATTACGACTGGACTTATGCTGAGGAAACGAACACTGGATGGCTAACTCAGCTAGGGAAAATGCCATGGACGGCCTTCCAGAATACGAAATCTTCTGGGGAAATAGACGAATCTACTGGGGGAAATAGACGAATCTACTGGGGAGACAAACACCCTGCTAAGCAGCCACTCTCACCTGCTGAAGAAACATAATGCCCTTAATGGCCTTCCAGGATAACGGCTCTCCTGGGGAACGGAAAATTCGGCTAGGGATAGACAACCAGACGCTGGAATCAATCTTACCTTTCGGGGAGAATACAACTCTGTGGGGGAATCCACTCTGCCGGAGACCTCGATCTGAACTTGCTGAGAGCTGAATACTTACAGACAATCTACTGGAGAAAACTGCGTGCTAACCTACTGCTGGGAAAGATTCCACACCTGCCTGGTGGAAGGAAGTCCGATCTTGACTTGCTGGGGAGTAAGCAACACCTGCAATCTGCGGGGATTAAATGTGTACCGAACAACTGCCATGGAGAAAGGGTACACAATTAACTGCTCCTTTAACCTGCATACAACTCTACCAGGAATAGGGATGCAGACTCCAATTACTGGGGAATGGCCACTAGTTGGGGAGAAGGTGCATTTCATCCATACCTTTTTGCCCCAAGGGTAACGACCCTGCAAAAATGAACAAACCAAACAAGACATCCTGCACAAAGGAAATATCTTAGTCGTCATTTGTGACGTTATTCAGTTAAATCAAAGTTTTAACAATTATTGTCCAAGGCCTGCAAGTTTATACATGCGCAAGTTTATCAATAACATCGGGCATTTTTCACAAACAAAACAGTAAAAGTTAAAACAAAGCAAACAGATTACTGAATAGTACATATTTATTGATAAATATCCTGTAAATAGGCAAAGTTTTACAACAGATGCAACCCCTGAAAAGAGGAAGCTGCATGAAAATATACAAATATGCACATAAATAAACAAAAGTGTACAGACATGTCGGCAATATGGTTTAGACGAACACCATGAGTTGATCCCTCTATGACTCGCCTGACTTCGATGTCTTTCCGATGCTCCATCTTCAGAAGAGATTGATTTGGATGAACGGCGCTCAGGTCTTCCCAAACCACTAAGCAATGAAGTATCACACGCAGATTGCAGTCATTTGCTTTTCAATCCCAAACTTTTGCCTGAATCGCCCTTGCGGGTTTTCAATTCATCGGGATACCCATTTTTTCCAAACCCCCCTTTCGGGTTTTCGACCTTGCGGGTTTACATCTTTTCATTTATATCCCTAACTTTTGCCCAAACCTATTCTTTTTATGGTTCGCTGGGATGCCCCATTTTTGCCTGAAATTTCTTTTTCTTTCCAGCGGGTCATTTTAAGCAAAGTATTTTTTAACTGCGTCTGCGTTCACAGGGTATATAAAATCCTCGCCATCCATGGTGGATAACAACAAGTCTCCTCTGGAGAAGACCTTCCGCATGACATATGGACCTTCGTAGTTGGGAGTCCATTTGCCCCTGTGATCTGATTTTGGTGGGAGAATCTTTTTCAGCACAAGATCACTCGTCTGGAAGCTTCGAGAGCACACCTTCTTATCGAAAGCTTTCTTCATTCGGCTCTGATACAACCGACCGTATACGATAGACGCTAACCTCTTCTCATCCATCAGGCTAAGCTGATTCAATATGTTCTTTATCCATTCTACCTCATCGAGCTTGACGTCAACCAAAACTCTTAAGGAAGGAATATCGACTTCCAATGGCAGGACAAGTTCCATGCCATACACTAGCGAGAAAGGTGTTGCCCCATTTGATGTACGTACCGTCGTACGATAACCGTGCAAAGCGAAGGGAAACATCTCATGCCAATCTTTGTAGGTAACAACCGTCTTTTGCACTATCTTCTTGATGTTCTTGTTGGCCGCTTCGACAGCGCCATTCATCTTCGACCGATAGGGCGATGAGTTGTGATGCTCGATTTTGAAGTTCTGGCATAACTCCTTCATCATCTTATTGTTCAAATTTGAACCATTGTCAGTAATGATTCTCTCGGGCACTCCGTATATACAGATGATGTCCTTCTTAATGAACCGGGCTACGACTTGCCTCGTGACATTGGCATACGAGGCTGCTTCGACCCACTTGGTAAAATAGTCGATGGCTACCAAAATGCAACGATGTCTGTTAGATGCGGTTGGCTCAATCTTGCCAATCATATCAATGCCCCCACACGGAAAACGGCCACGGGGAGGCCATGACATTCAGAGGACACGGCGGTACATGAATCTTGTCTGCATAAATCTGGCATTTATGACATTTCTTGACAAATTTGAAACAATCAGATTCCATCGTCAGCCAATAATACCCTACTCGCAATAACTTCTAAGACATGGCATGCTCGCCGGCATGTGTGCCAAAGGTACCCTCATGGACTTCCTCCATAAGCAAACTTGCTTCTTTCTCGTCCACGCATCTGTGTAACACCGAGTGATAGTTCCTGTTGTAGAGAACCCCATCCTGATTCAGGTAAAAGTTGCTAGACAACCTTCTTAGAGTCTTCTTATCCTGGGTCGACGCCCCTGGCGGATACTCTTTGTTCTTAAGAAAGTTCTGGATATCGTAAAACCACAGCTTGCCATTAGAGGCTTCCTCAATTGCAAACACAAATGCTAGCCTATCGAGGCGCGAGATGACTATTCTTGGAGCTTCATTCCAAAAATTCACCTTATACATCGAAGATAATGTTGTACAGAGTGTCTGCCATCTGGTTTTCTGCTCTCGGCACATGGTGGAATTCTACACGATCAAAAAACGGCAACAACCTCCTTGCATAGTTCATGTAGGGAATCAGATTGGGTTGAAGAGTCTCCCACTCTCCTTTGATTTGATTAACAACAAGCGTTGAATCGCCATATACATCAAGATTCTTGATCCTTAGATCGATGGCTTCTTCTAAACCCATGATGCACGCTTCATATTTCGCTTCGCTTTTGGTGCACGGGAAGGTTAACCTGGCAGTGAACGGGATGTGAGACCCATGGGGAGTCGTGATGATTGCCCCAATTCCACTTCTGTACGAGTTAACAGCACCATCAAATATCAATTGCCACTGGGAGCCAAACTCAGGACCTTCGTCGGGCAACAGTTCATCACAATTCTTCATCTTGAGGAACATGATGTCTTCATCGGGAAACTCAAACTTCATCGGTTGATAGTCTTTGATAGGCTGTTCAGCAAGGTACTCTGACAGAACACTTCCCTTGATGGCCTTCTGAGAAACATATTAGATGTCGTACTCTGTCAGTACCATCTGCCACCTGGCAATTCTGCCTGAAAGCGCTTGCTTTTTGAAGACATACTTGGTCGGATCCATCTTCGAAATCAACATGGTTGTATGATTAAGCATATACTGTCTCAAACGTTTGGCAGCCCACGCGAGTGCGCAACACGTTTTCTCAAGCATCGAGTAACAGGACTCACAATCTGTGAACTTTTTACTCAGATAGTATATTTCATGTTCTTTTCTTCCAGTCTCGTGGTGTTGACCGAGAATGCAACCCATGCTATTCTCAAGAACCGTTAAGTACATGATTAAAGGCCTTCCAGCTACTGGAGGTATCAGTATCGGAGGCTCCTGCAAATATTCTTTGATTTTATCAAATGCCATTTGGCAATTATCATTCCAGAAGACCGCCTGATCTTTTTTCAACAACTTGAACATTGGTTCGCATGTGGCCATGAGATGGGATATGAACCGAGAAATGTAGTTCAATCTCCCCAAGAAACCGCGAACTTCTTTTTCTGTCTTCGACGCTGGCATCTCTTGTATAGCTTTTATTTTTACAAGATCGACCTCGATTCCTTTTTTGCTAACAATGAACCCCAATAGCTTTCCGGACCGTACCCCGAAAGTACACTTGTTAGGATTCAACCTCAATTTGAACTTCCTGAGCCTCTCAAACACTTCAACAAGTTGACCAGATGTCCTTCCTCCGTTTACGACTTGGTATCATGTCATCAACATATACTTCAATCTCGTGATGAATCATATCATGAAATAAAGTGACCATAGCCCGCTGATAGGTTGCCCCTGCGTTTTTCAACCCAAAAGGCATTACCTTATAACAGAACATCTCGCACGACGTAATGAACGTCGTTTTCTCCATATCCTCCGGTGCCATCTTGATTTGGTTATAACCAGAAAAACCATCCATGAAGGAAAATACAGAAAATTGAGCAGTATTGTCGACCAATACGTCAATATGAGGGAGCGGGAAGTCATCCTTTGGGCTCGCCTTATTAAGATCTCTGTAATCTACACACATCTGCACCTTGCCATCTTTCTTCGGTACAGGCACTATGTTGGCGACCCATGGAGGGTAAGTTATTACGGCTAAAAACCCTGTGTCCAATTGCTTATGGACTTCTTCCTTGATTTTTACAGCCATATCTGGTCTCGTCCTTCTAAGCTTCTGCTTGACTGGTGGACATTCTTCATGCAACGGTAGGTGATGAACCACGATATCAGTATCGAGCCCGGGCATGTCTTCATAGGACCAAGCAAAGATGTCACTATACTCTCGAAGCATTTCAACCAATCTTTGCTTGATGTCACTCTGCAACACAGCCCCTATCCGGACTTCTCTTTTGGCTTCCTCAGAATCCAAGTTAATAATCTCGATGTCCTCCTGATGAGGCAGAATAACCTTTTCTTCTTGTTTCAGGAGTCTAGCTAGCTCTTCTGGTAAATCCTCATCTTCATCAATCTCTTCTTCAGCTTGATATATCAGATGATCAAAGTCGAAGCGAGTCATAGGGGGTTCTGAATTGGTGTCATCTGTAATTATGCGAGTCCTGCAATAACAATGGTTAAATGCTTAAAATGATATGCAAATCAGCACAAACCATATTGCCATTTTATTGTTTTAAACGAAAAACAAAAAGGAATAACAAGGATCACAAAATTTGAATACGAAAAACCGCCCTTTGATTTATTGATAAAATGTTCAAATATAAACAAATGAAGCCCTGATGATAAAATCACTATGTTCCTGGTAGAACATAGGGTCGTACAATAGTCGAGAAAAACAAAGAATTACTCTTCGTGCGTCACTTGAATGACCTTCTAGATAGACCAGTTGTTAAGGCTCTGTCCTGGCGTGCTTGACTTGATCCTGAAGATAACTCGCTATCCCCTTCTTCATCGGAAACAACCTTGATGCGCTCGAAGATAACTCCGCCTTTAGTGAATTGTATCGGCCCTTTATCGCGCAACACGCTTTATGAGGATCCTGAAGAAGAAGGACGGTACCCCAAACCAAACTTATCCTTCTTGTTGGGGATGTCTAACACCTGGCCTCAACCTTGTGTTGCTCTGGTCTACACTGCTGTCTGCGCCCCCTTAAAAGAAGACATGGCCCCTTCGGGCGCTTTGCTCGTTGCAGGAGACTTGTCCTTAACCTGGACCGTTTCAAATGCTTGACATAAAGTTTTGTGGATCTCCCCATCCACTTCCACATATTTGAACAACGATAAATGGCTAACCATTATGTCTTCTTCTCCACATACGGTCACTATATTGCCACCAACCATGTATTTGAGTTTCTGACGCAGCGTATAGGTCACAGCTCCCGCTGAGTGGATCCACGGACGGCCTAATAGACATCTATAGGCGGGCAAGAGGTCCATTATGTAGAACACTACATCGAATACTTCGGATCCCACCTGGATAGGCAACGTAAGCTCCCCAAAAACTGATCGTCTGGTTCCGTCAAAGGCTCTCACTACGATATCACTTAGTGTACTGAAAATACCCCGAGTCTAGTTTCATTAATGCCTTCTTTGGCAGTACGTTTAAAGAGGATTTGGTATCCATCAAAACATGGGACATAACAGCTCCACGACATTCAATCAAAATATGCAACGCGCTGTTGTGATTTCTGCTCTTCGGCGTCAAATCTAAGTCCGTAAAACCAAGATCATTCCCTGCATTTACGTGTGCGACAACTCCTTCGAGTTGGTTTACTAAAGTTTCTTTTGGCACGTACGCAGTAGTCAATATTCTTAGTAACATGTTTCGATGTGCTTCCGAGCATAGCAACAATGACAATATGGAGATTTTAGAAGGAGTTTGTTGTAGATGGTCGACTATCTTATAATCGCTCTTTTGTATTAGCCTCATAAACTCTTCTACGTCTTTCGCCAAAAGTTATTTCTGTCCCGCCTGAGAGGTTTCTTCTACAACCGTTTTACCCTTTCCTTTGTCCGCTTTATCAGCCACCACTTCGGGTAATCCCCCCTGCTCCAACCAGGTTCTCTATTGACTCAACAGACGAATTCTTCAAATCTAGCTTTTGTCTATTGCAATATACCTCGGCTCCGTAATTCCACGGAACTGCTTTGGTATCCTCAAATGGCACGGGACCAGCTTTCGTAATGACAATCGTTGGCGGCCTGGGTGCAGAAATGGTAATGGTTTTGTACGAAATAGAGATCGTTGCAATCTCATCCATTTCCTCAGCTACCAACTCTTCAGACTTACTCTCAACAGGCCGATCAAACTGCAATACCCCATTATCCATCATACCTTGAATACAACCCTTCAATTGCACACATCCCTCAGGATCATTCAGACATTCGGTACAATCTTCACTACAGCCCGGGAAAACACCCCCTTTCAACAGTCTAGCCTTCATGAAGCTCAATGACGTCTTCAGCTCACTAACATCTGCTACCAAATCTAAACCATCATCCTTGATGATCGCACTGAATTCGGCCTGTCCGTGATTTGGCATAGGATTTTGTACGACGTTGGAAGCGTCATGGGAGAAATTAATTCCCTTGCTATCAATCATGTCCTTTACCTTATGTTTGAACGCCTTGCAATTATCAATGGTATGACCAGGTGCCCCGGAATGGAATTCGCAACGAGTGTTCGCATTATAACCGGGTGGAGGTGGCCCAGTCAAAGGAGCCATCATCCTCTTTTGAATAAGCTGCAATTGTAACAAGGCCTGAAGAAGTTAAGAGTACGGCATCAGCAGCATGTCAAACACTCTCTTCACTACCTGGCCCCGATTCTGGTATCGCCGTTGAGTGTAATTCTAATTCTGATTCTGCTACTGTTGTTGTTGTTGTTGTGGTGGTGGTGGTACTGGAATTATGATGCTCGCAACCTGTTGTTGGCGATACTAATGCTGACCTTTACCTTTACCATGAGAACTGGACACTGAACTAGTCTCACCTTCCCGTTTCTTATTTCCGAATATCTTCTTACCTCCTCCAGCTGAGGGAATTTCACCTGCTTGAATCTTCCCGAGCTTTATATCGTTCTCCACTCTCTCTCCCGTGATTATCAAATCAAAGAAACTGCCTGACATACTACTGATTAACTTTTCATAGTAGACACCAGCTAGAGTAGCAACGAACATATCGACTAACTCGCGCTCCACCATTGGAGGTTGTACTCTTGCCGCAAGCTCACGCCACCTCTAGGCGTACTCCTTGAAGCACTCTATCGCACCCCAAAATTTGCCCAACCTTTTCTTTACCTGGTTTATGTTTCATAGCATTAGCATTTGCCTAACATTCATTCTAAAGGCAGAGGATCAAGGTTTTCCCGTGGCTCAAGCTTCATTTTTGGTGCAAGCAATGGAACAGCAAACATCAGCAACTCTGGCATTTATTTTTCCCGACGATCGAGCGGTCGATTTTACTTTGTTTTACAAGATAATTTCAGCTCAAGAAGCAGTATCCAGGCCATCTCAAGCGTTCTCATGATCATGATATTCAAGAACAAGTGTCAGAAGCTGAACAGGGCTCGGAACAGTAAAAAATGGGCAAATGTGCAGATTTCCCTCCAAAAGGTGCCAAAATTCAAATCTTGAATGTGTTAATCGATAAACGCATACTGTTAATCAATTAACCAAAGAAAAGTTAGCCCAGAATTGAAATTTTGCAGGTGTTAATCGATTAACCCAAATGGTTAATCGATTAATCAGTGCATATTTTGTCTTTGCACTTGAGTTTTCAACACAAGTCACTTTGGGGTCCAATTTTGATCATTTGGAAGGTTCCATTTTACACTTAGGAAGGATCTAGAACCTTCTCAAAAGTTGGTTAATTCAATTTTCCCTCCAAATTCCCATTCCTAACTCCATTCCATATTCTTCCAAACCATCCTCCACACCTCATTTTAGATCCAAGCCTAATGTGTATATAAGTGATCCACTCCAAACGTCAAAGGGCTAATCCTCATAATCTCCTTTCAATTTTCAGGATTCAATCCAATTCTCTCAAGTTTCTCTCACATTTTCCATTTTCCAAAACCTCACAAAAGCTCTAGTTCATCCATTGAATTCATTGGTTCTTCATTGGAATCCATGTATTCAAGAGCTTAAACCATCATCATCATCACCAATCCTCCATTAAAATTTCGTACTATTGTGGATCTAAATTTGAAGTTGGTATTGGAATAACTTATTGGGAGTTTGGCTTAATCTTGAAGAATCGCTACTTCTACAACAAGCATCGGCTTAAGTCTTGATGTATTCCGGATTTTCTTGCATGATCTATCCAATTACAGTTGATCAACATTAACTGGAGAAACCCTCCACTTCGTAGGTTGGTGTTCTTGATTCGGTCCTTTTTTTAGCTTATTTGCATGATCATGTGGATTTTCGTATTTGATTGAATCGGTCGATTTTGATCCGTTTGAACCACGATGGTGCTGTTTAGATATGTTTAAATCTTGTTTAGATCATTGTTTCCATGTTTAATTTCATGCACATTTGTGTATGAGATCATGTGGATGATTGGATAAGTGCTTATGTGCTGAAATGTTGTTCTGCTGTTGTTTTTTGCTTCTGGCACAGTGTTAATCGGTTAACCTATATGGTTAATCGGTTAACCTATATGGTTAATCCATTAACCAACTCAAATTTTTGGATTTTCAAGCATTTTTAAATGGTTAATCGATTAACCCCAGGGGTTAACCTATTAACACTGCTTTTGCAGGCCTATTTTTGCTATTTACCACACATGGTCGTTCTACTATTTTTTCTTTTTTGATGTCTGTTTTGATTTTTAATCAAGAAAAATACTTCTGGGTTGTGTAAAATTCCCAAACAAATGTTTTTGGATACTTCAAGATCTTAACTAATTTTTGGAAATTTTTATTTCCAAGTTCCATATATTTTTCAATTAAATCAGGATTTTCCATTGTGAAGTGTTTTTGTTTGATTCAAAACTGTTCATCTTCGATTTTGATTTTATTTCTTGATGAATGTTCATGGTCAATGGCTGATTTTTCTTGTACACACTCTTGAAATCTTAACTGACATTGTGGTATTTTTATTATTAATTTTAGAAATAATTTAGATAGGTTTTGGATTAATTATTTAGACCCCTTTTCCTTTGCCTTGTCCATAGAGCACCCTAGGAATTTGCTTTCCACTAACCTACCTAGACTTAGAATTTTTTCCACATCTTTGGACCCCTGGTCCATAAGACCATAGGGGTCTCTTAGGAATATTCTTATAATTTTTAGGTTCATTTTACTATTTTAGTAGATTTTACATTCTGACCTATCCTTGTGTGATTCCAACCATACCTTTGACCTAGTTTGCATTTTGTTTGATCTTTTTGCAATGCTTATGCATCTAATTCTCCCATATTCATATCCTATACATATTAAGGCACTTGTATGTGCATTTCCAAGTTCTAATCATGTTCCTAACTAGTTCATAACCTAGGCTTCTTTTAGGACCTTTTCCATTAGTCTTTCCAAGTCCTATGATATTTGGATCCTTCTTGTGAGAGCCTAATTCCTCCTGTGGAGGAATCAAGTGCATTCCATAAAGAAGTTGAACCATTGAGGAATCATTGAATGTGCTGAGATTGGTTGAGTTCCATAGTAAGTTCACGTGGTTATCACTTTGCTTCCCATCCTTATCCTCCTCTTTTCTCCTCTAAGTCCTACAATCTTAGGATCTTTCTTGTGAGAGCCTAATTACTCCAGTGGAGGAATCAAGTGCATTCCGTAAAAAGTTGAGCCTTTGATGGACTCTTGTGTTGATACACATTGAACATAGTGGGTTCCTTTGGTTCTCACTATGCTTCTCTTCTTTCCAAATCTCACTATCTTAGGATCCTTCTTGTGAGAGCCTAGTTCTTCCCGTGGTAGAATTAAAGGCATTCCATAAAGAAGTTGATCCTTTGTGGATTCAAGTATTATGTACACACCTTATAATTCCTTTCATGTCCTAAAATCTTTGGATCCTTCTTATGAGAGCCTAATTCCTCCTGTGGAGGAATCAAGTGCATTCCATAAAGAAGTTGAGCCTTTGATGGACTCTTGTGTTGATACACATTGAACATAGTGGGTTCCCTTGGTTCACACTGTGCTTTTCCTCATTCCTTCCTTTTGTCCTATGAGATAAGGATCCCTCTTGTGAGAGCGTAGTCCTTCCCTAGGAAGAATTCTGTGCATTCCATGAGAGGTAGATCCTTTGAGGACTATTCTTGTATGATGAACTTGGTTGAGTGTCATAATGAGTTCCTTAGGTTCTCACTTTTCTTCCCATCATCATTCTCTTCATCCCTTCCTATATGTCTTATAATCTTAGGATCCTTCTTGTGAGAGCCTAATTCCTCCTGTGGAGGAATCAAGTGCATTCCATAAAGAAGTTGAACCTTTGTGGACTCCTGTGTTTTACACATTGAACTTAGTGAGGTTGTTTCTCACTTTGGTTACCCTTATTTTGTTTGTCCTTTCATCTTCATGATTGTGTGATATTTTGCATTAGAAGTAGGATAGGCATATGATAGCTTTCTCTTTTCACTTCCATGTTTGCATTTAATGGTTGAGGTGTCCTCCCTTTTCTTGGATGTTTATCTGCCTTTCATACTTGACATGTTTGCAGTAAAGGTTGAGGTGTCCTCCCTTGCTTGTATTGCTGCATTGCATGTGCATCCACTCATCTTATATTTCACCTGCTTAATGAATTTTAGCTCTACTTCTGCTTTCCTTTGACATGTTCCCTTAGGTTTCTCACTTCCTTGTTCAAGGATAGTGATGATAGACACTAGGTTCTTACCCTTTGCATGATAACAAATAAGATAGAATTCCCTTTCTAAACTCAACCATAGGACCATATTGCATGATAACATTAGGGTTTTGATTAGTCCCCCTGTAGTGTCCTTTCTCTCTTCTCAACTTTAAACAATAACAAAACATCTAATAAAGGCTAATGAGTATTGTACGTTACGAGCCTTAAGCTACTCGGGAAATGATGATTGGGTAGCTGCCTCTCAATCATCTAGAGTGTTAGCGTATGTCCTTTGGACGATATGCGACACATTCGTTCCTAAGTCATAGTCTCTAGTGCAGTATGAATTACAAACATTCATTCAAAAACATTTCTTTCCCTTAAAAGACAAAAACAAACATCAAACTTCTTTTGCCCTTTGGGGCTCTCTCTAATCAGGAAAATCTTTTCAGATAAAAGGGTGTTGTTAACTCTTAGTTCTATCGCAAACGGTAACGCGTAAGTCTCCATTGGTCGAGCTGCATACACCAAACTGCTGGAACTATCTGTTAACCCTACTCGGGTAAAAATATTTGAACAAACCTGTGTTCCGTTTTATCCCAAACTACGTTCGCTCTGATCTCTCATACCTGTTGAGAGTACATAGGCACAAGATGCAATGTCTTGGTGAGCAACCTTCCTCTTTCACCCGTAGTTAGTCGAACTACGTTGACTTTGACTTTCCATTGCACGAGGGAATACGTAGGCCCAGAGCAGCAACGCTCTGTCGAGTCCTTTTTTCCTTTCTTCTATTTTAACCCAGACCTCTTAGTTAGATAGATAAATAACCCTTTAGATAAACAACACAAGCGTGGATCCCGTTGAGTATAATAGACGTGAGGGGTGCTAATACCTTCCCCTTGCGTAATCGACTCCCGAACCCGAGATTTGGTTGCGATGACCGGTCTTATCATTTTTTGCTAGGTTTTTTCTTGATCTTTTCCTTTCTCTCCTTCGGGATAAATAACGATAGGTGGCGACTCTTCTGTCTTTGCCGGCACCTTTTTTCGCAGTAGCGACAGCTGGCGACTCTGCTGGGGACTCCAACGGTTCCCTATGCGAGTCAATCCTAGCGCTTGTTTGTTTATCTTTGGGTTTTGTACATACTTGTTGTACCTTTAGCTTTACTTTCTCGCATTTTATTTTCAGCATTATATTATATCATTATTGCGTTGTTGTGGGAAGGGTGTTCTGATGAGTGAAAAGCCAGACCCAAGCTTGAGTGCAAACATAGCATTAGAGTGGAGATTATTGGGGACCTGTTTGCTTAGCAAACACAAGTTCCTATAAAATTCACGCTCAGACGAGATTCTCCTTGATGATTTCTTTGCTGGTCCTTAGGATTGGAATTGATTTTGGATATGAGGGTTGTCGACTCTGGGGACCGATCATTTGGGATTCAGCTAAGTGAGGCCTCTTCGAGAGGTGATGATGCTAAACCAGAAATGGTGAACATATCATCATTTCTTGAAAGTCTGTGACGCTGATGACCGCATAGGATGCCAAACCTTTATCAGTGGATGGGTCAATACCTGTGAGTGGGATTGGGTGTGCAGGAAACCTTAACCTTCAGACAACCTGGTTTTTCTTGACAGTATGAATCAGTATTATTGATATCAGTTGGTTCTTATCAGAGCAGTGCTATGTTCTTGTTGAAGCATAATTTTGGTCCTTCTCACTCAACAGCTCAACAATCTTGATCTCCTGCTTGCATCCTTAGCATTTGCATCCTCGCATTTTCATTTGCATTTCACATTTCATTAACGTGTGTCTGTGTTGCAGGTGCATATTTCTCCCCGATTCTAGTGGTCTTATTATGTATTTCTGATATGGAGGCTCTGAAGAGGACAGTAGCATACATGTTTCCCACTCCAGATATTGGTCCCATACTGAAGTTGATTGCCTTGGCTGATGGTTCAGTAATAGAAGACTTTAGGAAATCATATGGTAGGTTGTTGAGATATGTTTGCAAGCCTTCTGCACATGAGATCAGTGGCCTATATACTCTGCTACAGTTTTATGAAGCTCAGTTGAGATGCTTTGTGTTTACATATTATGTCCTAGCACCTACTGTAGAAGAATACTCAGAGATGCTAGGCATTCCCATTAAGGATCAGGTGCCTTACCATCATGTTGACACTAAGCCTGATTTGGTTGTTCTTGCTGTTGTACTGCAATTGGATGCATCTGAATTAAATGGGAAGTTAACTCAGAAAAATTGGATGTATGGTTTTCCTCTACCTTTCCTAGTGGAGAAAGCTTAGAAATTTTCCAAGGAGGGCTGTTGGATCGTGATCAACGCCATTTTAGCGCTTTGCATATACGGTACCATATTATTTCCTAACCTGCCAGACTTCGTGGATGTAGACGCTTTCCACATTCTCGCCTCAGGGAATCCAGTACCCACTCTTCTTGGAGATGTTTACCACTCTGTCCATTATAAGAACGAAAATCGGAGAGGGAAGATCGTGTCTTGTTGCGTTCCCTTGCTATACAAATGGTTTGCTGATCACATGCCCAAAGCAGGTCTTTTGTCTCTTTTGTAGGTACATTAGAATGGTCTGAACGCCTAATGGGTTTGACTGCAAGAAACATCACTTGGTTCGACAAGAGTGTGCTGGGTGTACGGGAACTCATCTACAGCTGTAGTGGTTTTCCCAATATTCCTCTGATCGGGAGAAAGGGGTGTATCAATTATAAACCCTCCTTGCTGGTTAGACAATTTGGTTATGCATTGAAGGAGTCTCCCAAAGAAGACGAGATACGGGAATCTCTGTATCTCACTGGACTGTTAGATGGTGATACATTAGTTATGCTTGAGCATGCTTGAAAAATCTTCACAGGAAAGGTAAACCAATGTTGGGGAAAAGCAACAACAAAGCCTTTTGATCCGTATCTGGTTTAGATTCGTGAGCGAGCCGCAAAGTTCCTAATGCCATTTCCTGCTGTTAAGCTATTATATCCTCCCGTGGTCAAAGAACCAACCACGGTAGATATTCAGAAGTATAATCAGCTGTGGGCTGAAAAAGAAGAGTTGAAGAAAGCGAATGAGGCGCTAGAAAAAGAAATTGTTCAACTCCGAGGCCAGAAGAACGAAGATGTCTACTCCTTCAAGAAGAAGACTGAATTGATAAAACCATCTGGGTACAAGTTTAACCAAACAGACTAATGCTCGAGAGCGTCTGGGGTTAGGTTTGAAGGTCGTTAGCAGCGTGCTTGCCACCAAGAAGCAGGACTTGGATAGGGCATATTTGAAGATCTCTAAATTCGATGCATTGTGGAACGCTACTTTGACACCAACAACAAAGAACGGGAAGAGAAGTTAAAGCAGACAAATTGCCAAACTGAAGATTCAACTTGAGACTAAGAACAAGAAGATTGAAGCTGAGGCATCACTCAGGCATGACGCCGAGCGCAAGTTAAAGGAAGCTTTGGCAAACCTGAAGGATTGCAGATTAAAGGCTGATTCCAAGAGGTGCAAATTGGAAGATTGCTTTGGAGAGGGAGCCTGGAAGACTTTGTTAAGGATATCCAGAGCACCGTTAGACAGAGAGAGTTGCTTATTCGAGGATTGCTCACCAGGCCTGATCACCCCGAGACAAAGGAACTATTAGAAGATTTTTGTGCCCGCAGCCGCACTTGACTTCTTTTTGTATTTCTTTGTAGCTTTCTTTCACTGCTGTATTGTTAACCATCACCATGCTTGTTGGTTGAGGTCACTCTATTATCCTTGATCTAGTTGTACTCGGTTACTCCTGTATGCTGCCTATGTGGGCTCTTTATATATATCAGATATTGATTCATCTCCGTGATCGACTTCTTATTTGTCTCACTGCTATTCTAGAACTAGAATCGGGGGAATTTCCCCTAGGCACAGATACATGTTTTTCATTTGCATAATAATTTTGCACAATAGGTACCTCGGACTTATTTATCTGACCCCTTGAGTTTCCTCCACTAGTTGTGTTTCAGGATTGACCGCGGACCTATTCACTGTTACTCCACCCGAGCTAATCAACTCAGAGCTATGGAACAAGTTCAAGCTGAAGTACAAGAGCTTAGGGAGAGGATGTCCCAGTTCATGGAAATCATGCAAGCGGTTACAAGTGGTCAGGAGCAACTCTGCACTCTCGTGCAACCCCTGATTGCGTGGGTTGATGATGAAGTTATCTTGCACGGAGAGGGAGCTACTAACCTTCCTCATGTTGAGACTCCCCAGGCTGACAACTCTGGGCCCACTATGGTTGTTCCTAATACTAGAATGGGAAATGGAAACACTGGAATGGTTACTGGAAATACTGGAGCTGGTAATGGTAACATCGATGCAAGTGGTAAAACTGGAAATGGAAACTTTCATGGACTTGAAGCTACAGGTATTGTCCATGGAAATGTTCATCAACCCTGGAACAAGGACCGTCAGGATGACTGAGGCTAGACTTCCTCCCGAGGCTAGCCAGAGATTCAAATGGCTTGAAGACAAGATGAAAGACTTCGAGAATCTGAATTCCATGGGCCATGACATGGCCAATTTGGGGCTGATCCCCGACCTCAAAATAACAAAGAAATTCAAAGTTCCAGACTTTGATAAGTATAAGGGTACTACCTCCCCTCGTATCCATTTGAAATCCTACTATAGAAAAATGTCGGTGACGACAAGAAGTTGCTGATGCACTTCTTTCAAGACAGTCTATCCGGACCTTCGCTTGAGTGGTACATGGGTTTGGAACCTGTGAGTGTACGTAGCTGGAAGGATCTCGCGGAAGCTTTTGTAAAGCATTATCAGTACAATAGCGACCTGGCTCCCAACCGGGTCCAGCTGCAAAATCTGTCACAGAAGAATGGGGAATGCTTTAAAGAATATGCCCAGCTGTGGCGTGAATTAGCAGCCAGAGTTTAGTCACCTATGGTGGAACATGAACTAGTGGATATGTTTGTAGATACTCTGCTGTGCGTTTATTATGAAAAAATAATTGGCAACATGTTGTTGCACCCCAAAATTTGCCTAACCTTTTTCTCACTTGGTTTATGTTTCATTGCATTAGCATATCATTGATCTAAAATTTGCATAGCATAGCATTATTCACTTAGTAGGGGATCAAGTGTGGTTTATATCAAGAGGAGCCTATCTAGAGGTCTTATTCAAGCTTGAGAGGTCACCAAAGTCATCAGGAAGAGGGTTGTGTTCTTGAGAAGTTTGGTTGCTTGTATGTGGTTCATCTCCTAACTTGGGGAGCCAATTCAAGACCATCAGGGGTTGTGAAGCCTAGATCATGGAGAGAGTGTGTGGATAGATCTCATGGAGTTCCTTTAGGGTCATGTGGAGCTCAGTCAAATCATTATGCTATGTGTGAAGAGCCACAGTTGAAGGTGTTGCAATTAGGGTTTTTGCCTGGTCACCTTGAGGTCAATTGTGCAATTGAAGAGGATCAAAGCCTATTTCTAAGTCTTTGTGATCATGTAAAGTTGTGTTGAGATACATGAAGTGATATTCCAAGATCAATCCAAGAAGAGTTCAAAGTGTGAGGAGTTGTTAAACTAGGGGTTCTCAAGGTAAAATCCCCTATTTAGTGCCTGACTTCAAGACCACTTATCTCAAGATACAAGTTTCATCTCAACTTTTTGGCCAACATGGAACTTGTAGAGTATGTTCTTAGCTTTAATTTGAGTACTAGAAGTCCTTGATTGGATTTATAGAACTCAAGTTATGATCAGACAAGTTACAGGTCATCAGATGATGTGAAATTTGTCTGCAAAAGTCAACCAACTTTCAGGACACTTTTGACCTAGAAGGATGTTTTCTCCTCAACTTTTGGCCAACATGAAAGTTGTAGGTCTTGATCTTAGATTTCTAAATTGTACTAGAAGTCTTTCATCTGATTTGTAGAAATCAAGTTATGAGGTTTACAAGTCAGGGGCATTTTGGGGAAGTAAGATTATAGGTCATTTGGAATTATAGGTCATTTTCACTATCTTGCACATCTCAAATGAATTTTTATCCAACACAAAACTTGCTCAAAATGGGATTTTAACTTCAACCATGTATCCATGAGGCATTGATTTGGGCTTAAGGAAAGACTTGGTTTGAAGAAATTTGACAAAAGAGAAATTAAAAGGCATTAATGACGAAAAATCCAAAATAAATTGTAATGGTTCAAAACTTCACAAGTTTGTGCTTGTTTTGATTGGAAATGATGTTTTGAGAAGAATGGCATTTTTAGAATTTTGATTGGGAGCCCATTTCATGGACATTTCAAAGGTGACTTGGATTTGAAGTAACACATTCAATCATCACCATAGGGTCAAATTAGGCATCCAATCTGGTCCCTTCACACTCAAGGATTGTTGTGCAAGCTTTTTGGAAGGAATTAGAAGCTGCTAGAAGCTGAATTCGCAACTGCCATGGAAGGTTTGGGATGAAAAACCAGAAAATTGGAATGGGTTGTGTGGCTTCCAATGGGCCTCAAAAATGTCCAAAATGATTCTATATAAACATTAGAAGAAGTTCATATGAGTTTGGTTGCTTTTGAGAGGTAAATTCAGTGAAATCAGTTAGAGTTTTTCAAGCTTGGAGGTGAAACACGAGTTTGGAATTGGAGGCCATTTCCATAGCAATTAAGCATCAAGGTTGATCAAGCATCATTCTCTGAGTGAATCTCCGGCTTTTCGGAGAAGAATTCACCCTCAAGAACACCAAATTCAGAGCTCTTCTGATCAGGTTGGTAGCTTTCAAGATTTTGAGTGAATTATGCATAATTAGCATAGTTTGAACATGCGATTAGGATGATCTTGCCCTCTAGATGGATTTAGGTTCGATTTGGGAAGTTTTGAGAGGTTTCTTGATGGTGAGTGAGATGCTTAGAAGTACGGTTAGGCCTGAATCGTGAGAGTTTTCAAGAAATGAACACATACTTCTGCTCAGGGAATAGAGTAGATTAGATTGGTGGTTTCAATTTGAGGTTTGGTGATGATGAATTTAAGTGCACCATTTATGTTTTCATTCGTGTTTGGTTGCTCCTTGAGATTTAGAGAAATTGGAGGCGAGCATGAGGATCCTCATGAGAAGAGGAGAAGATCCATATAAAATTTGAGTGTTTTGGTGAAAGTTTGGTTTCTGGTGGTGGTGGTGGTGTCACCGGAGAAGACGACTGGAGTCTTCTCCGGCCACCGTGAGTGTCTTTCCTCCTATTACCAGTTTAAATGGAGAAGATGACCTGTGAGACGTTGGATCAGTTCAAAGCCCTTAACCTTGTATGCCAATCTGATGGATCACGTTGCCTCACCAAAACGTGGTCGTTTCATTAAATGACGTGTCCCCCCCTGTGCGTGTTGGATCTGTTGACTTGTATATCAATCTTGTGGTCACGTTTTATTCTGAAGCTTAATTGTTTTTTATAATTCATTTTAATTCATTTCTTTTTCTTTAATTCATTTTCATTGCAAAAATCATAATAAATTCATTTTTGGTCAGAAAAATGTGGAAAAAATATGTGTGTATTCCTTGTGGAATTTCTGATTTTCTGGTGCTTTTAGATTTTACTTTCAGGCAATTTTCAATTAATATAATTTTTTGCATTTTCTTTAATTCTTTAATTTTGGCATAATTCTTCATGTTTTTGCTGATTTTTGTATGATTAATTGGTATAGAATTTGGAATTGAGATTTGGCTGGCTGCTAGTATAGAGATGCATGATCCCTTAGGAACTATTTCATATTTTTGAGATAATTTTAGATTCTGTTTTGAATTAGGTTCCCATGACCTTGCATTTTAGGGTTTTCATTTGACACTTTGTGATGTTTGATTTCTCTAGTACCCTTAAGCATAGTTTTAGTCCCTGGTCTTTCTACTATAGATACCTAACAAATGTAGGTTCCCCTTAGAAAATTTTATAGGATTTTAGAAGTAGTTTTCGTATTTTAAATAGATTTTTAAAAAAACTTAGGTAGTTTTATGGTGCTTCTAACATGTCCTTTCCTTTAAAATGACTTCAACAATTACCATTAGATGATTCTAGGTCTCATATCCTTTCTTGATAGAATGGTGATTAGATAGATTCCTCTTTAGAGCTTTGAACCCTTAGTGTTGGTGATCCTTATAGGGTAATCTTTGAGGTCTTCAGGAGCTTAGATTAGGTAGATGATTTTTCCTATAGGGTTAGGTTCCCTTTCAATTTTCCCTGCTTGATTGGAATCCTCCTTGTGAGCATGTTTCCTCTTGTGGAGAGATTCATTGCAATATCATAAAGGGGTTGAGTCTATGAAAGCTCTCTCTCAGGAAGTGGAGTTGGTTGAGTGTCTGTGGTAAGTTCCTGTGGACCCTTACCTTGCTTCTCATCTCCATTCTCCTAATATTCTCTTGTTCAATTCTTTTTTAGGAACCCTTCTTGGGGTAGCATAGTCCCCTTCTGTGAGGGGAATGTTGCACATCTCTTGAAGGAGCCAAACCTCTAGGATTCCCCCAAATCTCTTTTAGTTGGTTGAGTGCCTGGGATAAGTTCCTGTGGACCTTACCTTTGCCTCCCAACACCCAATTTCTTTCCTTAGGATAAAAGCCTTGTTTGATTACTTGTGGATTGAATTCCTTATTTGTCATAAGTCTTTTTCCTCATTCATGATTGAGTGGTGTGTTGCATTAGGATAGTTCATGTTTAGGATAGTTTAAGTGTAGGTGCATGACTGCATTAAGAGGTGGAGTGAGTCTCCCTCTGCTTGTTTGCCTTAAGGGTTGAGGTGGTCCTCCCCTTGCTTGTGTGTTGTTTTTCTTTTTCTAATTGACGTATTTGCATATAGAGGTTGAGTCTGTCTCCCTCTGCTTATCTGTTTTGACTGTTTTCTTTTGTCTTGATTGCTAAGAAGTTGAGTTTGTTTCCTTCTGCTTGTATTGCTGCATTGCATGCATTTTACTTACGGTATTTTCTTTACAATTATTGCTTTTACTCTTACTTGCCTTTGCCATGTTCCCTTAGGAACTCTGACTTCTCTTGTTCAAGAGAAGTTACGACAGACATTAGGGTTCTAACCATGCATGATAACATTAGGTAGCTCCCTCCTAACCTCAATCATAGGATTAAACTTGCATGACAACATTAGGACTTGGCAGTTTCCCCATAGAGTTCGTTCTCTTCTTATCTCAAAACAACAGTAAAAAAACGTATAAAGGCAAGTTAGTACAAGCGCGTTATGAGCCTTAGGCTACTTGGGAAGTGATAATTGAGCGGTCTCCTCTCAATCATCTAGAGTGTTTAGTATATTTCCTTTGGACGATATGCGACGTATTCGCTCCTAAGTCATAGTCTCTAGTGATGTACAAACTACAGACGTTCATTAAAAAAACACTTCTTCCGTAAAAGACAGAAAACAAACTTCAAACCTTCCTTTTTCCCCGTGGGCCCTTTAATCCTTGGAAACCCTTTCATAAGGAGAGTTTTGTTAACTCTCGGTTCTACCGCAAACGGTAAACGCCTAAGTCTCCATCGAGCGAGCTGCATACATCAACTGCTGGAACCGTCTGTTAACACTACTCGGATAAAAACAATTGAACAAACCTGTGTTCCGTTTTGTCCTGAACTATGTTTACTCTTATCTTTCGCGTCGTGTGAAAGTACGTAGGCACAAGATGCGATATCTCGGCGAGCAAACCTTCCCCCGTAACCCGTAGTTAGGCGAACTACGTTGGCTCTGATTTCTCGTTTCAGATGGGAATACATAGGCATAGAACTGATGTGTTATGCCGAGTCATTTTCTTTTCTTTTCAGACCAGACTTTTAGCTAGATAGATAAACCAACACGTCAGATAAACACAACAAGCATGGATCCCATCGAGTACGATGGACGTGAGGGGTGCAAATACCTTCCCCTTGCGTAACCAACTCCCGAATCTAGACAATGGTTACGATGACCTTGTCTTATACCTTTTCGTCAGGTTTTTTCGATCGTTTCCTTTCCCTTTCTGTGGGATAAATAACGAAAGGTGGCGACTCTTCTGTTTTGCCGGCACCATATTTTCGCGGTAGCGACACATGTCATAGAGCTTTTCTGACTTAATCATCATTGGTGAGCGATTTGAGAATGTGATCTAGGAAAGATCCAGGCCGGTGAAGGTTCCTTAGCTGGAGGAAAGAAATTGTTTGGAGGAAAGAAGAGAGGGGGTGAAGCCAACTCTGTATCTGGTTCCCAAGGGAACAGAAAGCCAACACAGAACCATCAACAACAAAGGGTCGCTAATATTACTATCCCTACATCTCCACAACACCAACAACAACCACAGAATCAAAATCAGCAGGGTATAGAAAGTATCCAGTCCGACCAGCAAATAGACGATTTGAGACGTCGCCAATGCCATATTCTCAGATACTTAAAGCGTTACCTGCAGTTACACACTCGTTCAGAAGAGGATGCTGGCTCCACTGACCGGACCACCTCCACCTGGTTATGACGCAAATGCGCGATGTGAGTTTCATTCGGGGGCACCAGGTCACTCGATTGAGGATTGTAAAGCTTTCAAGCACAAGGTCCAGGACCTGCTGGACAGCAAAGCGATCAACTTCTCTAACAACGTGTCGAATGTCATTCAGAACCCAATGCCTAACCACCGGGCAGGCTGGGGGTTAGTGCAATTATCAAAGACGAAGACCTGAATTTGGTGAAGAATGTCGATGATCTGAAGGACACCGCTGAGTTTTGTCAAAGCTAAGTTGTTGAAGAAGGGCGTGTTCCCGGGATGCAGGGAATTTGTATTGAATATGCAAGTCATCTGGATGGATGTGATCAGTTGAAGGTTGGTATTCAGAGTCTGATTGACGAAGGGGTTCTGCAGTTCGATCGGAAGATTGAGAGCAAATATAGAGAGGTGTTAACTAAGCAGAGGGATGAGATTGCTACAATTACCATTCCATATAAAACCGTCACCATTTCTGCTCCGAGGCCACCCACAATCAATATAACGAAGGCTGGCCCTATACCATTTGAAAGTACCAAGGTTGTTCCCTGGAACTATGAGCATAGATTTACTGCAACGGGAAGAAGCTGGATTTGAAAGGCCCACCTGTGGAATCTGTGGATAATATGGTTGGATCGGGCAGAATCACTCGTCAGTGGAAGAATATTCTCGCCACCCCGAAGTTGTTGCTAACAAGGCAGACAAAAGTAAAGGTAAACCCGATGCAGAAGAGACCTCTCGAGAGGTAGAGAAAGATTTATTGGTAAAATATGCTGAAGAATTCATGCGATTGATTAAGAAGAGCGACTACAAGATATTCGACCCACTTGCAGCAGACGCCTTCGAAGATTTCCATACTGAATTTATTGCTTTACTCGGAAGCGCACCGTAATGCGCTCTTGAAGATTCTTAATTCCGCATATGTGCCCCAGGAAATTTCTGTTAACCAGCTTGAGGGGGTGGTCACACATGTGAACGCCGACAACGGATTGGGATTTACTGACCTGGAGTTGACACCGAAAGGCAGAAACCATAACAGCTCCTTGCATATCTCGATAGAATGCCGAGGAACTGTTATGTCCCACGTACTCGTAGACACGGGGTCATCTCTGGATGTTCTCCCTAAGAAAGCATTGATGAAGCTAGATACTAGGGGACTGATCTGTACTCCTAGTGATCTAGTTGTGAGAGCTTTTGACGGGACGCGTCGATTAGTGTTCGGTGAAGTGGCATTGCTCATTCATGTAGGGCCGGAAATATTCGATGCAATATTTTATATCATGGATATACATCCCGCCTACAACTACTTGCTAGGACGACCCAGGATCCATTCAGCGGGAGCTGTGACCTCTACGCTGCATCAAAAACTGAAATACGCTGTGGGTGGCAGCATCGTTACGGTCTGCGGAGAAGAAGACATTATGGTGAGCCATATGTCGTCCTTTAAGTATATGGAAGTGTACGGCGAGATCCACAAGACGTTGTGCCAAGCATTCGAGACTGTCAAAGTTAAGGATTCGGCTCCGACACCGAGCAAAGTGCCTGAAGTGGCTCTCTCTTCTTTCAAAGATGCTCAAGCTGTAGTATAGGCTGGTTCATCCCAAGGCTAGGGGCAGGTGCTGAACATCCCCAACAAACAAGATAAGTTTGGTTTGGGGTATCATCCTCTTCTGCTTCATCCTCTCAGAATGCACCTCGCTACAAAGGGCCGATTCAGTTCACTAAGGAGGAGTCATCTTTGAACGCATCAACGCTGTGTCCGACGAGGAAGGAGATAGCGATTGTGATATGGATGCTTGGATCCAGCCATGCACGCCGGGACAGAACCTTCACAATTGGTCTATCCAGGAGTTCATCCAAGTGACGTGTAAAGATTAATGCTTTGTTTTTTCCAATTATTGTACCACCTTATGTACATATTAACAATAAATCAAAGGGCGTTTTCTTTGCATTCAAATTTTGTGATCTCTGTCTTTCTTGTTTTGTTTTTTCTTTAAAACAATAAATGGCCATGTGGTTTGCGCTGACTTGCACATCATTTTTAAGCTTAACCATTTTTACTGCAGGAACACACATTACAGATGACACTGATCCGGAACCTTCTATGACTCACTTCGACTTTGATTGCCTGATATATCAAGCTGAAGAAGATATTGATGAGGATGAAGACCTTCTGGAAGAGTTGGCTCGACTTTTGAAACAAGAAGATAAAATCATTCTGCCTCACGATGAAGCTATTGAGATTGTTAATCTGGGGTCTGAGATTGTTATCAGAATAGGGGCTGCATTACAGAGCGACGTCAAGCAGAGACTTATCGAGATGCTTCGAGAGTATAGTGACATCTTTGCTTGGTCATATCAAGATATGCCCGGACTTGACACTTGTAACGCCCCGATTCTGAATTTCCCATTTTTGTTGAGTCTTTTAATTTATTTTGGATTGAATTATTCTTTTAATTGTGGAATTTGAACATTAATATGTTATGTGTGCTTATTATGTTATTTCATTATTCGGAGAGTTTTGGGAATTAATTAGAGGGTGTTTTAGAATAATCCTTAATTGGTAGATATTTGAGAGAAATAGAATAGAAAAAGTATAAGTGGAAATAGAGAGAAAAGAAAAGAGATAGAAAGAAATAGAAAGGAAAAAAGAAGAGAAGAGAAAAGAGGAGGAAGAGGAGAAAACCTAGAATCATCAAGAATCAAACTTCTAAGCTTCAATTAATTGGGTAAGGGTGTGAAACTTATTATTCTTTTGATGTGTATGATTATGTATGTTTATAAATGTTTGCTTTTGGATTGGGGAGAGTTTTGCTCATTTTCCATTTTTAGGTTGAATTTGAGTTAATTAGTAGAACCCAAGTTTTAACGGTTAAGAATGAGAATAAGTGTTAAGTTTAGTCGAGGAATGTTGGACTAAGGCTGCTAGAACGAGTTGGGATTGAATCGAGTAGATTTCGATGAGTTTTGGAATTTTGGACAGTGGGGATTTCTGAGTTCGCAGACCCTCGCTAGCACGTTCGCTAGGCGAGCGGGTCACGAGCATTCGCTGGGCATTCACTGTAGCGAGCCAGTAGAAAACGATCCCAGACTTAATTGTGTATGTTTATGTGAAGTGTTAAACTAAACATAATTGCATATGCTTAGTGGTGAATGTTTGCATGGTGGATATGCTAGGTGAATTATATATGTGCTGTGATATATATATATATATATATATATATATATATATATATATATATATATATATATATATATATATATATATATATATATATATATATATATATATATATGATAGAATTGTGATGTATTATGGTGAGGAAATGTGGTATGTGCATTCTATGTTGGTGTATATAGATATATATATTATATGCATTGTTTGTTATGATAATGTTTCTCACCCTTCTGCTATTTTCATGATGCTCTATGAGGCATTGCAGAGTAGGTTTGCTGGAGGTCTTTTGTGAAACGTGGCTTCGTTCTTTTTGGTCGGTTGGCTCTGATATGTAGCACCGGGTAGTTAGGAATTCTTTAGTTCTTTTGTGATACATCTGTGTATGTATCTGTTGGAATGTTTTGTAAACATGACTTATGACTTGAATTAAACTGTTGATGTATAAAATGTTCATATGAATTAAGTGATTCAATGTTTAGATGTTTCCGCTTTTATTCTAAATATTGATGTGTGGGTTTTAAGGACTAAGTTCCTTTGTGGTGATTTACCCTTTGTTGCATGTCCTTTTGAGCAGGTGTTGTATGTGTTTTGAATTTCCGGGATAATCATGTGTTAATTATACTCTGATGAAAAGTTTTATTAAATGCCTAAATGATTTAATTGTTTATTTGGGAGTATAGAAAGGGGGTGTTACATTAAGTGGTATCAGAGCCAGTGTTGAGTCAGTTGTGTCTGTCTTGTTGATGTGTTGGTTGAACGGTTGTTTAACCTTATTGTTATTTTTGGGAATCATCAGAATATTGCTGGTCGTAATGACACTGCTATAGCTGCGGCGTTGGAGGCTATGGCTAGGGAGGTGCAAGGTGCACCGAATTCGAGCGCTAATGATGAGTTGAAGGGGAGGTTTGATCCGGATGGTGCTCAAATCTGGTTGAAGGAAGTTGAGAGAATCTTTAGAGTTATGGGGTGTGCTGAAGGAAACAAGGTGAGACTTGGAACTCACATGTTGAGGGAAGAGGCCGACGACTGGTGGGTCGGTATGAGACAAATTCTTGAGGTAGATGACGAAGAAATAACTTGGGATTTGTTTCGCACCGAATTCTTGAGAAAGTATTATCCTGAGAGCGTAAAGGGGAAAAAGGAAATGGAATTTCTTGAGCTGAAGCAAGGCAATATGTCTGTGGTGGACTACACGGCTAAGTTTGTGGAATTAGTTCAATTTCATCCATATTATGCGGCGGTTAGGACGGAGTTCTCTAAGTGCATCAAGTATGAGAATGGCTTGCGTCCTGAGATAAAGCAAACGGTAGGGTACCAAAGAATACGAAGATTTTCGGACTTGACCGAATGTTGTAGGATTTTTGAAGAGGACAGTAGGGCTTGATCTACTCATTATAAGAGTTTGAGTGAGAAGAAGGGAAAGCAGCAAGTAAGGAGTGGACCTTATATGACGCGGTTGATAAGGACAAGTATAAGGGAAACTTTGATAGGAGACTCGGAGGAGGAAGTTTTGGTGCGGTCAAATGTTACAAGTGTGGCGTGTTGGGCCACAAATCATTTGAATGTGGGAAGTCTCTGGAGAAGTGTGCTAATTGTGGAAGTCTTGGACATGCCACTTCTGGTTGTAAAGTGTTTTAACTGTGGGGAAGTTGGTCATATTAGAACCAAGTGTACCAAACCAAAGCAAGCTCAGTCGGATGGAAAAGTATTTGCATTAGCAGGTTCAAACACTACTAATGCAGATCGCTTGATTAAAGGTACATGCTTTATTAATAATATCCCTTTAGTTGCTATTATTGATACCGGAGCGACTCATTCGTTCATTTCTCTTGAGTGTTCTAAGCGTTTGGGTTTGTGCATGGTTTCTTTGAGTGGAGACATGGTTATTGAGACTCCCGCTTCGGGGTCGGTAACTACTTCTTTGGTGTGTGTAAGTTGTTCTTTGACCATGTATGGTAAAGACTTCATTTTAGATTTGGTGTGTTTGCCGTTGGAAGGTTTGGACGTGATCTTGGGTATGAACTGGTTGCAATTTAACAGAGTTCATTTAGATTGCTATCACAAGTTAGTAAGGTTTCCTTCTTTGGAAGATGATGAAGGTGAGAGTTTTCTATCCACTAAAGAGTTGAAGAAGCTTTTAGCGAACGAAGCTCAGTTGTTCGACTTGTTTGCATCGTTGTCTGTGGAGAGCGAGGTTGAGCTTGATGTGGTTCTAGTGGTATGTGATTTTCCAGAAGTATTTCCGGAGGAGATTACGGATGTATCGC
>OZ012741.1:353717660-353770075 GCA_963859935.3 Lathyrus sativus
GCTTCCACCCACTTGGTGAAATAATCGATTGCTACTAGAATGAACCGGTGTCTGTTAGAAGCTGTCGGCTCGATCTTTCCAATCATATCGATTCCCCACATCGAGAATGGCCATGGCGATGACATCACGTTCAGAGGACTAGGAGGCACATGGATCTTATCAGCATAGACTTGGCACTTGTGGCACTTTCTCACAAAATTGAAACAATCAGTTTCCATAGTCAGCCAAAAATAACCTGCCCGTAGCAGCTTCCTCGTCATAGCATGCCCACCAGCATGCGTACCAAAGGTACCTTCATGTATTTCCTCCATGAGCAGCTTTGCCTCTCTTTCATCTACGCAATGCAACAGCACCAAGTCGTGGTTTCTTCTGTATAAGACACCATCCGGATTCAAATAGAAGTTACCCGCCAATCTCCTGAGAGTCTTCTGATCTTGACTGGATGCCCCAGCCGGATACTCTTGTTCTTCAGGAAATTAAGGATATCGAAATACCACGGTTTGTCGTTAGCTGCTTCATCAATAGCAAACACAAAGGCTGGTCTGTCAAGTCGAGAGATAATGATTCTGGGAGCTTCGTTCCAGAAGTTGACTTTGTACATGGAAGACAAAGTGGCAAGGGCGTCAGCCATTTGATTCTCTGCCCGCGGTACATGACGCAATTCAACCTTGTCAAAGAAAGGCAACAATCTCCTTGCATAGTTCATGTAATGTATCAAATTGGGCTGACGTGTCTCCCATTCCCTTTGATTTGATTCACCACCAGAGCTGAGTCTCGTATACGTCCAGATTCTTGATTCGCAAATCAATGGCTTCTTCAAGCCCCATTATACAAGCTTCGTATTCGGCCTCATTATTGGTAACTGCAAAGGTCAATCGGGCAGTAAACGGGATGTGCGACCCGTGTGGAGTAGTGATGATTGCCCATATTCCGCTACCGTAAAGCGTTTACAGCTCCGTCAAATATCATCTTCCATTTGGAACCCAACTCTGGCCCTTCGTCTGGCAACGGCTCTTCACAATCTTTCATCTTTAGGTACATGATATCCTCGTCAGGAAATCAAACCTCATCGATTGGTAATCTTCAATAGGCTGCTCAGCCAAGTACTCAGACGGTACACTCCCCTTTATAGCCTTTTGCGAGACGTATTGGATGTCATATTCAGTCAAGACCATCTGCCAACGGGCAATTCTCCCTGATAACGCCTGCTTTTCGAATACATATTTGATGGATCCATCTTTGAGATGAGCATGGTTGTATGATTCAGCATGTATTGCCTCAAACGCTTGGCGGCCCAGGCTAGCGCGCAACAAGTTTTCTCAAGCATTGAATATCGAGATTCACAGTCTGTAAATTTCTTACTCAAGTAGTAGATCGCATGCTCTCTTCTTCCTGTCTCGTCGTGTTGACCGAGAACACAACCCATGCTTCCTTCAAGAACTGTCAAATACATAATCAAGGGTCTCCCTGCCACTGGGGGTATCAAAATAGGAGGCTCCTGCAAATACTGCTTTATTTTATCGAATGCCCTTTGACAATTTTCGTTCCACGTTACAGCTTGATCTTTCTTCAACAGCTTGAACAATGGTTCACACGTAGCAGTTAGGTGAGATATGAACCGAACGATGTAGTTCAATCTCCCTAAAAACCCGCGCACCTCTTTCTCTGTTTTAGGGCGTCGGCATCTCTTGAATTGCTTTTATTTTTGCAAGATCGACCTCTATTCCTCTTTCGCTTACGATAAACCCCAGCAGCTTACCCGATCTCACCCCCGAAGGTGCACTTGTTAGGGTTCAGTCTCAGCCTGAACTTCCTAAGCCTTTAAATAACTTTAGCAGATTCACCAGATGCTCTTCCTCCGTCTGGGATTTGGCAATCATATCGTCAACATAAACTTCGATCTCTTTATGCATCATATCATGAAAAAGAGTCGTCATTGCACGCTGATACGTTGCCCCAGCATTCTTCAAACCAAAGGGCATCACTTTGTAACAAAATGTTCCCCAAGGCGTTATGAAAGTAGTCTTTTCATATCCTCTGGCGCCATTTTAATCTGATTATAGCCTGAGAAGCCATCCATGAAGGAGAACACGGAGTATTGAGCGGTGTTATCAACTAGCACATCGATATGAGGAAGTGGAAAATCGTCTTTTGGGCTTGCTTTATTCAAATCCCTATAATCCACACACATTTGAACCTTGCCATCTTTCTTTGGCACTGGTACGATGTTAGCAACCCATGAGGGACATTTTGTCACAGCCAGGAAACCAGCATCCCACTGTTTTTGAACTTCCTCTTTGATCTTCACTGCCATATCGGGTCTAGTTCTGCGAAGCTTTTGTTTGACCGGCGGGCACTCTTCTTTCAACGGCAGACGGTGCACAACCATATATGTATCGAGCCCTGGCATATCTTCATACGACCAAGCGAACACATCACTATACTCTCGGAGCATTTCAACCAGTCTTCGCTTGATATCGCTCTGCAGCGCGGCTCCTATACGAACATTCCTCTCAACCCCTTCCGACCCCAGATTGATAATTTCGATGATCTCTTCGTGAGGCAGAATGACTCTTTCCTCTTGTTTCACCAACCAAGACAGTTCTTCAGGAACGTCACTATCTTCGACAACCTCTTCTTCGCCTGAAACACCGGGTGTTAAAAGTCGGGACGAGTCATAGGTGGTTCAAGGATGTCATCTGAAAATGTTATCCTGCAAAAAGAATGGTTAAATGCTTCAAAAATAAAGCGAATAACCACGTTGCCATTTTATTGAAAAATAAAAAACAGAGAGACAGAGATCACAATATTTGCACATGAAAAATGCCTTTTATTTAACGATAAACACGCAATGTTCATAACAGCACAGCCCTAAGCAAATCCTAATGCCCCGGGCAAGACATCAGATTGTTCAACAATTAATAAAACAAAGCATTAATGTTTAAGAGTCACAGGAACAAGCTCCTGAATAGACCAGTTGCACAGTCCTTGCCCTGGCGTGCTTGGCTGAATCCAGGCATCCATATCACAGTCGCTGTCTCCCTCGTCAGACTCTGAAGCAGCGTTGATGGTCTCATGACATACTCCACTGGCAGAGATGGTTATTGGCCCTCTGAAACGGGGTGCCCCCACAGCAGGTGTTGATGACGGCGGTTGATACCCTAGCCCGAACCGGTCCATCTTCACAGGAATATCCAGCACTTTGCCCCAGCCCTTTGCTTCTCCTGCTTCCACCAGAGCTTGATCTTCTTTATATGACGAGACGGCTATCTCCGACACTTTGCTCGGCTCGGGACCTTTGTCCTTGATACGCAACCCTTCAAATGCCTGGCAGGGTGTTTCGTGGATCTCTCCATCGACCTCCACATATTTAAATGACGACAGATGGCTGACCAGGATGTCTTCTTCTCCGCAGACTGTGACCACGCTGTCTCCGACCATATATTTCAACTTCTGATGCAGGGTAGACGTGATTGCCCCAGCCCCATGAATCCAAGGTCTTCCGAGCAGGCAGCTATATGCAGGCTGGATGTCCATGATATAAAATTCAGTTGCAAACACCTCCGGCCCCACCTGCAGAGGCAATGTTATCGATCCAAAAAATGTTCGCCGCGTGCCATCGAATGCCCTGACTACCAAGTCACTGGGCGTGCACAGGATCCCTCTGACATCTAGCTTCATCATCTCCTTCTTGGGCAGCACATTTAAAGACGATCCGGTATCGACCAGTACATGCGACATGACTGATCCTCTACACTCGACAGATACGTGCAGCGCCATATTATGATCTCTCCCTTTCGGGGTCAAATCAAAGTCAGTAAAGCCCAAGCTGTGGCCTGCATTCACATGTGCTAATACCCCCTCCAGCTGGTTCACGGAAACATCTTGGGGTACGAAGGAAGTATCCAGAACCTTCAGCAATGCATTTCTGTGAGCTTCAGAACACAAGAGCAACGACAGGATAGATATCTTTGATGGCGTCTGTTGCAGATGCTCCACAATCTTATAATCACTTTTTCGAATCAAGCGCATGAACTCTTCTACATCTTTCGATGCCGAGCTTTTTCGCTTGCTTGCACTGGGACATTTTCAATCATCTTTCCCTTCCCCTTTGCCAGTCTTTCGGCCTCCACCTCAGGCGATATGAAGATCCTACCACTCCTTGTCATACCTCCTGACCCAACAACGTTGTCTACGGTCTCGGCTGGCTGCTTATCAACATCAATCTTTATTCCGTCACAATACACTTCCAACCCATATGACCATGGGACTGCTTTTGGCCTGACCTTAGTGATAGTGATTGGCGGTCGTTGAACCGGTGCTGTGATAGTGATTGTCTTTCGAGGAATCGTTACAGTGGCCACATCACTTTGATTATCTGCTACTGCCCCTGCAGGCTCTTCAATCGCTGCTCGGTCAAACTGCAACGTGCCGCTATCGATTAAAGCCTGAATACCTTTCTTTAAATCATCACACCCCCCAGCTAGGGTCCAGCATTCTAAACAATACTCGTCACACCCTGGGTAGACACCCCCTTGCAATAATCTGCTTTTTATCTCGCTCAACGGCGTCTTTAAATCATCCACTCTCATAATCAAATTCATCCCTTCCTCAGTTAGAATGGCGTTTGCCCCATGATTAGGCATGGGCTTCTGCACTATATTCGGGCCCCCCGTTCCGAAATTGATAGCCTTATTGTCCAAAAGATCCTGCACAACATGCTTAAAAGCATGGCAACCCTCTACATCGTGGCCCGGAGCCCCAGAGTGGAACTCACAGTGCCTGCTTGCATCATAGCCATACGGAGGAGTTCCCGTTATAGGTGCCAGAGTTCTCTTCTCTACCAAATTCAAACCCAACAACGTCTGTAACAAATCTGCATAGGTTGAGGGAGGCTTTTCAAACACTCTCCTTGGCTTACCACCCTGGAATCTTCGCTGAGCAGGTTGTGCCCCCTGCTGCGGTTGTTGTTGCTGCTGCTGTTGTTGCATTGGTTGCTGCTGAAACGGTTGTTGTTGATATGGGATAGTAACACTCGCCACCTGCTGCGGCTGATTATACTGGTTTCGACCTCTGCCTCGGCCTCCAAACATTGCGCTTGCCTCGCCCTGACGGCGCCCACCAAAAGCCTTCCTGTTACTGCCAGATGCAGTCGATTCCTCAGCCTGGAACCTGCCTTGCTTAATGTTGTTTTCAATCTTTTCTCCCATCAGAATTAAGTCTGAGAAACTGGCCAAAGATGTGTGAAACAACTTGTCATAAAACATGCTTGTGAATGTTCCGATGAACATGTCATTCATTTCCTTGTCTTCTAAAGGAGGACGGACCCTGGCAGCCATGTCGCGCCATCTTTGCGCATACTCTTTAAAGCTTTCACCTTTTTTCTGGGATAGCCCTGTCAATTGGACCCGATTGGGCGCCAAGTTGCTGTTATACTTGTAGTGAGCTACAAATGCCTCTGCCAGTTGCTTCCATGTCTTTATATTAGTTGGATCCAACCCCATGTACCACTCTAAGGAAGGACCTGACAAGCTATCTTGAAAGAAATGCATTAGCATTCTCTCATCAGTCGAATACACAGACATCTTTCTGTAATAAGCCCGCACGTGCACTTTCGGACAGGTGTCCCCTTTATACTTATCAAACGTAGGAGCTTTGAATTTGATTGGCACCCTCAAGCCAGGTACCAGACCCATTGTTGACATGTCTAAGCCCCCAGCACTTTGGTTCAGGACCCCCCTCATCTGCTCTTCTAGCATTCTGATCTTCTGGGAGTCATCCATCGGCCCTTCGAAGCCTCCGCTGGAGAAAGCGTCCTCCTGCTGATCCTCTTGCCACATACCATTCCCAGCTCCATACCCATCATATCCATTATTGCGGCCAGCTCTAATCTGGTTCATCACCGGGCCTCGCCCTCTGTTGCCGTACCCCTGAGCAACTCCAGCAGGTCCAAAAGCCATTAACCCGGCGCCATTACCATTTCCGAATCCTCCGTAACCCTGATTGATCATACCATAACCATCTTGCCCAAAGCCTTGAGCATTGAAACCATATTTCCCAGCATTATCGAATCCCTGATCATTGAACCTGAATCCAGCATTACCGAAGCCGTTGCCTCCCATATTATCACCCAAGTTGATATCACCAAGCCCAACGTTATGGACAGCAGTCTCGTTCCCAACTCCGACGTTACCGTTCCCAGCAGCGGTAGCGTTGTTGACATTAGCAGCAGGTATATTGACTACAGGTGGAGCCACTGGCATGGGAGTGCCATCCCCATGGACAGTGTCGACTCGCACAGACTGATGATCCTCATTCCCATGACCAGCATTTCTGACCAACAGAGGTTGCACCATAGCTTGCAAATTCTCCTGACCTTTTGCAATAGTCTCCATGGTCTGCATAAAGAAAGCTAGCTTCTCGCGCATATCTTGCATCTCGTTCTGCATTTGATCCATGATTCTCCGACAGTTGGTGCGAGTGGAATATTTGTGCGGGCGCTGATCTGCAATCCTGAAAATACCTGAAAAATGGCAGGAAATAAGATACCACCCAATGATTACCTGAAATGCAATATGAATATGAATGCAATGCAATGTGTGTCTGTACATTAGGGAAAAGCATTCCCCGATTCTAGTGCGACGGTGCCAGTGCAGTGACAGTGCTAGCAATATAAAGATCGGAGTTGAATCATAGAAAGCCTCATATATTGCAGAGAAAACCGATAAGCCAAGAATACAATGTCACTGAGTACAAAGAAAGGCATGACCTCAACCAACAATCCTGGTGATGGTCAGCATTATGCAAATAAAGCATACAAGTTAATACAAGAAATGATCAAGTACTCCCATAAGCCCGATACTCTTCTATTAACTTCTTGGTCTCTGGATGACCTGGTCGGGTAAGCAACCCTTCAACAAGTTGGTTTCTTCGTTTGAGCACACGTTGTACGTCTCCGACTGTTTCCTCCCATGCCCCTTCTCCGAAGCGATCTTCTAACTTCCGCTTCTGAGACATGGCTTCGTTCCTGCCTTCGATAGCCTTGTTCAACGCCTTCTGGAGACTATACCTGGACATCACCTCTTCTTCATACTTATTGATGCTAGCCTTCAACTGCTCTTCGAGGTTAGCAATTTGCTGCTTCAACTTATCTTCCCTCTTCTTATTCTTGGTGAGCGTAACATTCCAAGTCTTATTGCAAGAAGAGATCTCTCGGTGTGCTGCGTCGAGCGCCTTCTTTTTGGATTCCAGCATGTCATGGGAGCTTCTGAACTCTTGCCCCAGACGTTCGCGCTTCTTCTTCTCTTCAGTTAACTCAGCCCCTAGTCTGTTTACTAGCTCGATCTGCTGTTGGAAAGCATGCACGGCCTTGTTTTTCTCACTGCGTATCTGAGCTAGCTCTTGCTCTAGCCCTTCATTGATCTTCATCAATGCTTCTTTTTCTTTCACAACTTGCTCGTAGGCCTCCCTAGAAACAGTAGTTGGCTCTGCTACCGGAATAGGAACAAGGACTGGTACATCTGGAAATGGCATCCGTAACTGACTTGCTCTCTCCTGGATCCAAACTCTGTATGGTGCATAAGCCTGACAGTCATTTTTCCCTAACAACGGCTTCCCTCTTCGGTTAATACGCGTCCAGGCATGCTGCAGCTTGGCTAATAACTCTCTTTTCAAATCACCGGTGAAGTACAAAGATTCCTGTACTTCTTCCTCCTTTGGTGGGTTCTTCAGCGCATATCCGAACTGACGGACAAACAGAGATGGGTTGTAGTTGATACACCCTTTTCTTCCTATCAACGGAACATTAGGGTACCCAGAACAACTGAAGATAAGCTCAGACCCCAACAAGTCTTGATCAAACCACTTTATGTCTTCAGAAAATAGCCTCGTCATACGCTCTGGCCAGTCAGATGTGGTTGCACTATCCACGAAAGGTCCCTTCAGGGGAAGATGGCTCTTAAACCACATGTACAGCAAAGGTACGCAACAAGAGACGTTCTTGCCTCTCCTGTTCTCATTCCTGTAGTGCATCGAATGGTAAAAGTCCCCGATCAGCGTTGGTACTGGGTTACCGGCAGCAAATAGATGAAATGCATCCATGTCCACGAAGTTTGGGAAGTTGGGGAACAACACTATCCCATAAATGCATAGGGCCAAGATAGCGTTAAAGACCACCCAACACCCATTCTTGGCGTACTCTTGAGCCTTACCAACCAGAAACTGGAGAGAGAAACCCGGAACCCCTCGCCAAGAAGTCATCAACAACTCAGAAGCATTCATATGCAAGGCCTTGGCTAAATCCTCCAACTTGGGCTCAGCGGCTGAGTGAATAAAAGGGACTGCATTCTGAACAGGCAGCTCAGTAAACTCTACATACTCCTCCATGGTAGGCCCCAAGATAAAATCCGCAAACGTGAAACATCTCAAAGTCGGGTCATAGAATTGCATCAGCGTGTACAGCCCATTCAATTCATCATCAGTGGATTTGCGAACTAAACTCAACAGCTGTCCGTAGCTCTTCCTGAAGCTTCTACGGACATCTTCATCGGCAAGAGAAATCAGACCCAGGAGGGGAGCAATATCAGGGATAGGTAGCTTATAAGCAACTGTCATCCTCAAACCGGCCATGATCAATACTCAGAAATCCAGACACTAAAACTGGGGAATATGCAAATGTACCTGCAGCACAGACACACGTTAATGGGATGCAATGATAATGATTATGCAAATAATGCAATGCAAGCAACATGCAACAGGGACCAAGTGTCGTAGCTGAGAAGTCTGAACCATATCAACAAGTCTCAGATAGACCCTCTATAAGTCCTCAAACATTGGTCACAGATAGACCTCATACACAGCTCCAATACTGGTCTCTGATAGACCCCCTAATCATGACTTTGAATGGTCTCTGGCAGACCTCAAATCATATCTCCAACTGGTCTCTGACAGACCTCAGAACTCTCCAAATGGTCTCTGACAGACCTTAGAACATATCTCCAACTGGTCTATGACAGACCTCAGAACTCTCCAACTGGTCTCTGACAGACCTCAGAACTCTCCATAAATACCCAGGATCTCAGATCAAGAAATAACCGGTATCTGAAGGTCTAGTTACCTGCATAACCCCAAACCCTCTCACAGGTGGATGTCCTAGTAACTGACAAAGGTATGGCATCCTATGCGGTCGTCGGCGTCACAGACTTTCAGGGTTGATGATACGATTCCCAGAAGGAGTGGCATCATCAAATCCTGAAGAGGCCTCACTTAGCCAACTTCCAAATGATCGGTCCCCAGAGTCGACAATCCAACTAACCAGCAACCCGAGCCACCCAAAGGGCAGGACAGGAGGCCAACCAGAAGAACCTCGTCTGAGTGTAGATTTCGCGGGACACTAGGACATGCAAAGCACGTGCGCGCCCACTAATCTCTACTCTAAGTCTAGGTGCACTCAAGCCCAGGTCCGACTTATCTCTCAATCATAGAACACCTGTCACACCCCAATACAGCAATAATAACCAATATATATAATGCTGAAAATAAAGGTCAGAAATATAAATCCATACAAAATCCTCGACGGGAAAACAAGCGTTAGGATTGACTCTCTTAAGGGACGTTGGATCCCAAATGCATAAGAACTATCGCAGTCCTTAGCAGCCAGGGAACGTTGGGTCCCCAGCAGAGTCTCCAGCTGTCGCTACTGCGAAAATCGGCGCTGACTGAACAGAAGAGTCGCCACCGTGCGTTATTTATCCCACAGGAGGGAAAGGAAACGCTCAGAGTAAACCTACCGCAAAACGGGAAAGGAATGGTCATCGCAACCAAAACCTGGATTCGGGAGTCGGTTACGCAAGGGGAAGGTATTAGCACCCCTCACGTCCGTCGTACTCGACGGGATCCACGCTTGTTTTCGGGTATGGATTGTTATTTCTATCTAAACTAAAGGTCAGGGTTAAAAAGAAAATAAACTGACTCGGCAAAGTATCGCACTTTATGCCTACGTATTCCCATCTGGAACGAGAAATCAGAGTCAACGTAGTTCGCCTACCTACGGGAAAGGAGGGGAAGGTTGCTCGCTAGGATACCGCATCCTATGCCTACGTACTTTCATGCAGCATGAAAGATCAGAGCAAACGTAGTTCGGGCCACGTACGACACAAGTCTGTCTTGATTGTTTTTATTCCTTCTGAAAAAGGTTTTCCTGATTAACAGTCCAAGCAGACAAAAATGACGTTTTGATGAGTTCACATTCTTTTACGGAAGAAGTGTCTTTTATTGTGTTTGAAATATTTATTGTGTTTTTCTGTTTGTTTTGAGAAAGAAGAGACAAAACTCTAACCTACGGTTGCGAAGGGAATCAAACTAACCTAATGTTATCATGCATGGGTTAAGACCTAATGTCTATCATGCTCCTCTCCTGCACAGAGAGAAACAGAGATCCTGAGGGAATAGACAGAAACAGAATCAATAGCATATATACAGTAAAGCAGTAAAATGCATGGATGCAACAATACAAGCGAGGCAAGGGAGTCCCACTCAACCTCGAACCTAGAAAACAATAGGCAAAAGTGAACAGGATTCACTTTCAACCCAACAAGCTAAACAGCAAACAATACAGTCAAGAAAACCAATCAATACATCAGAAATTAAACAGCTCAAGATAAACAGCCACAGCAGCTCTGCATCAACACCTATCTTCAAGCCATCTCCACACAGCTACAAGCTTCAGCAAGCATCAATCTCCATCTCCACAGCCTTCAAGCAAGGTCTTTATCATCAATCTTCAGTCTTACAATGGCTTTTCTTCAAGTCTCGATCTCCAAGCTGAGGAATCAATCACAAGAGTGAATTGGGTGTTAAGCAATTAGCTGACCACCAAGGGTGGCAAACAGACTGCTAACAACACATAGGAGATTTTCTCTCAAGAGTTCTATCCCTTAGACAGCAGCACCAAGCCTTCCAAAGGAAGGGGGTGAGTGTCTTAGAGAGACTCTGCATCACAGAGAAGGAGGGAGGCAATCAAGACCTTCCATGTTTGGAGGAATCAAGTTGTCTACTCTAGGGCTCTGCCTACTTCTAGATCCTATAAACTTCAACAGCTGCCAGCAAGAGATACTCCTCATCAACTCTGGAAGTTGGTCTTCAATCTCTTGATCTCCAATGGCTTCATCATCACAAGTCTTCAGCTCTCCCAATCCCCAAAGCAATCCCAATACCCCACACAGACAAAAGAAATCCCCAGAGAGGGCACACCACACCAGTCACGCTAATATAGACAGTACTAATAGCAGTAGGGGAATCCTAACATTTTCTGAGGGATCTAATAACTACCCATAGTCCCTATAGTCCCATACCCCAAAAATTCAATCTCTAACTCCTAAGGGAAATGAACTAATTCACCTATGTTATCACCTAAACCCTAATTTTGTTCATGTTATTCACACCTAAACAAATCTCCTAAAATTAAGTCCTAAAAATATGAACTAAATTTTATATACAATATAAATGTCTAAACTAAACAACCTAAAAAGAATGGATTAAAAATATTAAAGCATCTAATCAAACTAAAATTAACAAATTCATGTATCAAACAAAATGATATTTACACCTATTTAAAAGAAAAATATGCCAAAAATATTAAAATAAAATGAAATTGGAATTTTTTTGTATGATATTTTCCTTGACAAAATTATGAATACTATGCAAAAAGAACCAATGAAAATCATGCATTTTTCTATTTTTTATGAATTTTGAAAGAATTAAAAAAATATGAATGAAATAATATGAATTAATTGAAATGGGGTGCAGAAAGTAGAGAAAACCAGTTAAAAGAATAAACTGGGCCCAGACTGGGGGGAGCGCATAGCAAGCGCGTCTGGGCCCATATGCATTCAGAAAATAACCAAAAATTAAAAAAAAATGAAAACGGTGTAAAAAGCAAGTTCTTCAGGCATAATGGAATTGGGCCTTGGTTCGTGGGGTGTCATTAGCAACAATCGTTTGAGCCCAGCAACTGGATTTAAATGAAACGGTGCGTTGCACCATTTGGATTTTCCCTCCGTCTCCATCTTTTAATCGCATCCGTTGGATTAGTCCCCCAGTCAAATGTCAATGCCTGATCGTGTGGCCAGAAGGTTGTCTTCAACCTTAGAAACCCTAGGGTTTCTGAAACTCCCTTCACCATGCATGCATCTTCGAGCTCTCTGTTCTCCATCAATTGTCCATGAAATCACATGCTATGAAAAGCAAACTTGGTCCATTTTCTTCCCTCTACACAACCATAACAATACCTCATTCTAAAACTCACTCCACAATAGAACCCGATGAGCATAACAGTCTGAATCCACCATGATCACCTGATATCACTTCTTCCAATTCTCTCTAATTCTTGCCCTAAACTAATCCATATCTTATGCTGATCATTACAAGCTATTAACCTCAGATTATCATGCAATATTCTAAGAGTTACAAGCTTCAACAATTTGTGCACACCATGGTCAATCTTCATAAAACCTCTCCAAACTCACCAAAATCAGTCATCTAACCTATCCTAACATTCTTATGCTAACAAATCACCATGATTCCTCCTAAAACAGGCAATTCGAATGAAGATACCAACCTGGTGTGATGGTGAAAACAGGTGATGAATCCTCTTGATCCAATGCTTGAAATGAGTGGAAATTGATCAGGGGACTTGTTCTTGAATTCTGTATGCAACAAATCTTGCTCCAATGCTTTGAATCTCACAATTCCAAATTTCTTGCTTCTTGGATGATGGAAGTGTATGGCACGAATTCTCCTCAAATCAACCAAATGCTTGTGTGGAATGTGATCTCTGAATGATGGTGATGAAGATCAGATCAAGAAAAATGGAGATTGATAGAGATTTGAGAGAGTTTGAGTTGATTTTGCAAAATGGAAAGATGGAAGGAAACTATGTATTCTTGCCAAATGAATCACCAACCAAATTTTGGAGCCACTCTTGTGTTTATATAGATGATGATGGCCAGATCTAGAAGGTTTTAGAATGATCTTAGAGGATTCTAGAAAGTGGTGGAAAGTTATGGAAGTTCTCATGCCATGATACTTTGAATCATCTCATATCATGCTTGCACCCTTTGTATATTTGTGTAAAAATCTCCTCTCATGAGTTATTGACATGGTATGAGTGAAGAAAACAAGTTCCTTGCCTTGAAAAGTCACTTGTGCCAAGTTTTCCATACTTGCCTTATTATGCAAGCAACAAAAATACAAAGCAAGTCCAAAATTTTGCCCCTAACTCAAAAAAGTGGCTGAACCAATGTCTCTAAAATGATTTTTGGAATCAATTTGGTATATTGGATGACCCATTTTGGATTTGTATATCTCTCAAACCAATTTTTCATTTCAACTTTTTCAACTTATATGCCCTTTTTAGGTCATTTTCCACCAACTTTGGTCAAGTCTCATTCCATGCATTTCCAAACTTTCATGACTTCTTTTCTAGACTTAAAATTTCATTTGAGCAACTTTGATGTTGTGAAGTTTTTCATTTGAAGCTTCCTTGTATGAGTTTTAGGCATAGGCTAAGAATGACCTATAATCCTCAGATGACCAAAATACCCTTTGCTTGCCAAGACCATAAGTAGAGTTCCACAAATCATATGAAGGCATACCATACCATTCTAGAAATCTAAGACAATAAGGAACAACTCTTATGTTGACCAGAAATTCATTTGAAATCTCCTTTAGGGGTAAAAATTGCTTGGAAGACAAGTCACTTTCACAGACACATTTTCAGATACCCTAAATGACCTGTAACTTGCAAGGACCATAACTTGAGTTCTATAAATCTTATTGATGTCTTCTACCACTCAAATTAAAGGTCTTGAGATCCTATACAAGTTTCATGTTGACCAAGGATCCATTTGAAGCTTGCATTTTGACTTATCTTGCTTGAAAATTTGACCTAAACTAGGGGATTTTACACAGAAACCCTAATTTGGAAACTCCTCTTCTCCTTGATTTCTCTTGATTTCTTCTTAGCACATCACCATATCCTTATCTAAATGTCAAATGATGAACCCCACATCTTTCCAATAGCCCTTAAGGCCTTTCAATCAATCAATTGACCTAGAGTTGACCCAGGGTTGACCCAGATGAAACCCTAGTTGACTGTCTTCAACTGCCATTCTTGTGACTACACCAATGACTTGTCTCCTTCTCCAAATGACTTTTTAAGTCTCCCATGATGCCCACATACTCTTCAGGCTCAATCCACAGCTCACAATTTCTTTGATGATCCCCAGATACCCTCAGATAGGAGATAGATGCACTGCTTGATCCATTGACTTCCTAGCTTTCAAATTCTTTCTGATGACTTGAATGAGATTGAATTAGAATAATAACCTCTTGATAGGCTCATAGAGATGAGAATAATGCTTGGTACCCTGTTGGATGACTTGCTATGCTATGCTATGCAGATGATTAGACTATGTACATGACTCTATATGCAAATGCTAATGATATTGAAACATAAACCAATTGGAAAAGGTTGAGCAAATTTTAGGGTGCAACAGCTGCCCCTATTCAAGCGACTTGGACCCGATTGGGTGAAGAGCGAATGACCTTCAAACATTCGAGGTACGAGACGGTTGAATACTAAGAACACGAAAATATTCCAACCGCAGAAGCGAACTACACCACTGCTTGGGGAACGATATTCATCAACTGAATCTGACCGCTTACAGCAACCCACTGATCTCGTGCTGGGGATTATTTTCATCAGCCTGAAAAAGATTTTATCATCGCAGAGATAGAATTTTGTCCACGTTAGGACTCCTCCTGCCGTCAACTCGGAAAAACCTTGACAACTTCGCTGGGGATGGCTCGCCTGCCTTTCTCGTCAGAAATAAATCGTCCACATTAAGAATAAACTCTTCCACGTTAGGAATAACACTATCCGCGTTAGGACTATAACTTCGTCTGGATTTGTCCACGTCAGGACTAAACTCTTCCACGTCAGGAATAAACCTCGTCTAGATCTGTCCACGTCAGGACTAACTCTCCACGTTAGGACTCACCTTTCCACATTAGGAATAAACTCTTTTGTATCTGTCCACGTCAGGAATGCTATCTTTCCACGTAAGGAAACACATTTTGATTCGGCCACGTAAGGACTCCAACTTGTTCCACGTAAGGAATCACATCTTTCCACGTAAGGAAACCACAATCTTTCCGCGTAAGGAATCACATCTTTCCACGTAAGGAAACCATAATCTTTCCACGTAAGGAAACCACTTTTTCTGATTTGTCCACGTAAGGACTCCCATCTTTCCACGTAAGGAATCCATCTCCTTTCCACGTAAGGAAACCAATCTTCTTCCACGTAAGGAATAAAATTCTTGATCTGTCCACGTAAGGACTCCAAGCTTTCCACGTAAGGAATAAACTTTCCACGTACGGAACTAACTCTCTTCTTGCTTTGTCCACGTAAGGACTCCAATTTTTCCACGTAAGGAAACCGTATCTTCTTGATTTGTCCACGTCAGGACTCACCTCTTGACTCGCTGAGGATAAAAACTTGTCCACGTCAGGACTTGCGTATCTTCGACTTGCTGGGGAAATAAAATTCGTCCACGTCAAGACACCCACGCTTCGCCAACAACGCGAAGAAGGATACATTTGTCCACGTCAGGACTCTCGTATCTTGTCATCACGAAGAACTATAAACTTGTCCACGTCAGGACACACCTTTCACCATTACGAATAAAGATATCTGCTGGAAATAAATGGTCCACGTCAGGACACCACCACGGAGAGTAACCAATTTTGTCCACGTCAGGACTTCACCTCCAATCAATACGGAGGAATCCAATCTGTCCATGTTAGGACCAACACGTCTCGTCAACTTGAGGAAATGTCCACGTCAGGACTCCACATTCCAACAATTCTGAAAAATCAAACCTGTCCATGTTAGGACTAGCACCTTTTATCCACCATGAGGAAGTAAAACTGTCCACGTCAGGACACCCACTTCTCTAGCACGAAGAAAACCTATTAATAAAACTATCCACGTTAGGACTCATTTCTCCACTGGTCCCAACCCAAAGACTTCTTAGCACTGACGTGACAGCGACTTTGAGGCGGACTCTACTGGGGATATTTGGAAACCAAACTACCGGATGCCTGTTCTGATAACCGGCGGCAGCCTCTGAAATTCTGATTCCTGAAACCCGTTGATGATAAATAACTCTGCTTGGGAATGAGGAGAAATTCACAAATAACTCTGTTCGGAGACAAAGAAAACTTCATCATGATAACTCTGTGGGGAATAGTGCCAAAGCTGACACTTTCGCTGAATGTCTCACGTTGAGATCTTGAATGTTTAGGTAATTCATTGGAGCAAGAGCTCTCTCTACCTGCAAGAGAAACAATATTTGAAACAACGGTTAGCCAACCTGGTTTATGTCTCAAAATGCATGCGTTTGACCATGGTGCAATGCTCCATTCGACTTGGAAATGCTACACGTTTTTATTTGGTGGATGCCAGTATGACACTATATGCCGATGCAAATGCAGACTCGAACTGCTGGGATACAGAAACTGCCTCAGCAAAATAAATGCTGAAGATAATGCCAACTCCGCTGGGGATAGCCTGGTGCTACAGAATTATTCCAGCAAAATAAATGCTGGAGGAGTGAAGTCGACTCAGCTGGGGATTTGGGAACTTAAACCAAACACCTCATTGAAGTCACACCCTGCTGGGGAATATAACTCTGCTGGAGAATAGCAGATGCGCCTGTTATGATTGGAATTCTGCTGAGGAGTGAACTGATATCACACGGTATTCTGACAAAATAAAGGCCAGGACTCGCAACCAACTCTGCCGGGGAGAGTCTTAATCTTCGAGTTCCACTGAAAGGAATGAAAATACTTGGTGAAAAGAGAACTCCATTGGGGATGGGATGATTCTCTTGGGGAAAATCAACTGACTCCGCTAGGGGAGAGTAAATGACCCTGCGGGGAAAGGTAAACTGTCTGAATACAGCTCACAAACATTAATCTTTTGCGGCTAAACCACTCTGCTTGAGATGCACTGTCTGAATACAGCCTTATAATCTTGGAATCGCCAAACTCTGCTGAGGATAAACGACTCGGCTGGAGAATGCCCTTTTGGGTGAGCTACGACTAGCTGGGGAATTTGATCCTTCTTCAGTGAGGAACATTGCTGTCTAGAATCGCGACCTGCGTGGGGGTCAAGTCTTTTGTTACTGCAATCTTTTGATCGTCCTCTTCATACGGCTATGAATCCTGCAACAACACAAACAAGACAAGACAAGCCTATGCAACCAAATCTATTTAGGTTAGCATTAGTGACATTATTTCCAGTTAATCCAAAGTTTTAGCAATTATTGGCAAGGGCCAGTGACGTTATACACATGCTAGTTTCGTTAAACTCAGGCGTTTATCATGCACAAAACAGTAAAGAGCCAGCATCGAATACTGAATAACATATTTTATTGATTGGGCCCCTGAATGGGCGGAGTTTTGTACACGGGATGTAACTCCTGAAAAGAGGAAGCTACGCAAAGCAAATATACAAGTATGCACAAGAAGCATAAATATATTGACAAATTAGATTTGTACACATGTCGGCAACGGGATGCAGACGAACACCACGAATTGATCCTCCTATGACTCGCCCAACTCTAATGCTTTCCCGGTATCCACACTTCCGAAGAGATTGTATCTGATAATCGACCCCTCGAGTATATTCTCCCGCACTGATGCTCACTGCAATATCCAATTCGGACCGCAGTCATTTGCTTTTCAAATCCCTAACTTTTGCGTGAACTGCCCTTTACGGTTTTTCAGTTCACCGGGATACCCTTTTTTGCCGAAGCCGCCCAGTGTAGGTTTTCAACCTCGCGGGTGTACATTTTTTCAATTTTATCCCTAACTTTTGCCCGAACCTTTCATTCTGTTTTTGGTTCGCCAGGATGCCCCATTTTTGCCTGGACTCTCTTTTTCTGTCCAGCGGGTCAATTTTAAGCAAAGTATTTTTTAACTGCGTCCGAATTCACAGGTGACGCAAGGTCTTCTCCGTCCATGGTGGACAATAATAAAGCACCTCCTGTAAAGACTTTTCTGACAACGTATGGCCCTTCGTAGTTGGGGGTCCACTTGCCCCTGTGATCTGCCTGCGGCGGGAGAATCCTTTTCAGCACAAGGTCGCCCGTCTGAAAGCTCCGCTGATGTATCTTCTTATCATACGCTTTCTTCATTCGGCTCTGGTACAAACGACCGTATGCTAGAGAAGCTAGCCTCTTCTCATCCATCAAACTCAGTTGGTTCAACCTGTCTTTCACCCATTCTGCCTCATCTAGTTGGACGTCTCGCAATACCCTCAGAGAAGGGATCTCAACTTCCAATGGTAGCACTGCTTCCATTCCGTATACCAACGAGAATGAGGTTGCCCCGGTCGATGTGCGTACCGTCGTACGATAACCGTGCAAAGCAAAAGGTAGCATCTCGTGTCAATCCTTATAAGTCACCACCATCTTTTGAACGATCTTCTTGATATTCTTGTTGGCCGCTTCGACAGCGCCATTCATCTTGGGTCGGTAAGGGGAGGAGTTGTGATGTTCGATCTTGAAATTCTGACAGAGCTCCTTCATAATTTTGTTGTTCAGGTTTGAACTGTTGTCAGTGATTATCCGCTCGGGGATCCCATATCTGCAAATGATATCTCTCTTGATGAATCTAGCCACCACCTGCTTAGTTACATTTGCATAAGACGCCGCTTCCACCCACTTGGTGAAATAATCGATTGCTACTAGAATGAACCGGTGTCCGTTAGAAGCTGTCGGCTCGATCTTTCCAATCATATTGATTCCCCACATCGAGAATGGCCATGGCGATGACATCACGTTCAGAGGACTAGGAGGCACATGGATCTTATCAGCATAGACTTGGCACTTGTGGCACTTTCTCGCAAACTTGAAACAATCAGTTTCCATAGTCAGCCAAAAATAACCTGCCCGTAGCAGCTTCCTCGTCATAGCATGCCCACCAGCATGCGTACCAAAGGTACCTTCATGTATTTCCTCCATGAGCAGCTTTGCCTCTCTTTCATCTACGCAATGCAACAGCACCAAGTCGTGGTTTCTTCTGTATAAGACACCATCCGAATTCAAATAGAAGTTACCCGCCAATCTCCTGAGAGTCTTCTGATCTTGACTGGATGCCCCAACCGGATACTCTTTGTTCTTCAGGAAATTAAGGATATCGAAATACCACGGTTTGTCGTCAGCTGCTTCATCAATAGCAAACACAAAGGCTGGTCTGTCAAGTCGAGAGATAATGATTCTGGGAGCTTCGTTCCAGAAGTTGACTTTGTACATGGAAGACAAAGTGGCAAGGGCGTCAGCCATTTGATTCTCTGCCCGCGGTACATGATGCAATTCAACCTTGTCAAAGAAAGGCAATAATCTCCTTGCATAGTTCATGTAATGTATCAAATTGGGCTGACGTGTCTCCCATTCCCCTTTGATTTGATTCACCACCAGAGCTGAGTCTCCGTATACGTCCAGATTCTTGATTCGCAAATCAATGGCTTCTTCAAGCCCTATTATACAAGCTTCGTATTCGGCCTCATTATTGGTAACTGCAAAGGTCAATCGGGCAGTAAACGGGATGTGCGACCCGTGTGGAGTAGTGATGATTGCCCATATTCCGCTACCGTAAGCGTTTACAGCTCCGTCAAATATCATCTTCCATTTGGAACCCAACTCTGGCCCTTCGTCTGGCAACGGCTCTTCATAATCTTTCGTCTTTAGGTACATGATATCCTCGTCAGGAAAATCAAACCTCATCGATTGGTAATCTTCAATAGGCTGCTCAGCCAAGTACTCAGACGGTACACTCCCCTTTATAGCCTTTTGCGAGACGTATTGGATGTCATATTCAGTCAAGACCATCTGCCAACGGGCAATTCTCCCTGATAACGCCTGCTTTTCGAATACATATTTGATGGGATCCATCTTTGAGATGAGCATGGTTGTATGATTCAGCATGTATTGCCTCAAACGCTTGGCGGCCCAGGCTAGCGCGCAACAAGTTTTCTCAAGCATTGAATATCGAGATTCACAGTCTGTAAATTTCTTACTCAAGTAGTAGATCGCATGCTCTCTTCTTCCTGTCTCGTCGTGTTGACCGAGAACACAACCCATGCTTCCTTCAAGAACTGTCAAATACATAATCAAGGGTCTCCCTGCCACTGGGGGTATCAAAATAGGAGGCTCCTGCAAATACTGCTTTATTTTATCGAATGCCCTTTGACAATTTTCGTTCCACGTTACAGCTTGATCTTTCTTCAACAGCTTGAACAATGGTTCACACGTAGCAGTTAGGTGAGATATGAACCGAGCGATGTAGTTCAATCTCCCTAAAAACCCGCGCACCTCTTTCTCTGTTTTAGGCGTCGGCATCTCTTGAATTGCTTTTATTTTTGCAGGATCGACCTCTATTCCTCTTTCGCTTACGATAAACCCCAGCAGCTTACCCGATCTCACCCCGAAGGTGCACTTGTTAGGGTTCAGTCTCAGCCTGAACTTCCTAAGCCTTTTAAATAACTTTAGCAGATTCACCAGATGCTCTTCCTCCGTCTGGGATTTGGCAATCATATCGTCAACATAAACTTCGATCTCTTTATGCATCATATCATGAAAAAGAGTCGTCATTGCACGCTGATACGTTGCCCCAGCATTCTTCAAACCAAAGGGCATCACTTTGTAACAAAATGTTCCCCAAGGCGTTATGAAAGTAGTCTTCTCCATATCCTCTGGCGCCATTTTAATCTGATTATAGCCTGAGAAGCCATCCATGAAGGAGAACACGGAGTATTGAGCGGTGTTATCAACTAGCACATCGATATGAGGAAGTGGAAAATCGTCTTTTGGGCTTGCTTTATTCAAATCCCTATAATCCACACACATTCGAACCTTGCCATCTTTCTTTGGCACTGGTACGATGTTAGCAACCCATGAGGGACATTTTGTCACAGCCAGGAAACCAGCATCCCACTGTTTTTGAACTTCCTCTTTGATCTTCACTGCCATATCGGGTCTAGTTCTGCGAAGCTTTTGTTTGACCGGCGGGCACTCTTCTTTCAACGGCAGACGGTGCACAACCATATATGTATCGAGCCCTGGCATATCTTCATACGACCAAGCGAACACATCACTATACTCTCGGAGCATTTCAACCAGTCTTCGCTTGATATCGCTCTGCAGCGCGGCTCCTATACGAACATTCCTCTCAACCCCTTCCGACCCCAGATTGATAATTTCGATGATCTCTTCGTGAGGCAGAATGACTCTTTCCTCTTGTTTCACCAACCAAGACAGTTCTTCAGGAACGTCACTATCTTCGACAACCTCTTCTTCGGCCTGAAACACCGGGTGTTAAAAGTCGGGACGAGTCATAGGTGGTTCAAGGATGTCATCTGAAAATGTTATCCTGCAAAAAGAATGGTTAAATGCTTCAAAACGCGTATAAAGCGAATAACCACGTTGCCATTTTATTGAAAAATAAAAAACAGAGAGACAGAGATCACAATATTTGCACATGAAAAATGCCTTTTATTTAACGATAAACACGCAATGTTCATAACAGCACAACCCTAAGCAAATCCTGATGCCCCGGGCAAGACATCAGATTGTTCAACAATTAATAAAATAAAGCATTACTGTTTAAGAGTCACAGGAACAAGCTCCTGAATAGACCAGTTGCACAGTCCTTGCCCTGGCGTGCTTGGCTGAATCCAGGCATCCATATCACAGTCGCTGTCTCCCTCGTCAGACTCTGAAGCAGCGTTGATGGTCTCATGACATACTCCACTGGCAGAGATGGTTATTGGCCCTCTGAAACGGGGTGCCCCCACAGCAGGTGTTGATGACGACGGTTGATACCCTAGCCTGAACCGGTCCATCTTCACAGGAATATCCAGCACTTTGCCCCAGCCCTTTGCTTCTCCTGCTTCCACCAGAGCTTGAGCTTCTTTATATGACGAGACGGCTATCTCCGACACTTTGCTCGGCTCGGGACCTTTGTCCTTGATACGCAACCCTTCAAATGCCTGGCAGGGTGTTTCGTGGATCTCTCCATCGACCTCCACATATTTAAATGATGACAGATGGCTGACCAGGATGTCTTCTTCTCCGCAGACTGTGACCACGCTGTCTCCGACCATATATTTCAACTTCTGATGCAGGGTAGACGTGATTGCCCCAGCCCCATGAATCCAAGGTCTTCCGAGCAGGCAGCTATATGCAGGCTGGATGTCCATGATATAAAATTCAGTTGCAAACACCTCCGGCCCCACCTGCAGAGGCAATGTTATCGATCCAAAAACTGTTCGCCGCGTGCCATCGAATGCCCTGACTACCAAGTCACTGGGCGTGCACAGGATCCCTCTGACATCTAGCTTCATCATCGCCTTCTTGGGCAGCACATTTAAAGACGATCCGGTATCGACCAGTACATGCGATATGACTGATCCTCTACACTCGACAGATACGTGCAGCGCCATATTATGATCTCTCCCTTTCGGGGTCAAATCAAAGTCAGTAAAGCCCAAGCTGTGGCCTGCATTCACATGTGCTAATACCCCCTCCAGCTGGTTCACGGAAACATCTTGGGGTACGAAGGAAGTATCCAGAACCTTCAGCAATGCATTTCTGTGAGCTTCAGAACACAAGAGCAACGACAGGATAGATATCTTTGATGGCGTCTGTTGCAGATGCTCCACAATCTTATAATCACTTTTTCGAATCAAGCGCATGAACTCTTCTACATCTTTCGATGCCGAGGCTTTTTCGCTTGCTTGCACTGGGACATTTTCAATCATCTTTCCCTTCCCCTTTGCCAGTCTTTCGGCCTCCACCTCAGGCGATATGAAGATCCTACCACTCCTTGTCATACCTCCTGACCCAACAACGTTGTCTACGGTCTCGGCTGGCTGCTTATCAACATCAATCTTTATTCTGTCACAATACACTTCCAACCCATATGACCATGGGACTGCTTTTGTGCTTTCGTACGGGATTGGCCCGACCTTAGTGATAGTGATTGGCGGTCGTTGAACCGGTGTTGTGATAGTGATTGTCTTTCGAGGAATCGTTACAGTGGCCACATCACTTTGATTATCTGCTACTGCCCCTGCAGGCTCTTCAATCGCTGCTCGGTCAAACTGCAACGTGCCGCTATCGATTAAAGCCTGAATACCTTTCTTTAAATCATCACACACCCCAGCTAGGGTCCAGCATTCTAAACAATACTCGTCACACCCTGGGTAGACACCCCCTTGCAATAATCTGCTTTTTATCTCGCTCAACGGCGTCTTTAAATCATCCACTCTCATAATCAAATTCATCCCTTCCTCAGTTAGAATGGCGTTTGCCCCATGATTAGGCATGGGCTTCTGCACTATATTCGGGCCCGCCGTTCCGAAATTGATAGCCTTATTGTCCAAAAGATCCTGCACAACATGCTTAAAAGCATGGCAACCCTCTACATCGTGGCCCGGAGCCCCAGAGTGGAACTCACAGTGCCTGCTTGCATCATAGCCATACGGAGGAGTTCCCGTTATAGGTGCCAGAGTTCTCTTCTCTACCAAATTCAAACCCAACAGCGTCTGTAACAAATCTGCATAGGTTGAGGGAGTCTTTTCAAACACTCTCCTTGGCTTACCACCCTGGAATCTTCGCTGAGCAGGCTGTGCCCCCTGCTGCGGTTGCTGTTGCTGCATTGGTTGCTGCTGAAACGGTTGTTGTTGATATGGGATAGTAACACTCGCCACCTGCTGCAGCTGATTATACTGGTTTCGACCTCTGCCTCGGCCTCCAAACACTGCGCTTGCCTCGCCCTGACGGCGCCCACCAAAAGCCTTCCTGTTACTGCCAGATGCAGTCGATTCCTCAGCCTGGAACCTGCCTTACTTAATGTTGTTTTCAATCTTTTCTCCCATCAGAATTAAGTCTGAGAAACTGGCCAAAGATGTGTGAAACAACTTGTCATAAAACATGCCTGTGAATGTTCCGATGAACATGCCATTCATTTCCTTGTCTTCTAAAGGAGGACGGACCCTGGAAGCCATGTCGCGCCATCTTTGCGCATACTCTTTAAAGCTTTCACCTTTTTTCTGGGATAGCCCTGTCAATTGGACCCGATTGGGCACCAAGTTGCTGTTATACTTGTAGTGAGCTACAAATGCCTCTGCCAGTTGCTTCCATGTTTTTATATTAGTTGGATCCAACCCCATGTACCACTCTAAGGAAGGACCTGACAAGCTATCTTGAAAGAAATGCATTAGCATTCTCTCATCAGTCGAATACACAGACATCTTTCTATAATAAGCCCGCACGTGCACTTTCGGACAGGTGTCCCCTTTATACTTATCAAACGTAGGAGCTTTGAATTTGATTGGCACCCTCAAGCCAGGTACCAGACCCATTGTTGACATGTCTAAGCCCCCAGCACTTTGGTTCAGGACCCCCCTCATCTGCTCTTCTAGCATTCTGATCTTCTGGGAGTCATCCATCGGCCCTTCGAAGCCTCCGCTGGAGAAAGCGTCCTCCTGCTGATCCTCTTGCCACATACCATTCCCAGCTCCATACCCATCATATCCATTATTGCGGCCAGCTCTAATCTGGTTCATCACCGGGCCTCGCCCTCTGTTGCCGTACCCCTGAGCAACTCCAGCAGGTCCAAAAGCCATTAACACGGCGCCATTACCATTTCTGAATCCTCCGTAACCCTGATTGATCATACCATAACCATCTTGCCCAAAGCCTTGAGCATTGAAACCATATTTCCCAGCATTATCGAATCCCTGATCATTGAACCCGAATCCAGCATTACCGAAGCCGTTGCCTCCCATATTATCACCCAAGTTGATATCACCAAGCCCAACGTTATGGACAGCAGTCTCGTTCCCAACTCCGACGTTACCGTTCCCAGCAGCGGTAGCGTTGTTGACATTAGCAGCAGGTATATTGACTACAGGTGGAGCCACTGGCGTGGGAGTGCCATCCCCATGGACAGTGTCGACTCGCACAGACTGATGATCCTCATTCCCATGACCAGCATTTCTGACCAACAGAGGCTGCACCATAGCTTGCAAATTCTCCTGACCTTTTGCAATAGTCTCCATGGTCTGCATAAAGAGAGCTAGCTTCTCGCGCATATCTTGCATCTCGTTCTGCATTTGATCCATGATTCTCCGACAGTTGGTGCGAGTGGAATATCTGTGCGGGCGCTGATCTGCAATACTGAAAATACCTGAAAAATGGCAGGAAATAAGATACCACCCAATGATTACCTGAAATGCAATATGAATATGAATGCAATGCAATGTGTGTCTGTGCATTAGGGAAAAGCATTCCCCGATTCTAGTGCGACGGTGCCAGTGCAGTGACAGTGCTAGCAATATAAAGATCGGAGTTGAATCATAGAAAGCCTCATATATTGCAGAGAAAACTGATAAGCCAAGAATACAATGTCACTGAGTACAAAGAAAGGCATGACCTCAACCAACAATCCTGGTGATGGTCAGCATTATGCAAATAAAGCATACAAGTTAATACAAGAAATGATCAAGTACTCCCATAAGCCCGGTACTCTTCTATTAACTTCTTGGTCTCTGGATGACCTGGTCGGGTAAGCAACCCTTCAACAAGTTGGTTTCTTCGTTTGAGCACACGTTGTACGTCTCCGACCGTTTCCTCCCATGCCCCTTCTCCGAAGCGATCTTCTAACTTCCGCTTCTGAGACATGGCTTCGTTCCTGCCTTCGATAGCCTTGTTCAACGCCTTCTGGAGACTATACCTGGACATCACCTCTTCTTCATACTTATTGATGCTAGCCTTCAACTGCTCTTCGAGGTTAGCAATTTGCTGCTTCAACTTATCTTCCCTCTTCTTATTGTTGGTGAGCGTAGCATTCCAAGTCTTATTGCAAGAAGAGATCTCTCGGTGTGCTGCGTCGAGCGCCTTCTTTTTGGATTCTAGCATGTCATGGGAGCTTCTGAACTCTTGCCCCAGACGTTCGCGCTTCTTCTTCTCTTCAGTTAACTCAGCCCCTAGTCTGTTTACTAGCTCGATCTGCTGTTGGAAAGCATGCACGGCCTTGTTTTTCTCACTGCGTATCTGAGCTAGCTCTTGCTCTAGCCCTTCATTGATCTTCATCAAAGCTTCTTTTTCTTTCACAACTTGCTCGTAGGCCTCCCTAGAAACAGTAGTTGGCTCTGCTACCGGAATAGGAACAAGGACTGGTACATCTGGAAATGGCATCCGTAACTGACTTGCTCTCTCCTGGATCCAAACTCTGTATGGTGCATAAGCCTGACAGTCATTTTTCCCTAACAACGGCTTCCCTCTTCGGTTAATACGCGTCCAGGCATGCTGCAGCTTGGCTAATAACTCTCTTTTCAAATCACCGGTGAAGTAAAAAGATTCCTATACTTCTTCCTCCTTTGGTGGGTTCTTCAGCGCATATCCGAACTGACGGACAAACAGAGATGGGTTGTAGTTGATACACCCTTTTCTTCCTATCAACGGAACATTAGGGTACCCAGAACAACTGAAGATAAGCTCAGACCCCAACAAGTCTTGATCAAACCACTTTATGTCTTCAGAAAATAGCCTCGTCATACGCTCTGGCCAGTCAGATGTGGTTGCACTATCCACGAAAGGTCCCTTCAGGGGAAGATGGCTCTTAAACCACATGTACAGCAAAGGTACGCAACAAGAGACGTTCTTGCCTCTCCTGTTCTCATTCCTGTAGTGCATCGAATGGTAAAAGTCCCCGATCAGCGTTGGTACTGGATTACCGGCAGCAAATAGATGAAATGCATCCATGTCCACGAAGTTTGGGAAGTTGGGGAACAACACTATCCCATAAATGCATAGGGCCAAGATAGCGTTAAAGACCACCCAACACCCATTCTTGGCGTACTCTTGAGCCTTACCAACCAGAAACTGGAGAGAGAAACCCGGAACCCCTCGCCAAGAAGTCATCAACAACTCAGAAGCATTCATATGCAAGGCCTTGGCTAAATCCTCCAACTTGGGCTCAGCGGCTGAGTGAATAAAAGGGATTGCATTCTGAACAGGCAGCTCAGTAAACTCTACATACTCCTCCATGGTAGGCCCCAAGATAAAATCCGCAAACGTGAAACATCTCAAAGTCGGGTCATAGAATTGCATCAGCGTGTACAGCCCATTCAATTCATCATTAGTGGATTTGCGAACTAAACTCAACAGCCGTCCGTAGCTCTTCCTGAAGCTTCTACGGACATCTTCATCAGCAAGAGAAATCAGACCCAGGAGGGGAGCAATATCAGGGATAGGTAGCTTATAAGCAACTATCATCCTCAAACCGGCCATGATCAATACTCAGAAATCCAGACACTAAAACTGGGGAATATGCAAATGTACCTGCAGCACAGACACACGTTAATGGGATGCAATGATAATGATTATGCAAATAATGCAATGCAAGCAACATGCAACAGGGACCAAGTGCCGTAGCTGAAAAGTCTGAACCATATCAACAAGTCTCAGATAGACCCTCTAGAAGTCCTCAAACATTGGTCACAGATAGACCTCATACACAGCTCCAATACTGGTCTCTGATAGACCCCCTAATCATGACTTTGAATGGTCTCTGGCAGACCTTAAATCATATCTCCAACTGGTCTCTGACAGACCTCAGAACTCTCCAAATGGTCTCTGACAGACCTTAGAACATATCTCCAACTGGTCTATGACAGACCTCAGAACTCTCCAACTGGTCTCTGACAGACCTCAGAACTCTCCATAAATACCCAGGATCTCAGATCAAGAAATAACCGGTATCTGAAGGTCTAGTTACCTGCATAACCCCAAACCCTCTCACAGGTGGATGTCCTAGTAACTGACAAAGGTATGGCATCCTATGCGGTCGTCGGCGTCACAGACTTTCAGGGTTGATGATACGATTCCCAGAAGGAGTGGCATCATCAAATCCTGAAGAGGCCTCACTTAGCCAACTTCCAAATGATCGGTCCCCAGAGTCGACAATCCAACTAACCAGCAACCCGAGCCACCCAAAGGGCAGGACAGGAGGCCAACCAGAAGAACCTCGTCTGAGTGTAGATTTCGCGGGACACTAGGACATGCAAAGCACGTGCGCGCCCACTAATCTCTACTCTAAGTCTAGGTGCACTCAAGCCCAGGTCCGGCTTATCTCTCAATCATAGAACACCCGTCACACCCCAATACAGCAATAATAACCAATATATATAATGCTGAAAATAAAGGTCAGAAATATAAATCCATACAAAATCCTCGACGGGAAAACAAGCGTTAGGATTGACTCTCTTAAGGGACGTTGGATCCCAAATGCATAAGAATTATCGCAGTCCTTAGCAGCCAGGGGACGTTGGGTCCCCAGCAGAGTCGCCAGCTGTCGCTACTGCGAAAATCGGCGCCGACTGAACAGAAGAGTCGCCACCGTGCGTTATTTATCCCACAGGAGGGAAAGGAAACGCTCAGAGTAAACCTACCGCAAAACGGGAAAGGAATGGTCATCGTAACCAAAACCTGGATTCGGGAGTCGGTTACGCAAGGGGAAGGTATTAGCACCCCTCACGTCCGTCGTACTCGACGGGATCCACGCTTGTTTTCGGGTATGGATTGTTATTTCTATCTAAACTAAAGGTCAGGGTTAAAAAGAAAATAAACTGACTCGGCAAAGTATCGCACTTTATGCCTACGTATTCCCGTCTGGAACGAGAAATCAGAGTCAACGTAGTTCGCCTACCTACGGGAAAGGAGGGGAAGGTTGCTCGCTAGGATACCGCATCCTATGCCTACGTACTTTCATGCAGCATGAAAGATCAGAGCAAACGTAGTTCGGGCCACGTACGACACAAGTCTGTCTTGATTGTTTTTATTCCTTCTGAAAAAGGTTTTCCTGATTAACAGTCCAAGCGGACAAAAATGACGTTTTGATGAGTTCACATTCTTTTACGGAAGAAGTGTCTTTTATTGTGTTTGAAATATTTATTGTGTTTTTATGTTTGTTTTGAGAAAGAAGAGACAAAACTCTAACCTACGGTTGCGAAGGGAATCAAACTAACCTAATGTTATCATGCATGGGTTAAGACCTAATGTCTATCATGCTCCTCTCCTGCACAGAGAGAAATAGAGATCCTGAGGGAATAGACAGAAACAGAATCAATAGCATATATACAGTAAAGCAGTAAAATGCATGGATGCAACAATACAAGCGAGGCAAGGGAGTCCCACTCAACCTCGAACCTAGAAAACAATAGGCAAAAGTGAACAGGATTCACTTTCAACCCAACAAGCTAAACAGCAAACAATACAGTCAAGAAAACCAATCAATACATCAGAAATTAAACAGCTCAAGATAAACAGCCACAACAGCTTTGCATCAACACCTATCTTCAAGCCATCTCCACACAGCTACAAGCTTCAGCAAGCATCAATCTCCATCTCCACAGCCTTCAAGCAAGGTATTTGTCATCAATCTTCAGTCTTACAATGGCTTTTCTTCAAGTCTCGATCTCCAAGCTGAGGAATCAATCACAAGAGTGAATTGGGTGTTAAGCAATTAGCTGACCACCAAGGGTGGCAAACAGACTGCTAACAACACATAGAAGATTTTCTCTCAAGAGTTCTATCCCTTAGACAGCAGCACCAAGCCTTCCAAAGGAAGGGGGTGAGTGTCTTAGAGAGACTCTGCATCACAGAGAAGGAGGGAGGCAATCAAGACCTTCCATGTTTGAGAATCAAGTTGTCTACTCTAGGGCTCTGCCTACTTCTAGATCCTATAAACTTCAACAGCTGCCAGCAAGAGATACTCCTCATCAACTCTGGAAGTTGGTCTTCAATCTCTTGATCTCCAATGGCTTCATCATCACAAGTCTTCAGCTCTCCCAATCCCCAAAGCAATCCCAATACCCCACACAGACAAAAGAAATCCCCAGAGAGGGCACACCACACCAGTCACGCTAATATAGACAGTACTAATAGCAGTAGGGGAATCCTAACATTTTCTGAGGGATCTAATAACTACCCATAGTCCCTATAGTCCCATACCCCAAAAATTCAATCTCTAACTCCTAAGGGAAATGAACTAATTCACCTATGTTATCACCTAAACCCTAATTTTGTTCATGTTATTCACACCTAAACAAATCTCCTAAAATTAAGTCCTAAAAATATGAACTAAATTTTATATACAAGATAAATGTCTAAACTAAACAACCTAAAAAGAATGGATTAAAAATATTAAAGCATCTAATCAAACTAAAATTAACAAATTCATGTATCAAACAAAATGATATTTACACCTATTTAAAAGAAAAATATGCCAAAAATATTAAAATAAAATGAAATTGGAATTTTTTTGTATGATATTTTTCTTGACAAAATTATGAATACTATGCAAAAAGAACCAATGAAAATCATGCATTTTTCTATTTTTTATGAATTTTGAAAGAATTAAAAAAATATGAATGAAATAATATGAATTAATTGAAATGGGGTGCAGAAAGTAGAGAAAACCAGTTAAAAGAATAAACTGGGCCCAGACTGGGGGGAGCGCATAGCAAGCGCGTCTGGGCCCATATGCATTCAGAAAATAACCAAAAATTAAAAAAAATGAAAACGGTGTAAAAAGCAAGTTCTTCAGGCATAATGGAATTGGGCCTTGGTTCGTGGGGTGTCATTAGCAACAATCGTTTGAGCCTAGCAACTGGATTTAAATGAAACGGTGTGTTGCACCATTTGGATTTTCCCTCCGTCTCCATCTTTTAATCGCATCCGTTGGATTAGTCCCCCAGTCAAATGTCAATGCCTGATCGTGTGGCCAGAAGGTTGTCTTCAACCTTAGAAACCCTAGGGTTTCTGAAACTCCCTTCACCATGCATGCATCTTCGAGCTCTCTGTTCTCCATCAATTGTCCATGAAATCACATGCTATGAAAAGCAAACTTGGTCCATTTTCTTCCCTCTACAAAACCATAACAATACCTCATTCTAAAACTCACTCCACAATAGAACCCGATGAGCATAACAGTCTGAATCCACCATGATCACCTGATATCACTTCTTCCAATTCTCTCTAATTCTTGCCCTAAACTAATCCATATCTTATGCTGATCATTACAAGCTATTAACCTCAGATTATCATGCAATATTCTAAGAGTTACAAGCTTCAACAGTTTGTGCACACCATGGTCAATCTTCATAAAACCTCTCCAAACTCACCAAAATCAGTCATCTAACCTATCCTAACATTCTTATGCTAACAAATCACCATGATTCCTCCTAAAACAGGCAATTCGAATGAAGATACCAACCTGGTGTGATGGTGAAAACAGGTGATGAATCCTCTTGATCCAATGCTTGAAATGAGTGGAAATTGATCAGGGGACTTGTTCTTGAATTCTGTATGCAACAAATCTTGCTCCAATGCTTTGAATCTCACAATTCCAAATTTCTTGCTTCTTGGATGATGGAAGTGTATGGCACGAATTCTCCTCAAATCAACCAAATGCTTGTGTGGAATGTGATCTCTGAATGATGGTGATGAAGATCAGATCAAGAAAAATGGAGATTGATAGAGATTTGAGAGAGTTTGAGTTGATTTTGCAAAATGGAAAGATGGAAGGAAACTATGTATTCTTGCCAAATGAATCACCAACCAAATTTTGGAGCCACTCTTGTGTTTATATAGATGATGATGGCCAGATCTAGAAGGTTTTAGAATGATCTTAGAGGATTCTAGAAAGTGGTGGAAAGTTATGGAAGTTCTCATGCCATGATACTTTGAATCATCTCATATCATGCTTGCACCCTTTGTATATTTGTGTAAAAATCTCCTCTCATGAGTTATTGACATGGTATGAGTGAAGAAAACAAGTTCCTTGCCTTGAAAACTCACTTGTGCCAAGTTTTCCATACTTGCCTTATTATGCAAGCAACAAAAATACAAAGCAAGTCCAAACTTTTGCCCCTAACTCAAAAAAGTGGCTGAACCAATGTCTCTAAAATGATTTTTGGAATCAATTTGGTATATTGGATGACCCATTTTGGATTTGTAGATCTCTCAAACCAATTTTTCATTTCAACTTTTTCAACTTATATGCCCTTTTTAGGTCATTTTCCACCAACTTTGGTCAAGTCTCATTCCATGCATTTCCAAACTTTCATGACTTCTTTTATAGACTTAAAATGTCATTTTGAGCAACTTTTATGTTGTGAAGGTTTTCATTTGAAGCTTCCTTGTATGAGTTTTAGGCATAGGCTAAGAATGACCTATAATCCTCAGATGACCAAAATACCCTTTGCTTGCCAAGACCATAAGTAGAGTTCCACAAATAATATGAAGGCATACCATACCATTCTAGAAATCTAAGACAATAAGGAACAACTCTTATGTTGACCAGAAATTCATTTGAAATTTCCTTGAGGGGTAAAAATTGCTTGGAAGACAAGTCACTTTCACAAACACATTTTCAGATACCCTAGATGACCTGTAACTTGCAAGGACCATAACTTGAGTTCTATAAATCTTATTGATGTCTTCTACCACTCAAATTAAAGGTCTTGAGATCCTATACAAGTTTCATGTTGACCAAGGATCCATTTGAAGCTTGCATTTTGACTTATCTTGCTTGAAAATTTGACCTAAACTAGGGGATTTTACACAGAAACCCTAATTTGGAAACTCCTCTTCTCCTTGATTTCTCTTGATTTCTTCTTAGCACATCACCATATCCTTCTATACATGTCAAATGATGAACCCCACATCTTTCCAATAGCCCTTAAGGCCTTTCAATCAATCAATTGACCTAGAGTTGACCCAGGGTTGACCCAGATGAAACCCTAGTTGACTGTCTTCAACTGCCATTCTTGTGACTACACCAATGACTTGTCTCCTTCTCCAAATGACTTTCTAAGTCTCCCATGATGCCCACATACTCTTCATGCTCAATCCACAGCTCACAATTTCTTTGATGATCCCCAGATACCCTCAGATAGGAGATAGATGCACTGCTTGATCCATTGACTTCCTAGCTTTCAAATTCTTTCTGATGACTTGAATGAGATTGAATTAGAATAATAACCTCTTGATAGGATCATAGAGATGATAATAATGCTTGGTCCCCTGTTGGATGACTTGCTATGCTATGCTATGCAGATGATTAGACTATGTACATGACTCTATATGCAAATGCTAATGATATTGAAACATAAACCAATTGGAAAAGGTTGAGCAAATTTTAGGGTGCAACACATAGCATGCCTCCAATAAGGTATCAAGGTGTCTATCAAAATAAGAGCTTAGCAAGGTGTGTTATCCAAGAGGAGAAGCCTTCCAGGCCATCAAGGAGTGATTTGAAGTCTTGAGAAGTTTGAGTGCCCACAGGTGGATTTCTCTCCTAACTTGAGGTGTATTGAAGATCATCAACATGGAATTATGAATTTTGAGGTGTGTATGGATCCCATGGGAGGCCTAGAGAGCCCTATTGAAGCTTAGACAAGTCATGGTATCAAGTTCAAGAACCATAGTTGAGGTGTGTACAAGTAGGGTTTCATCTGGGTAACCCTAGGTCAAGGAGAGTAAAGAAAGGGCATCAAGACCTAGCTCTAGGTCATGGAAGTCATGGGTTGATATGTTAAAGCATGTGTATGGATAAGTCAAGATCAAGTCCAAGAGAATCAAGAGTGGTTGGAGGTGTTTGAGACAGAGTTCCTAGGGTAAAATCCCCTGTATAACACTGGACTTCCAAGCCAAAGAAGTCAAAATACAAGTTTAAAATCGATTCTTGGCCAACATGAAACTTGTAGAGCTTCTCAATAGCTTTAATTTGAGTATTAGAAGTCTTCAAGGAGATTTTTAGAACTCAAGTTATGGTTCTTGCAAGTTATAGGTCACCAGAGGACACTGAAATTTATCTATGAAAGTCACTTGACTTTCAAGCAACTTTTTCCCCTCAAGGAGTTTTCAAATGGATTCTTGGCCAACATAATAATTGTAGGGATTGATCGTACCTTTAATTGGAGTACTAGAAGTCCTCAAGAAGATATGTGGAACTCAAGTTATGATCTTGGCAATCCAGGGGTATTTTGGGAAAGTTGAATTATAGGTCATTTTTCAACATAGGTCAAAATCTCTATCTTCCACTCCTCAAATGGAAAAATGTTCAACATGAGATGTACTTAGAATGGTGTTTCTAAGTAAGATATGAAGTCATGGTGAGTTGGATTGGCTTATTTCACAAAGTGCCTCAAAATGGCCTAAAATGGGAGATTTTTCAAATGATCCAAGAGAGAAAAAATGGTTTTTTGACTTGCAAGGCATAAACATAGCATATGGGTAGTCATTTTGAATGGAAATTGGATTTCAAACACATTGGCAATGTCACAATTTTGAGATGAGCCATTGTTTTATGAGTTGCTTTGGAAAATGCTTTCTTACATCATAAGTAACATTTGCAAAACACTTCTTTAGATCAGAACCAAGGCCTTAACCCTTACCAATCCATTCAAAATATCATGTGGAGAGAAATTGGATCAGAATCAAGGTGTTGAAGCAAGCTAGAACTCAGCTGTCATGTGCAAGCTTCTCATGAGATTTCATGGTGCATGAGAATTTCAAATTCTCACATGGATCATTCCAGAGCATTCTAGATGATTCTTACATGTTCTATATAAGGATTATAACTAATTCAGTTAGTTTTTTGGCCATGAATTAGAGAGAGTTGAGAGAGAGCATTCTGATTTTGCACCTTGCATAACAGAATCGATTTCACAAATTGGGGCAATCTCAAAGCAAACTAGTGCATTCAGAAGCTTTAGCATGAGTTTGTGATTGAATTTTGAGAGAATTCTGGTCAAGAACTGTGAAGAACTGAGAGATACCATAGTGAGTTTCACCTTTGCAACTCAAAATCGGCTTTGCTGATTGGAAGTGATTCAAGGCAATTCATTGCATACAGAAGATCCACAAAGCATTGTTGATTGTATCTGGAGAAGATTGGAGTGTAATTTGAAGATTTTCTTGCTCTGTTCACTCAATTTTCACAGGTATGTAAATCTCATCTCATAGCATGATTTAGGTAGAATTGATAGGTTTTGAATGTGTAAATAGATTGTAGACATGGCTAGGATCGTTTCTGGTAAGGATAATTGGTGTTTAGAGACAAAATTAGGTTGGACCAGTTTTCTTGTGAGGGCCATATCTAGCTGTTCTTGGAGGTTCAAACATGTTTAGATGATGGTAATTACTCAGTGAAGTGTGTAGATGATGATAGGCTTATCAATTTTGAGATTGGTGATGTTTGAATTTTGAGCATGTTCTGAACTTGGATTCGTGTTTTGAGTTATGGTGAGATTCAATAAGATTGGACATCACCATTGGATTCAGTGAGGAAAAACGAGTTGAATGATGTACTCATGTTTAAGTTTTGATGGATATTCATGGAGATGGCATTTGGGGACGACGGTGGCGCCACCTCCGGCCACCGTCTAGTTCACTTTCCCTCCCAGATTTTAAATTGGAGAAGATGACTTTATAACCCTAGGATGATGTTTGACCCCTTGACTGAAGTTGGATCCCACGGGCACGATTCATTCTCCACTTGTGAAGAAAGTATGAACACAAGATAAACGCCCCGTTTCATTTAATATTTTGTTTTGGGCTTAGGGCAAGTTTTGCTATCCACACACCACTTTGAAGCCCAATTGAATTTTGCACATGGATTGATTGCTATTTGACACGGAGTTTTTTCCTTTTTCATCTGATTTTCCATGGTATTTTCTGATTGACATGGGCCTAGTATGCGCTTGCTACGCACACCCCCTCCTGGGCCCAACTCTGATTTATAACTGAACCCAATTGCTATTCATCACGCCAGTTTGCTTTTTCTAGTTGATTTTCTTTTATTTTCATGTTTTACATATGATTAGAGATTAATTCATAATAAATTGAAAAATAATCATTTTAGGATGAGACTTTTTTCCATGGTTTCCTTAGGGTCTCTAGAATTTTATAGGATTAAAAAATATTAATTTCATGCATTTATATTTTTTTGGCATATTTTACAATTTTAATGCTTTTATTTTACTTTTGTTTGATACTTCATTTTTCTGAATTTAGTATGAGAGTTTGGTGAAGAATTTTGAAGTGATTATTTTGAGGTTGATTATATTAGGGAAGAATTTACCCTTAGGATTTTTTTCATATTTTTGTGATTAAAATTTAGGGTAGTTTGAGAGGTGAATAGGAGAGGTGTTAGAATTAGGGTTTTAACACAAGTAGTTGTAGTTTAGGGCATAGTTTGGGGACTTAGGGTTTGATTTAGGCCTTGGGGTTTATATGGGGTATTGGGTATAGGGTTAGGTTCCCTTAGAAATTTACCTAGGATTTTATGATGAGTTTTAGCATTTTATGTGATTTTTGCAACTTATGTGATGTTTGTGGGTTTTCCCCTTGGATGTTTGGTTTGGTTACTTTGCTTGGGCTGTCTTAATTGGGCTTTGGGCTTGGGTTTTGCTTGATGGAGCTTCTAGAGACATTGAGGATGCTTGGAGTTAGAGCTTGGGGCTTGGCCATGAAGATTTCTTCTCTGTTGGATTGCTTTTGAAGGCTTAGGGATTAGGGCATATAGGAAGAGCAGTAGATTAGTCTTGTTTCTTCTTTCAAACATAGAGAGCTTCCTGTGCCTCTATCCTATCCTATGATGCAAAGTCCTCTTAAGTAAGTCCATCTATCCCTTGTAAGGATGATTGGCATGCCTTAAAGAGTAGAACTTTTGAGGATACCCTTCTTTGCAAATGATGGTCTCTAGTGATTTCCTTTGGTTTTCACTGGTTTCCCTTCATTATTACTTGATCTCAATAACAAATCTTTCTTGGTGGAGCTTGCTAGAGCTTGGGGGTGAAGATCTAAGATGTTGAAGATGCCTTTCATGAGGATGGCTTGAAGAGGGAGTTGTGTTACTGGCAACTTTGCTGTAGGAGCTTGCTGGAGGATTGAAGCTGGGGTTTACTGTTGCTTTTGAGCTGGGGTTTTCTGTAGCTGTGGAGCTTAATTGTTTAGGTTTTAAGGAGCCTTATTTGAAGTGTGTTTTCTTCCCTGGAAGCTGGAGATTGAAGTTTATTGAAGTTTGAAGATGAAAGTTGTTGCTGTCAACTTCTAGCTGTTGCTGTCAGAGTTGTGGTTTGCTGTAGGAGTTTGGTGCTGCTGTTTAGGCTGCCTCCTTTGCTTTGGGTTTTGTTTTCTGTATTGTTTGTTGGCTTGTTCAGCTTGCCCCATAGGTTTGAAGTGAATGTTGATTCATTTTGCCTATTGTTTTCCCAGGTTCGAAGTTGAGTGGGACTCCCTTGCCTCGCTTGTATTGCTGCATTGCATGCATTTTACTGTATTTGCTTGCTTTCTTTTCTGTTTATCCCCTAGGATCTCTGATTTCCTTTGTGCAGGAGGGAATTATGACAGACATTAGGATTCTTATCCATGCATGACAACATTAGGTTAGGACGGAGTCACTAAAACTCAGAGTATTGCACGCTGTGATATTGGCCACCACTGAGTCAAACTGCCCCAGCGTTATGTCCTTGGTTACATGGGCCTGTTGAAGTACTTTCTGCAGAGCCTCCCGATGGGCGGGAGAATTCATCAATAAAGATAGGACGGAGATTTTAGCTGGCGTTTGGTGGAGCTGGTCTACCACCTTGTAATCACTCTTCCGAATAATTCTTAAGAATTCTTCATCTTCGCCTTCAGGTCTGGGCGCTTCTTTGTTCTGAGTTTCTGCCGGGGTGGTGCCTTTTGGAGCAACTATTGTGATTTTCGGCTGGTAGATTCGACCGCTGCGGGTCATTTTGCTGGTACCCACGATATTTGTAATATTATCCTGATTCTTCTTTTCTTCTTTCTGAACTGTTTTTCCGGACACTACTGTCATGCCATATTTCCAGGGGACTGCCTTTGTATCATTGTAGGGAAACGGTCTTGGCCTTTGGATTACGACTGATCGGTGTTGATTGATTGCCGACCTGTCAAACATGGGTTCTGTATTTCTGGACGCCTGAGTCCACTTGTTTTTATTAGGTTGATCAAAAGCTGGTTTTATTACTGCAACATTCTCACTTCGGGTTTTACCACAGACTTGTAATAATCCTTCATCAATTAAACCTTGGATGTCTTTTTGTATCATACTGCCACTTGCAGCATTGGTGGAACATCCTCCAGAGTTGTTATGATCATTCGGAATACAACCTGCTTTCACGAGTTTCTCATGTAACATTTTCAGTGGAGTCTTGATTTCTGATACCTCAGTGATTAATCTCTCAGTTGAAGAGTCGTCTACAACATTAACTCCTCCATGGTTTGGCAATGGGTTACTTTTGACGTTCGGTGGAATATCATTGAAGGACAGGATCTTTTTCTCAATCAATTCCCTTACCAAATGTTTTAAAGCAAAACAGTTTTCCAAGTCATGGCCAGCGGCACCTTCATGAAACGCGCAGTGGGCGCTTGGATTGTAATGAGGAGAAGTTGTATCAGGATTCAACGGTCTCGTGGTCACTAAACCTTCTTGCACCAGCGAGGGGTACAGTTCTGTGTAAGTCATTGGGATCTACGGGAAATTCGGCTTGTTTGTTGGTCTTCTATTTTGGAAATTCTGGCGGGGTGCCGGAGCTCGAGGTTGTTGATGTTGTGGGAAGGGTGGAGCGTTGAGCGCTCTTTGTTGCATTTGTTGTTGATAACCAGGTGCAGGCTGTACTGTCTGGTAGTTTGGGCGGGTGAAAGCGGGAGTTACAGCTGCCACATATGGTTGTGCGGCATACTGTGGTGGGTACATTGCTCCGGGGTAACCTTGTTGAATGTAACCAGGCTGCATCGGTTGATTGTAACTCAGATAGGGTTGCTGTTGATATGGCTGCTTTCGTGTACGTACCCCTTTTCCACTGGTGATGGCGTTAGTTTCTCCTTCCTTTTTCTTGTGGAACGGATTACTAGCTTTCTTGACCTGGCCACTTGAGCTACTGGAACTACCTGTTACCCTTCCATTCTTCAGCCCTAGCTCTACTCGGACTCCCACGGCTACAATGTCCGAGAAGCTAGCGGATACGCTACTGATCATTTTCTCGTAGAATTCTGGTCGCACAGTGTCAACGAACCAATCAGTCAATTCCTTTTCACTTAGTGGAGGTTCCACTTGTGAAGCTATTTCTCTCCATCGCTGTGCGTATTCCTTGAAAGATTCAGAACTCTTTTGGGACATGCTTAGCAGTTGCCTTCGGTCTGGAGCCAAATCCATGTTATACTTATAGTGTTTGACAAAAGCATTGGCTAGATCTTGAAAGCTGAGAATTTTGGACTGATCTAGACCCAAATACCATTTTGCCGGAGCCCCTTTCAAGCTGTCCTGGAAACAGTGTATCATTAACTTGTCATTTTCGACATACGCTGCCATTCTACGGCAATACATGAGAAGATGCGTTCGTGGGCAGGAAGCCCCTGAGTATTGGTCAAAATTGGGGATTTTAAACTTTGGTGGAATTACTAACCCAGAGACCAAACACATGTCCTGGGTGTCTGCCCCAAATATATCATTGCCCTCCATAGCCTTTAACTTTCTTCCCATCGTCTCCACACTTTCTTTCAATCTCTCATGTTCTTCATTTTCTCCTTCGTACTCTTCCTGATCTTCGACCGCTGGCTGATAATTATGGAACATTGGGCGCACCTGCGCTTGCATGGTTGCCTGAGTATAAGTAGGGATTGCCTGGGGTATTTCTCCTCTCAAAGGAACATTTTGCTGATTTATCGGAGGTGGATGCAGAAAATCCGGAGGTAAGCCATATGGTGGGTTGTTGGCGATGGTGACAACTGTTGGAGTTGGATCTATAGCCGCATTAGTAACTTCAGAAACCACGGTAGCCTGTGTATCCATCTTCGCTCTTATCACCTGCAAAGCTTCCATAATCTGTTTGATTCCACCTCGGAGATCTCCGAGCTCATCGTCAATTCTTTCGATTTCTAGGTTCTGGGCTTCCATGATCTGGCGAGCTCGAGCTCTTGTATTGTACTTGTGTGTTGGATTCAGTGTGTTCCTCTCTGTTAAAGGATCAGACAACGGGATGAGACACGACACAGGAGACAATACTCATGCTATGTTTATGATATGCTTATGATATGCGGATGCAATATTTCGAACATTCAAGGGGTCTTAGAATGTCATTCATAGATATTAAGAACGGGAAAACACTACAGACACTTCTTGCATCCCTCTACCGGGGAGTTTTACAACAGTTGGAAATTGAAATACAACTTTTTAAAATAAAGATTACAAAATAGCTCAAAAGATCCTGAACTATCTAACTCGAAGATCCCCCTTCTTCTGGTTGATTCCTTCTTCTACCTTGACGACCCAAACCCTGGAGAGCTTCTTTCTCTTGCATGGCCAAGAAGTACTTGTTCCTCCAAGCTTTTCCCTCCTTCTCTGCTTTTACCAAAGCAGTCTGCAATTCTTTCTCAAGTGTGGACTCTGTTGAATCAGGTTCGAAACTGGTATAGAACATCTTCAAAGCAGCTTCTTTTATCCATGCTAGGTAGGAGTCTGAAACTGCCGTGTCAGGGTAATCTAAAGCAGTCATGCCCCTGACGTTGATACGGCGCCAAGCGTAGATGATTCTAGCTTTGAATTCTCGGTCTCTTCCGTCTTCGATGCAGAAACTCCTCATCAAGTTGAAATCTGGTTCACCCCTCATTGGATGCCCCAATTGTCTGCGAGCAAGGACAGGGTTATAGCTGATGCACCCTTTGGTACCGATGAGCGGCACGTTTGGAAAATCTCCACAACTTTGAATCATGGGGACCCCTCCGTAAACAGGGTCGTACCATTGAATATTAGTCTGCTTGAGCAGCAGTAGCCTATCAGTCCATGGATTGTTGTTTTGGACATCCCAAAGTGCTGGTAATCTTGGTAAGCGTGAAAGGAACCACTTGTAAAGGAGAGTGGAGCAACACTCAATAGGTCCAGCTTCATACAGATGTCGGCGATGAATTGCATAGTAGGTGTCGGCTAGGAGAGTAGGCACAGGGTTTCTGAGAAGGAACAAGTTGATTGCGTCTTTGTTGATGAAGTTGTCGTAGGATGGGAACAGGAAGAGTCCGTAGATCAGCAACACTAACAAGGCTTCAAAAACTTCCAAGTTCTTAGCTTCGGCGTGAAACTGCGCTTTTTCAAACAAGAATCTGGTAGGTAGCCCGTATGGGTGTCCTTGAGCGATCATCATGGCTCGTACTTCAGTTACTTCAAGATGAATAGCTTTGGCGATTGTTCCTTCGTTGGGAAACCCTTCCCTTCCAGAAAATGGTCTGGGAGCAACATTTAATCCCATTAATACTGAATATTCCTCCAAGGTTGGTAACAATTGGAAATCTGGGAAAGTGAAACAGTGATATGTTGAATCGTAGAACTTTACGAGCGCGGATAATATTCCCTCATCTACCTGAATCTCAAGTAAGGATAACACGTTTCCATGTTTGGCTTTGAATGCCTCAGGATCTTCTACCATTCTTCCCAACATCTTTAGATTCTCCAGATCTGGTTGTCGGAATTTGAACTCTGCAGTTGATCTTCTCCTTGGATCCATTTTTTTAATATCTGTGAAATGAGTTTAAACCCCTTGAATGTTTAAAATAAAATGCGGATGTAAATGCAAAAATGCGCAAAGTTTTATGGAACTCAGACCTCGAGATTCAAAACATCAAGGATTTCATTTAATTTTTCGACGTTGCATTACAAAATAGTACACATTACAAGAAAAAGGAAACAGTGCTAGATAAGGTCTTCTGACAGAAACTCTACTGTTGCTTCTGCTTTCTTCAGCTTTTCTTCTACCTCAATTTTCTCTTTCATGAGCTTTCCTATCATTGTCTTCCATGGAGTAGACTGGTTACTGAAATAGAACAGGTTCTCTTGGGTCTTCCTCTTCTTGGATGCCCTTATCTCTTCATCTCTCTCTTGGAGCTGCTTGCGGAGCGTTTCGTTCTCTTCCATTACCACCTGATACTTATACCTCCAGGACACTTCAGTCTGCTGTGACTTTCTCAAGGCAATCCTCAACTTTTCCTCCTCAGAAAAGAAGATCAATGGGCGTTCTTCTTTCAGGACCATAGGTTCTTGCAAGGCATAAGGCATCTTCAGTTGGATAGCTCTCTTCCGAACCCATTGGAGATAAGGATCAAAAGAGACACAGTTAGGCTTTCCCAGACTTTCTTTTCCTCTCTTGTGGACATGTTTCCAAGCTTCCAAGAACTCCTCCTTCAACTCAGATTCTCCCACAAAGAACATACTTTCTACACAAGCACTGTTGGGTCTGTCTTTTAACGGATACCCGAGCTGTCGTCGGGCGAGAACCGGACTGTAGCTGATTCCCCCATCTATAGCAAGGAGAGGTACGTTGCCGAAGTTTCCACAACTGTCTATAATCTTTATCCCATCATAAACTCGACTGTACCATTCGATATCAGAGTGCGATAAGGCCATAATCTTTTCAGACCACCATCCTTTCCTCCAGAAGACTTGAGCTTTGGGCATATGAGAATGGAACCACTTGTACAACAACGGGACACAACAGATGATCATTCCTCCCTTGTGAAGATTTCTGAGATGAATGGAATGATGAGTATTACCCAGCAGGGTTGGTACCGGATTTTTCTTCAAGAAAATCTTGATAGCATTGAGGTCCACAAAATTATCAATGTTGGGAAACAGGAAGATGCCATAGATGAGCAAGGCTAGGATTGCCTCAAAAGTATCCATACTCAGGTGATCGGCATAATACTGCGCTTTCTTAATCAAGAACCCAGCAGGTAAACCAGAAATTCCTCCTTTGGTGGTCATATTCTCTTGTATATCTTTTACTCCCAATTGTATTGCTCTGGCGATCTCTTCTTTCTTAGGGTCCTTCTCCGTGAATGGAAAAGGAGAATCTTCAAGGATAGGCAAACCGATCAGACAGGAATATTCTTCAAGTGTAGGTACAAGCTGATAATCTGGAAATGTGAAGCAGTGATAGAGTGGGTCGTAGAACTGTAGCAAAGTAGAAAGGAGTCCTAGATCCATTCTCTTCTTCATCCTCAGTAGTGACAACAAATTACCGTACCTGCTCTTGAACCCTTCTACATCTGTGATAAGAGTGCTCAACCTTTCAATGTCATCCAGCTTAGGACTCTTGTATGTGTACTTGATTGTTTTCTTTTTTTCTTGATCCATGATGTTCCCTAAAGTTTTAAAATAAGAGTCTGAGTTCCATAAACCTTTTATGTTATGATGCTATGAATGCATGAATGCAACAAACACAAGTATTCACATATACACATAGATAAGCAAACAACAGGTTTTGGTTTAGGGAAATTCAAGCATGGAGCCAAGGTCTACCCTTCCCAATATGGAGTGTACTAGAGATTTTCATCACCTGTAGAACAAGGTTCTAAAAAGTTCCCAGAGTCCTCAACCCATCTTTCGGATATTATCAACTGCCCAAATAACTCGGGGGTCGATAATATTCTCAAGAGAGTCTCGTCCGAGTGTAGTATCGCGTATCAACTATTCGGAAATACTCCCTCATAGTCATCGCACTACATCCTAATAAGGCCAAGTGGGGTAATGTGTTCTAAAGGTCCTCAATGGCATGGGCCCCTTATAGAAAGCAGCATTGTTTTCACGAATACTCGATCAACAACACTACCCTCAAAAAGGACCTCCATTGAGCGGCGGTTTTCAAGTTGGCTTAGTCGGGAATCAACTCCCTATAAACCTCCTTGAATATACCACCTTCCTATCATAAGTACGCTCAAGCACGGGTATAGTGCTGTCTCACCAATTGTATTTCCCAAAAGCCAAAAGAACAAATCTGCACATATTCACAAATATTCACAAATAGCAAGTATATAAACAAAATAGGTTAAACCCTCAAAATAAACAGTCTCCCCAGTGAAGTCGCCATTTCTGTTGCGGTGAAAATTGGATATCAAGCTATTGATTAACTTGAATCATATTTCTTTTACAACCGGTCTTTAATTTATCCAAAGGATAGGTCTAAAGAGAGAAAGAACCTTTTGTGCGATGTAACAACAACGCTTTAGAGATTCGGGGATTCGGGGGTTGGTTATATCTAGGGAAGGTATTAGCACCCTAAATATCTGTAGTACTCTACAGGAACCTTTTGTTTATTACTTGCTAGGCTGTGAAACATGCATTGGTTTAATTGGGAATTGGGATAAAAATAAAATAAAGGCCTAAGTGGTTTTCTAAGTTTGCTCGCAAAGGCGTCGCACCTTTTGCCTACGTATCCTGACTAGGATAGAATCAGAGCAATCGTAGTTCACCTCACAAGGGAAAAGAACACTTGATGATGATCAAGGTTCAAAGGGGAACAAACATGACGATGTTTGTGTGGAGTTTGACAAAACTCCCTAAACTAAATTGTAAAAGGGGGAAGTAAGAAATCATGACGATGATTCTTACACAGAGTTGACGAACTCTTTCCTAGGGTTCTAGTTGAAGAACACTCCTAGTATGGGTGGGTTTCTTAGACTTCAAGCAAAGTCTAAAGGCTCCTGAATTAGGGTTAAGGTGACTTAACAAAGTCAAGGGATAGCAGAGATTTTGGTCCAAGACATTGACAGTCAAGTGGACAGACCTTCCTTTGGAGGAACAGTATTGTCGGCAACTAGACGAAAGCTAACGAGCTCCGTCGCTTAGGGATAAAATAAAATACAAACATCATTCAAACATTCATGGTGACAACTAAATACAAAGATTAAAGATGGAAAGCAATGATGACAATCAGAGCAATTGTTTTGGTACGAGAACCGTGACGACAGTTCGCACCTGGAATACCGTTAACAGACAGATGAGATAAATATAAAAATAATTCAAGGTAAAAATTCTAACATGTTGACAAACATATATAGATATGATAACAATCAATTTTCCTGAGAAAACACAAGAGGAAACCTTCTAAATTTCATCTGCAACCAAATAGGGTTAGTACCGTTGACGCGCGGATTGCGCACCATAAAACGTGGTGAAAAAATAATCAAACATGGAAAATAAAATTATGACATGAAAGTACACATTAAAATAAACACAATGAAAAAAGAACGGGTGAAAAACGATAAAAAATGAGAGAGTTACGAATTTTTGAAGTTTATGTACAAAAATAGGAAAAATAATAAAAGGGTTCGACCTCCACCCGGATCGAACCCTGGTCATGATGGTGAAAGGTATAATTGCGCGCATGTTCTTACCGCTGGGGCGGCTGTTACATCCATTAATCAAATGGAAACAATATGTATACAAGGCTCGTTTTGAATCATGGCTGGGCAAAATACATAATCAACACCAATACGTTTTATACCGTATCTCACTAACCGCTCATCGGATCGAGGCAAATTTTATATGGATCTTGGGTAGAAAAATGAGAGGAAGAGGATGGTGATGTTAGTTTTTCCAAATTGTTCACCTAGTAAAAAAAACGCTGACTGGTGTGTGTGTGTGTTTTGAATGCATGGAAACATAATCGAAACCAAATACGTTTTATACCGTATCTCACTAACCGCTCATCGGATCGAGACAAATTTTATATGTAAATTGGGTAGAAAAATGAGAGGAAGAGGATGGTGGTGTTAGTTTTCTGAGATTCATTTTCCTGTGAAAAAAACGATAGCTGGTGTGTTTATGTGCTTTTGATTTGCAAAATGACATGGACACCTTGATACAAACATGTTCAAAGCCAAGTAAATCCACATACACATCCAAAATATGATATATAAACAGACTGGAACAGGTTTATGGCCAGGAGTTTCAGATAGATGAAAGTCATGTTCAGTTTGCAAAAACACATAAGAACACACATGCATAACAAAGTGATTTTGGAGTTTGGGGTGTTCAGGAGCTGTACCAACCATCAAGACATCTTAAACATGTGATATCTAGTGTGTGTAGGTGAAAACATCAGATCTGGAACAAACATATGAAAGTGTAGCATTCAAATTGCAATTTGTGTGTATTATGTGTGCGTGAAGCATGATGTGAAACAAATCATTGTGCAGGTTGTTTTCAATGTTTTGGCTCATTCAAACACAACACATATGATCATATGAAGCTGTAGAAACAATGAGATAGCAAGAATACACAAGCATTTCCAATTGACATGTGAGAATGAGACATTTTGCAAAATGATGAACAATCATGCATGATGATGCACAGATGAAGTTCCAAAGCAAATTTAAACAATTTAATCATTTGTACAGCACATGTGGATGATAATGAGATGATCTAAACATTGAAATTCCAAGGAGACCACCTGTCATGAAAAATGGCATAGCATATGCAAGTCATCCAAACATTGATGCACATGAAGATGTGAACTTTGATTCATTGGTTTCTAGTGTAAGATGAGCATACCAACATGTCATATTTGAGTGTTATAAAGTGTATGTGGAGTGAATTTAAGAGAAAACCAGTTTGGTGCAAAGTTGGTCTTTTGGTGGTTTATGTGTGGAAGATCATGAACACACCTCTCATTCATGCTTTATACTTCATTTTATCAAAAACCTAAATATGCAAGATATGGAGAATAATGAAAGAGCAAGGTTTTACAAATTACATACCTGTTGGTGATCTTATTTAGCAAGCCAAGAATGTTGAGAAAACCAGAGGTGATGAAATCCAAGCTTTGTATTTGTGCTTTTACTTGAAACTTAAGAAACAAGTCACTTGAGACGCCAAAATGAGATTTCTGAGTTCTTGATGAAGGATGGAGGTTTGGACAGTTGGTATATATGATATTTGAGGTGTCCAAAGGATCAAAACCTCAAGAAAGTGTTTGGAGCAAGATTTGGAGGTTTTTATGGACTTTGGTCAAAGTAAGTTTCATGAAAAGTTGACTTTTGCATTCTTTGAATTTTTTGGTGATTCAATGGTTGGTACACCTTCTATATGTGATTTAGAGGGTGTGTGGATGATAGTTTGAGTGCTGGAACATGAAGAACTTGATATGGTAGCAAAGTTGCAAATGCTGAATTTTGGCAATTTTTGGCTATTTTGGTGATTTTGCAAAATGTAAGTAAGTGAGAGATGTGATGAGGGAACTTGGTTTAGCAGGTTTTTAGAATGAAGTTCATGTCCTAAATGAGGAGTTTGAAGTCCCTATTTATAGAAAAAATGAGTGAGGAGCTTGCTAGGTGACTTTGCTTCACCATGAAGAAATCTTAGATTTTTTCTTCCAAATGACAACTTGCTTTGCTTTTCTGATCTCTAGCTGTTCCCTTAACTCAATTGGCAAGTTAGAATGATGATGTTACAGAGAAAACACAGCCTAGAGGCTTGGTAGAGTGGCTGGAGCAGAAATCCCTTTACACCTCATGCTTTGGAAAAGTCAATCTTTTCAACTTAGGCAATGAACTTCCAATTCTTGATTCCATGCTATCTCCTTGCTATTTCTTTGATTCAACCTGCTTGAGATGATTAATATATCAGATAGAAGGAGTTTAGAACATTGAAATTGATCCACTTGAGTGATAGAGGTGCTTTTGCAAAATTCATCAATGTGGGACAAAAGTGACAAATTGCCAACTTTGAACACATGTATCTCTCAGCTCATAAATCCCCTTGAGATGTACTTGTACTTTTTAGAAAGCCCTCACATAGTACTACAACTTTCATGTTGGCCAGAAGTCTTGATTCCATTTGAAACTAGGTGAAAAAACCCCTTGAAGTTGGCTGATTTTAGCTTCTAAAGTGAAAATGACTTAGAAATTTTCTAAGTTATTTTCCCTTCTAGGAATGTTTTTGCTTATATCTCAAAAAGTATGCATTTTCTGGTTGTGGACTAGTATGGGACTTTTGTAGGACTTGTCAAGAGCTTTCAAATGAGACTAGAACCAACTCAATTGGATGTGCGGTTAAGGAGATACGGTTTAGCCCTTTTCAAAACCCTACTTTCCCGATTTCTCGATTACTCTCTCATTCTTGATCCAATGACCATGAAAATTGATATGCAAGTCCATTATGACATAAGTAACAACTTTGATTCACAACTTGGATCCCAATTCTCAAAATTTGGGGAGTTGACTTTTCGGTCAACCGTACAATCGATCGGTGCCGATCGAGTCGCCTGTTGATATTCTGGACATCCTGGGACTTTGACACTTCTTGAATAGCCTTTAATAGCCTATATTAACTTCATGGACCTTACTCCCACCATTAAAACCTTTCCCAACATCAAAGTCAAACCACAGTTGACTTTCCACTAGTTAAAAACCCTAATCGGGGCCTCCTGACTGCACTGTTCCTGATTCTGAAACGATTTCTTCAAATTGACTTCCCATTTGACTTTGATATTATCTTTGATTTCATTCCATGATTGAATTGGCCCAAATCATTGGTTGATCATTCCTTGATTGTTTTGAATTTGTCGGTGCGAGAACCCTGATTCATCTGTAACTTGACAATAATGAACTTGCACTGATTTAGGGTTAGATAATGCATGATCATGCTTCTAAAAATGATAATGAGGATCTAAGGTGGTCAAAATTTGGGGTATGACAGTTGCCCCTATTAAAATATCTTCACTAGATGAAACTGAGGATGACAATCCTCGGGGGATCGTAGTGAGAGGTATTTAAATACAGAAGAACCAGAAATTTTGTACCTTAGATCCGATGTTATGCAAAGGATAAATGCCCAAATGCTATGAGTCCTAAATGATGTTTTATGATGCTTGAAAATGCAAGGCACACAAAAAGGTAAAAACAGACTGCCATCCACTGGGGAATAGTCTCTGGAGACTCGACATACCGGGAACGTCCTTATAGAAGGACTCGCACTGGGGAAGAGAAACTCAAACCTAGGCATCAGATAGTTCAGACATGACTAACTGATAGCATCTGAGGATAAAACTATGATTGGAGGAACGGAACCTGACGAGGACAACCGTTCACTGGGGAAAAGGGACATACTTTACTGGGGATCAAATAGTTCAGACGTGACTAGATGATATCATCTGAGAAACTCCGACTGGGAAACGGAACCTGACGAGGACAACCGTTCACTGGTGAAAGAGATGCACTCCACCGGGGAAAGAATAATTTTCACATGGGGAATAAAGGAAATTGGTGACAACCTCACTGGGGATGATCAGACGAGGCCTTCCTATAATGAAGAGTTCAAACGGGATCTCCAGGAATGGACTAGGAACAAAGTCAGACACACAGGGGATACTAGTGACAACTAGATCTCCGGGACTAGACTGGAAAAGCAAAGACCTACTGGGGTACTGGTGACTACCAACCCAGAGGAAACAAATAAGGAAAACGGGAACGCCAGTGACAACTGGACTTTAGCTAGTGGGATTGGTGACGACCGATGGAATGTTAAATGAATAAACGACCATACCAGTTACAACGGGCTTTTCACGGGATTTGGTGACGACCAACCAGTGATGCCGGATAAGAATGCCAGTTACGACTGGACTTACTGGGGAATTTAAATAACAACCACAAATAACAATTTGGGTGAGCGCGCCAGTTACGAATGGACTTTATGAGGATTTGGTGACAACCAAACTCAGGTATCAATAACAATTGGATTTAAAAGACGCCAGTGACGACTGGACTTCAGTAGGGGAGGTTGGTGACGACCAACACATGATACCAATGGCAACTGGATTTAACGATGCCAGTGACGACTGGACTTCAGGGGATGTAACAATAATGATTACTAACCACGGTTCGGTTGAAGGGTGCCAGTTACAACTGGACTTGATTGGGGATGTTAGTGACGACCAACAAACACAGGGTGCCAGTGACGACTGGACTTAAAGTAAAAAGTTGGTAACGACCAACAAGTGATACCAACAACAATTGGATTTAAACAATGCCAGTGACAACTGGACTTTACTGAGGGAAGTTGGTGACAACCAACGAAAGGGTACCAATTACAATTGGATTTTGCGATGCCAGTGACAACTGGACTTTTCCGGGGAAAGGTTGGTGACGACCAACAAACACAAGGTGCCAGTGACGACTGGACTTTTAAAAGACTGTGGTGACAACCACGAGATAGAACATATGAATGCCAGTGACAACTGGACTTGATGGTAACAACCAGAAAATGAGATACCACAACCGGGGGAGAGGGTAGAACCACACTGAATCCAGGCTAAGTGGTGCAAATAATCTCAACTGTACTGGGGAACGGAGCTTAGTCAGGTCAGCCCGCGATGTACCAGTAATCTCTGTCTTTGGCAATCCTGTGGAGGATGGATCCTTCAAAACTTTACATGATGGCTTCTTAGTCTTGGTTACTACACACGGCCAAAGGCGAACCAAGTGAACAGATCTGCTAAGTGTTTCAACTGGGGAAAAAATGCAAATGTATATCAATGCTCCTGCCACCTTGAGACATCAGGGTGAGTATGATCTTACTGAGTTTTCCACGAGTTTAAAGCATTTGTTTTTTATTGACCTTTTCAAGTTTTATCATGAAAACTTTTGCCTCTTACGTTTTTCAAAATCATCGTTTGTCAAATAAACAGTGTTTTGCATAACAAAAAATGATAAAGAGAAGTAGTAGTTGCAAACAAAAGAATGGTTCGAAGCTGATTTTATTCAAGCAGGAGGTCTTGCCAATGGCAAGATTCCCTAGAACATTGTACAAGTGAAAAATGGCAAAAGTGGAAGGGTTACATTGAATCCCATGACCATTTATCCCTAAAGACTAGAAATCCACCAACATCCTTGCTTCTGACGAGAGCAACCGGAAGTGAGTTTTCTCTGTGTAACTTGCTGCACTGGTGACAACCTTCTGATGCAGTGAAACGCCTTTGTCCCTAATTTTTGCCTGGATCGCCCTTTCGGGTTTTCAATCCACCGGGACGCTCATTTTTGCCTAAGTCGCCCTTTCGGGTTTTCAACTTAGCGAGCTTTCAATTCTTTTCTCTTTTTCTCTTTTTCTTTTTACCCTAACTTTTGCATAAGCCGCTCTTGCGAGTTTTCGACTTATCGGGCTTTTCTTAGGCGTAATATTTTCTGACTGCATCAGAATTTATTGGATGAGTAAGCTGCTCTCCATCCATGGTTGTGAGAATCAACGATCCTCCTGAGAAAACTGTCTTCATAATGAAGGGGCCATCATAGTTAGGCATCCATTTTCCTCGGGCGTCTTTATGGACTGGTAAGATCTTCTTCAATACAAGCTCACCTTCTCTGAACTCCCGGATGCGGACCTTCTTGTCGAAGGCTCTTTTGATCCTTTTCTGATATACCTGGCCATGACACATTGCAGATATACGCTTTTCGTCAATTAAATTCAATTGGTCAAATCTTTCCCTGACCCATTCTGCCTCTTCCAGCTTTGCTTCCATTATAACCCTTAACGAAGGGATCTCGACTTCAATTGGGAGTACAGCATCCATCCCATACACTAAAGAGAAAGGGGTTGCCCCTGTTGAGGTGCGGACTGATGTTCTGTATCCGTGTAGAGCAAACGGTAACATTTCATGCCAGTCTTTGTAAGTTTTCACCATCTTTTGTAAAATCTTCTTGATGTTTTTGTTAGCTGCCTCAACAGCTCCATTCATCTTCGGACGGTACGGGGAGGAGTTATGGTGTTCAATCTTGAATTCATCACACAGTTCCTTCATCACTTTGTTGTTCAGATTGGTTCCGTTGTCTGTGATAATTCGGTTGGGAATCCCGTATCGACAGATTATCTCTTTCTTGATGAAGCGAGCCACCACTTGTCGGGTTACATTGGTGTATGAAGCAGCTTCGACCCATTTGGTAAAATAGTCAATGGCGACTAGAATGAAACGGTGCCCGTTGGAAGCTTTTGGCTCAATTGCCCCGATCATATCGATGCCCCACATTGAGAAAGGCCAGGGTGATGACAGTACATTCAGCAATGTCGGAGGTACATGCACTTTATCTGCGTAGATCTGACATTTATGACACTTCCTGGAGAATTGTATGCAGTCATTCTCTAAAGTCAACCAGTAATACCCGGCTCTCAAAATCTTTCTGGCCATCACGTACCCATTGGCATGAGTACCGAAGATCCCTTCATGGACATCTTTCATTAACAGCTCTGCTTCTCTTTTGTCGACGCATCTGAGTAGTACCATGTCATGATTTCTTTTATAAAGCACACCATTGCTGAGGAAGAACTTTGACGCTAGTCTTCTTAAAGTTTTCTTGTCAAGAGACGTAGCATCGGTCGGATATTCTTGTTGTAACAGGACGTTCTTTATATCATAGTACCATGGTTTATCATCT
>OZ012741.1:353770575-353869581 GCA_963859935.3 Lathyrus sativus
AAGGGAAATGACCCATGTTCAACTAATCTGCCTCAGTTCAAATGGTTTGCCCCAGTCTGCCGGGTATTTGAAGGATTTCTTCTGGGATGAGAACTTTGGCGGTGATTATACTGGGATAGAGCTTCAACCCATTTGCCCCAGTGTCTGAACCTTGTAGTGGTCTGCCCCTGTTTAAACCTTAGAAGGACTTTCCCCAGATTCGCAGGGTTATGGGAAAGTCTTGATTCAGGTCAACACCACTGAGTGATCAAGTCCCTCTTTGATTGAACTTTGTTGGAATTTCTATAATGTCAAGTGCTGATTTGCAGTTAAAAATTGTTCATTCAAAAATGGTAATTTTAATGTGACATTCATGTAAGTTTTGAAAATATCATTTATTGGGAATGATGTGAAAATGTGTGACGAGTGGACTGTTAATCCAAACGCAATGCTGATTTAATTGGTGTGAAAGATATAGCAAGAATATGACACCATAAGATTAGCAAATATGTAGGAGTCAGTTTACGCAACCTCACAATAGTATGATTTCAGAATAAACCCTGCCTCAATTAGGTCTTTTGAGGGTTGTAACGCGGTCTGGTTCTCGGTTATAGAAACAAAGGATATTAGGCTCAAAGTATTATTTGTACCCACCCCTTCTTCTTGAGGATCTCCATACCTACGTTCAATTAATTCTACACATGTTTTACCTTGACGGTGTAAAACTTGATGATTCAAGGCTTGCTCGAAATGGCAGCCACCTTATTTTGATGGATGTCAGTAACCCCTTGATTTGGGTGGCCACTGAATCTTATTTTGTTTTTGTAGAGGGTTTGAGGACCTCTTTTTGGTTTTGTTTTTGATCCCTAACTTTTTCATGGACTGACTTTGCTTGTCAGATCCATCGGGATTGCCTTAATTTTTGCCTAAGTCTCCTTTTGAGGTGTTCGACTTAGCAGGCTTTTGAATTTTTTTTGAAGGATTATGACTGCCATGTCAAAGGTTATTAATGAACAACCATCTTGTATTTGGGATTTTTGCTTTGTGATTCGAGTACGTAATCAGGTTAACTGAACACTACACTACCCCAGGTTGAGTGTAAGGATTTATAGATCCGAAGGAAACTCCTACTTCTAGGCTCGAAGTGGTTGACTAGGGACTAACTCCTTATCTCTCCAGTGTTTGGGGGTTCGATACAATGCATGTACATCATTAGCGAGATTTTATCCAAAAGCATACTATCAGCAATTATGGGTATTTCGTTTTTGTCATCCTCCCTCAAATCTTTGCTAAACAGCAGTGCGATGAAGGAAGTGGAGTAAATTTTTTTGTGATTTTGGCAATAAGTGAGAAAATGTGAGTGGATACGAATGGATTTGATCAAAAGCATGCATAATCATCACATTAACAATACCATTATAAAATTTCTTATTATTTACGACACTGCCACCGCATTATTTTTTACATCAGATGGTGGCATTATTTTTTACATGGGATAAACAACCCATGTAAAATCCTTTATAATAAAATTTCTTATTATTTACGACACTGCCACCGCATTATTTTTTACATCAGATGGTGGCATTATTTTTTACATCTGATGGGGTACGGGGTACATGGTCTGATGTAAAATGTTTCACCCATTTTATTTATTTTTATTGAGAACTTTTTACATCGGTTGGGATAAATGGCTTTATAACAAAATTTCTTATTATTTACGACACTGCCACCGCGTTATTTTTTACATCAGTGAAAATATATGTCTGATTGTAAAATCTTTAAATCAAATATTTCTCACATCATATTGTTTATAAATCTGATGTAAAATCCTTTAACCCAATGTCTTATTTTTAGTAGTGTTTTGAAATTTAGAAAATTAGACAAAATTTTTAATATTTACTTTTAAGAGAGGAGAGACTCTTCAAATTTGAAATTAGGTGATAAATAAAATCAATCAAATATTACTCAAATTAGATATTAAACTTGGATATTCCTAATCATTAGTATAATTTTAAAATTGAGATTTTACTTTCAATTTTAAAGTTTAATCATTATGAAGTTTAAGCATTATGAACATTAATATTAATTAAAAAAAAGGATAACAATGAAACTAATAAATCATTGAATTTAAATCAAAACTCAATTTTAAATATTAGGTGAGTTGTCCACTATTAATTATTTTTCATTTTGATAAATTACTAATGACTCTAAAAGTCATATATTTTAATATAAAAAAAACAACACTAACTACCTAATCAACATCATTATATGTGTCCTAAAATAATACGATCCATCTCATTTTTCATGTATTAAACATGACTCTTTGATTCATGTATAAGAGTCATGTATATAATATAAGAATGCATATATTATATATATATATATATATGAGTGATTGCAAATTCTTAATTTCTATGTATATTTATCAAATATCCCTCTCTTTATATAATTGCATGTAAATAATAAATTATATGAGCTCTTTAAAAATTTGTTTAGTCTTTTCTTTATCTTTTGTTATTTTTCAATTTTTTTTCTTTTTTCTTTTTGTATTTATGTACATTGCAAAAGTATATATGTTACTTAAATATATATAAAAAATATATCATGTTGTTTAAATATATAAAATTGTATTATATGTTATTAATTACATACTATTATATTGTATTATATGCTATTAATTACCTACTATTATAAAATAATAAGATATTTATATCTAACTCGTATTGGATATTAGAATGTTACTGGTCGTATATTCTAATTTTTTAAAAATATTTTAGTGTAAGAAAAAAGATTTTTTGGTATATTGTATTTAAATTTTGTTGTTGTTGTAATGGAATATAGTATATATATTTTTAATATATATAATGATGTTTTAATTTTAAACTGAACAATTTTGTTTTTTCTTGTTATATTAAATTAATTTTTATTTTATTTTTGTATTTATATATTATTTTTTATTAAACAAATGTATCTCATACGTGATACTTTAATCATACATATACAATATGTAATATATTATACATACATATATACTATTTAAATATTACAATTAAATACTAAGTATTTCAAAATAAAGTTTAGTAAAATCAAATTCATAATGATAAAAAAAAATCATTTCTATATAATTGTATTCTAAATCTATCCTTAATTGTAACAAAGTAAATAAATAAATAAAATTATAAAATTCTAATTATTAATTTAAACTTTTTATATATAAATAAAAACAATGATGAAAATTGAGAAATAGGTTATAAAAAAAACTATTGTAAAATTTTAAAAAAATAATAAAAAAATATTAAGTTAGATGTCATAAAACATACACTTTTCAATGAAAATATATGAAAGGGAACCAAATTTATTTGAATTTAAAGAAGAATATTATTATGTTAACACGGAAGTCCTATTTGCAACTCAGGATCTATTTGTAGATATAAATTGAAAAACTTGTTTTTTTATTCAAGGCCTTCAAAATTGAAATTCTCACTTAGTTACTCATAATTCTCCAATTCATCGTATGATTTTTTCTCTTTTGTTTAAACATTATTTTTTTTAACAAAACAGTCTGGCGATGACGTCATTGTCATATCCAACATTAGGATATCAGATGTATCGTATTAATCCCCATCATTGATTTTCATATCTTATTGTAATTAACAAATTCTAAAGCTTAAATTAATATAAGAATTGATATTTGTTGGTGCAATAATATTGCAAATTTTCTTTATAAAAAAAAATTACACATTTTTATATCAATTATGTATAATTATTAATAAAGAAACTAGTGTTTACAAATATTTGTAGCACATATAGCATAATCTATAAAAAAATAAAATTAGTATATAGTTTATAAAAAAATCATAAAACAATAAAAAGTAATTTTGATTTTTAAAAGTAAACACTCCAAAATAAATTTAAACATACACACCTTTAGATATGTTTTTTTTAGTGCACATTTAATTTACTTTCTAACTAAAAGATGTAATTTTTCAATGAAGAATATTATGAATATATTTTTTTTAACACTCTCTTAAACATTCACTCTCTCATTAGTTAAAATATACGTGAACCTCACACTTTGAAAATGGATTTCACATAAACACTATATCATTAGATAAAATAAACCTCACTTTAAAAATAAATTTCACATAAATTGGTAACACTAACACGTCTTTTATCCAATAAAATAGTGAGTTTTAGAGATATTCTTAGTATTCCACTTCTTTTTATTTATGTGTTTTTTATCATGCTCTCTACTATTAGTTTCTCCCTCTCCCTCTCAATGCTTCGACCTCTCTATCATATCTCTTTTTTCCTCCTTTCTTCCTTTATTCTTTGTCGTTTCCACTTCTTTCCTGACTCTCTCTTCTTTCAGTCATTATGCTAAAAAAGACCTTTAGCAGCGCTTATTTTGACCTTTAGCAGCGCTTAAAAGTGATGCCTAAAGTGGCGCTACTAAAGGTAAAGTCAACGCTTTTTTAAGTAAAAAGCGCTGCTATAGGCCCAATTTTAGCAGCGCTTTTCCTGAAAAGCGCTCTCTTCGCCCCCCCCCCCCCCCCTTTAGCAGCGCTCTCTAAAGTATATTTCCTTAATATCTTTAGCAGCGCTTTTTTATTAAAAGCGCTCTCTATTCCCCCACCTTTAGCAGCGCTCTCTAAAGTATATTTCCTTAATATCTTTAGCAGTGTTTTTTTATTAAAAGCGCTCTCTATTCCTCCACTTTTAGTAGCACTTTTTAAAGCGCTCTCTAAAGTGTGATTGTTGAATACTTTTAACAGCGCTTTTCTTAAGAAAAATGATGTCTTTTCCCCCCTTTTAGCAGCGCTTTTTTAAGCGCTCTCTTTTCTACCCCTATAGCAGCACTTTCAGAAGCGCTCTCTTTCCCCCCTCCCCCCCCCCCCCCCTTTTAGGGGCACTTTTTCAAGAAAAGTGCTGCCTTTTCTTCACGTCATTGAATTTTTTATCAAAAAAATCATTTTTCATAGCGTTTTTTTGGTAAAAGCGTTGTCTGTTTTGCATATTTTATGAAGTGATTTTTGTTGAATTTTGTTGCACAATTCTTTATAATTTTTTACATAAACCTGCTTATAACAATTATATTCACCAAAGGCTTTTATTTCAACACTTTGCCCTTATATATACCATAACAATTCAACACATAAACCTGCTTATAATTATTGTAATTCAACACAAACCTTTATTTCAACACATATATAGGCCTTATATATATATATATATATATATATATATATATATATATATATATAATATATATATATATATATATATATATATATATATATATATATATATATATATATATATATATATATATATATATATATATATATATATATATATATATATATATATATATATATATATATATATATATATATATATATATATATATATATATATATATATATATATATATATATATATATATATATATATATATATATATATATATATATATATATATATATATATATATATATATATATATATATATATATATATATATATATATATATATATATATATATATATATATATATATATATATATATATATATTATAATTCAACAGAAACGATCCATAATTCTAAAATATATTCCAAAACCGATAACTTCACAAATATATTCAAGCGGTGTTTGTATGAAAAACAAGGTGGTGGTTATGGCGGTCAAATAGTATATTATTTGTGTTATTTCTATGATTTATGTGAAGAAAATTGAACATAAACATACACTTGAACAGTGCTTACTAAAAAAACATTGCAACTTGTCGCGGTGAAAATCGGATACCAAACTATTGATTAGTTTGAATCTTTAATTCATTTTGCAACCGAACTTTGATTTTTCCAAAGGAAGGGATAAAGATCGAAATACCCACAATGCAATGCAAATGCAAGGTTAAGAGAGTTTAGGTTCGGGGGTTGGTTAAACTTAGGGAAGATACTAGCATCCTAATACTATGAGAAACTTACCGAAAAGGGATTCACCTCATCTTCGGCGAAGGGATGGGTGGTGGCGGAAAAAAAAAGAAGAATGACGGACGGTAGCGGCGGAGGAAGAAGAATGGTAGACGGTGGCGGCGGAGGAAGAAGAAAAACAATGATGGTGGAAGCGAAGAAGAAGAAAAATGGAGACGGAGATGGTGGAAGCGAAGAAGAAGAATGATAAGAGATTTTTGGGAGTTGGAGAATCTTAATTTTCAGATAGGGTTTTGGGATTTTAAGAAACATTTTACATCGGTTGGACAAATAGGCCTGATGTAAAATATTTAAATAATTTTATTTAAATTTTTATTTAGAATCTTATTACATCGGCAAATTGGCCTGATGTAAAATCTTAATCTATTTTATTTATTTATTTATTGAGGACTTTTACATCGGTTGGGATAAACAACCCGATGTAAAATCCTTTATAATAAAATTTCTTATTATTTACGACACTGCCACCGCATTTTACATCAGATGGTGGCATTATTTTTTACATCTGATGGGGTACGGGGTACATGGTCCGATGTAAAATGTTTCACCCATTTTATTTATTTTTATTGAGAACTTTTTACATCGGTTGGGATAAATGGCCCGATGTAAAATTCTTTATAACAAAATTTCTTATTATTTACGACACTGCCACCACGTTATTTTTTACATCAGTGAAAATATATGTCTGATTGTAAAATCTTTAAATCAAATATTTCTCACATCATATTGTTTATAAATCTGATGTAAAATCCTTTAACCCAATGTCTTATTTTTAGTAGTGTTTTGAAATTTAGAAAATTAGACAAAATTTTTAATATTTACTTTTAAGTGAGGAGAGACTCTTCAAATTTGAAATTAGGTGATAAATAAAATCAATCAAATATTACTCAAATTAGATATTAAACTTGGATATTCCTAATCATTAGTATAATTTTAAAATTGAGATTTTACTTTCAATTTTAAAGTTTAATCATTATGAAGTTTAAGCATTATGAACATTAATATTAATTAAAAAAAGGATAACAATGAAACTAATAAATCATTGAATTTAAATCAAAACTCAATTTTAAATATTAGGTGAATTGTCCCCTATTAATTATTTTTCATTTTGATAAATTACTAATGACTCTAAAAGTCATATATTTTAATATAAAAAAAACAACACTAACTACCTAATCAACATCATTATATGTGTCCTAAAATAATACGATCCATCTCATTTTTCATGTATTAAACATGACTCTTTGATTCATGTATAAGAGTCATGTATATAATATAAGAATGCATATATTATATATGAGTGATTGCAAATTCTTAATTTCTATGTATATTTATCAAATATCCCTCTCTTTATATAATTGCATGTAAATAATAAATTATATGAGCTCTTTAAAAATTTGTTTAGTCTTTTCTTTATCTTTTGTTATTTTTCAATTTTTTTTCTTTTTTCTTTTTGTATTTATGTACATTGCAAAAGTGTATATGTTACTTAAATATATATAGAAAATATATCATGTTGTTTAAATATATAAAATTGTATTATATGTTATTAATTACATACTATTATATTGTACTATATGCTATTAATTACATACTATTATAAAATAATAAGATATTTATATCTAACTCGTATTGGATATTACAATGTCGTATATTCTAATTTTTAAAATTATTTTAGTGTAAGAAAAAAGATTTTTTGGTATATTATATTTAAATTTTGTTGTTGTTGTAATGGAATATAGTATATATATTTTTAATATATATAATGATGTTTTAACTTTAAACTGAACAATTTTGTTTTTTCTTGTTATATTAAATTAATTTTTATTTTATTTTTGTATTTATATATTATTTTTTATTAATTAAATATATCTCATACGTGATACTTTAATCATACATATACAATATGTAATATATTATACATACATATATACTATTTAAATATTACAATTAAGAACTAAGTATTTCAAAATAAAGTTTAGTAAAATCAAATTCATAATGATAAAAAAAATCATTTCTATATAATTGTATTCTAAATCTATCCTTAATTGTAACAAAGTAAATAAATAAATAAAATTATAAAATTCTAATTATTAATTTAAACTTTTTATATATAAATAAAAACAATGATGAAAATTGAGAAATAGGTTATAAAGAAAACTATTGTAAAATTTTAAAAAAATAATAAAAAAATATTAAGTTAGATGTCATAAAAGATACACTTTTCAATGAAAATATATGAAAGGGAACCAAATTTATTTGAATTTAAAGAAGAATATTATTATGTTAACACGGAAGTCCTATTTGCAACTCCGGATCTATTTGTAATATAAATTGAAAAACTTGTTTTTTTTATTCAAGGCCTTCAAAATTGAAATCATCGTATGAATCCCCCATCGTTGATTTTCATATCTTATTGTAATTAACAAATTCTAAAGCTTAAATTAATATAAGAATTGATATTTGTTGGTGCAATAATATTGTAAATTTTCTTTATAAAAAAAAATTACACATTTTTATATCAATTATGTATAATTATTAATAAAGAAACTAGTGTTTACAAATATTTGTAGCACATATAGCATAATCTATAAAAAAAATAATTAGTATATAGTTTATAAAAAAAATCATAAAACAATAAAAAGTAATTTTGATTTTTAAAAGTAAACACTCCAAAATAAATTTAAACATACACACCTTTAGATATGTTTTTTTAGTGCACATTTAATTTAGTTTCTAACTAAAAGATGTAATTTTTCAATGAAGAATATTATGAATATATTTTTTTTAACACTCTCTTAAACATTCACTCTCTCATTAGATAAAATATACGTGAACCTCACACTTTGAAAATGGATTTCACATAAACACTATATCATTAGATAAAATAAACCTCACTTTAAAAATAAATTTCACATAAATTGGTAACACTAACACGTCTTTTATCCAATAAAATAGTGAGTTTTAGAGAGTGTTAAAAAAAAGATATTCTTAGTATTCCACTTCTTTTTATTTATGTGTTTTTTATCATGCTCTCTACTATTAGTTTCTCCCTCTCCCTCTCAATGCTTCGACCTCTCTATCATATCTCTTTTTTCCTCCTTTCTTCCTTTATTCTTTTTCGTTTCCACTTCTTTCCTGAGTCTCTCTTCTTTCAGTCATTATGCTAAAAAAGACCTTTAACAGCGCTTTTTTTTACCTTTAGCAGCGCTTAAAAGTGATGGCTAAAGTGGCGTTGCTAAAGGTAAAGGCAACGCTTTTTTAAGTAAAAAGCGCTGCTATAGGCCCAATTTTAGCATCGCTTTTCCTGAAAAGCGCTCTCTTCCCCCCCCCCCCCCCCCCCTTAGCAGCGCTCTCTAAAGTATATTTCCTTAATATCTTTAGCAGCGCTTTTTTATTAAAAGCGCTCTCTATTCCCCCACCTTTAGCAGCACTCTCTAAAGTATATTTCCTTAATATCTTTAGCAGTGTTTTTTTATTAAAAGCGCTCTCTATTCCTCCACCTTTAGTAGCACTTTTTAAAGCGCTCTCTAAAGTGTGTTTGTTGAATACTTTTAACAACGCTTTTCTTAAGAAAAATGTTGTCTTTTCCCCCCCTTTTAGCAGCGCTTTTTTAAGCGCTCTCTTTTCTACCCCTATAGCAGCACTTTCAGAAGCGCTCTCTTTCTCTCCTCCCCCCCTTTTAGCAGCACTTTTTCAAGAAAAGTGCTGCCTTTTCTTCACGTCATTGAATTTTTTTTCAAAAAAATCATTTTTTCATAGCGTTTTTTTGGTAAAAGCGTTGTCTGTTTTGCATATTTTATGAAGTGATTTTTGTTGAATTTTGTTGCACAATTCTTTATAATTTTTCACATAAACCTACTTATAACAATTATATTCACCAAAGGCTTTTATTTCAACACTTTGCCCTTATATATACCATAACAATTCAACACATAAACCTGCTTATAATCATTGTAATTCAACACAAGCCTTTATTTCAACACATATATAGGCCTTATATATATATATATATATATATATATATATATATATATATATATATATATATATATATATATATATATATATATATATATATATATATATATATATATATATATATATATATATATATATATATATATATATATATATATATATATATATATATATATATATATATATATATATATATATATATATATATATATATATATATATATATATATATATATATATATATATATATATATATATATATATATATATATATATATATATATATATATATATATATATATATATATATATATATATATATATATATATATATATATATATATATATATATATATATATATATATATATATATATATATATATATATATATATATATATATATATATATATATATATATATATATATATATATATATATATATATATATATATATATATATATATATATATATATATATATATATATATATATATATATATATATATATATATATATATATATATATATATATATATATATATATATATATATATATATATATATATATATATATATATATATATATATATATATATATATATATATATATATATATATATATATATATATATATATATATATATATATATATATATATATATATATATATATATATATATATATATATATATATATATATATATATATATATATATATATATATATATATATATATATATATATATATATATATATATATATATATATATATATATATTATAATTCAACAGAAACGATCCATAATTCTAAAACATATTCCAAAACCGATAACTTCACAAATATATTCACTATACATATAATTATAAATTCCATATTTCCGGATCCTCACAACAACTAGCTTCTAGAAGTATATCAACAACTTCCAGAACTACATACGACTTCCAAAACTATAATTATCCAATAGTATGTACATAACATCACAACAACACAACTCTCTATAAACTCCGATAAAAAGACAGAAAGACAATATATATACCTTATACAATTCTCATCTCAAGAATGTATTGACACCATTCCTCCTTAATTTCTTCCAATTTGTCTTTCGAGTAAGTACCACACTTGAATTCATCAAAGTACTACATAATATAACATAATATGCATGATTTAGTTTTAAAACTAATTACTCAGATGAAATATCGGTTAAATATTAAAATAAATAATATAACTTATAAATCCATACCATGTTTGGAATCTCTATTTGACCCGAATGAATAATTTCCTTCATAAACCTCAATACAAAATATCCGCAATCAATCCCATTGCACTGACGAGGATACTGCAAATGAAAAAAAACAAACGAATATATATCAGGATATATAGTTTAACTAGTTTTATCAAGTAGAATCACTATAACAATCAAAATTGTGAAAATATACCTGCACTTTGGTCCATCTAATGTTGTTAGCCTTACTCTTTGATACTCTTGCTTGTCTTGTGATCAGAATATTTGTATAGCTCTAACATAATATAAACGAATATTTAGAACAATCTCACATAATAAAGAAAGATAATTATTCAGAACAATATATCTCATCACTTACGTATCAACCATATTCTTCATATCAGGATATTTTGTTTGATCACCATCCAATGAATCCAGATAATACACTATTTCTTTTATCGGATTAATCGCAACCAACAACCAATGTCCACTATAAAATAAGACAAAAGTTTAGACGGAAATGTTATATAGAATGTCAAAAAATGAATATAATAAATGAAACTAGAATGAAATCTAACCCATGGCCAATATTATATGGCAAAAAATACAACACCTCTGTATCTGTGATTATAAATGCTTGGACTAAGTAATCTCTGACTACATCTGAAGTGTGATCGATTAACCGTGCGTTGATACAGCTAGAAGATAAGAATGTGAATCCCTCTATCAATTGATGCGGGACCAATAACTTGTCATACAAGAACCTTAAATAAAAACATAATCAACATTATTAGAATATATTCATTGAAATTAGCAAATAAATTGTTCAATTATTTAATTAAAATTGATCGGAGTATCTAATTGTTCAATTATTCAATCATTTCAACATACGGCTCAACCTCAATGTCATTGTGCAGAACATACAAATGCACTTGCTCCCGTTCAGCCCTTGAAACTGTCACAACTTTATTTCCAACTAACTGTTTTCCTACTATTTTTTCAACAACATGAGATTCTGGGAGGCCAATGGATTAAATATTGGACAAATATTCAGTACAAAACTCAATCGCTTCTTCAACAATGTATCATTCAACAATACATCCCTCTGGTCGACTTTGGTTTTTCACATACCCTTTCAATATTTTCATATAACGTTCAACAGGGTACATCCATCTCATTTAAGCTGGTCCACGCAATTGTGTCTCTTTCACAAGATGAACAACTAGATGTACCATTATGTCAAAAAATGATGGAGGAAAATACATTTCAAGCTCACACAAAGTAATAACTATTTCTTTTTGCAATGTTGGTAAGATCGAATGATCGATTATCTTACTACAAATTGACCTGAAGAAAAAACACAATTTAATTATTGCGCTTCTTACTTTTTTTTGGCAAAATAGAACGTATACCTATTGGTAGAAAGTGTTCCATTATAACATGGTAATCACGTGTATTTAAACTCTTTAACTTGAGATATTTCATAAACACAAGTCTTCTAATATCTGAAGAGTATCCTTCTGGAACTTTAACTTCACTTAGAAACTTACACAATTTCTTTTTCTCCTTTCTAGATAAAGTATAAGCAGTAAGTGATAGATATGTTCAATTTCCTTTCTTCAAGGGTCCTAATTCATTTCTTATTCTCATCGCTACCAAGTCCTTTCTTGCTTTAAGGTCATCCTTAGACTTTCCTTGTATATTGAGTAACGTACCAATAACACTTTCAAATACATTTTTTTCAATATGCATAACATCAAGAAAATGTCTTACATACAACGACTCCCAATATGGCAATTCAAAAAGAATTGACCTCTTCTTCCACCCACGCGTGACAAGCATATGAGCAAAATGCTTGCCAAACTTAGTACTCACATATTTCACCTTTTCAAAAATTTGTTCACCTGTCAATGTAGGTGGAACTCTACCTTATTCTGAATTTCCATTGAATGTGTTTCTCCACCCACGGTAGTGATGATTAGAATTTAAGAATCTACGATGACCAAGAAAGATATTCTTCTGACTAAATTCCAATCGCGTCCAATCTGTGTTTTCTTCATAGATAGGACACGCACATTGACCTTTAATGCTATACCCCGATAAATTTCCGTATGTTGGAAAATCATTAATTGTGTCAAACAACATCGTCCTCAAATTGAAACTTTCTTTCCTATGTCCATCATAAACCTCCATATCTTTCTCCCACAAACTCTTTAAGTCTTTGATTAAAGGTATCAAGTATACGTCTATGTCATTCCCTGGTTGTTTAGGACCAGAAATTAACATAGATAGCATCATGTACTTACGCTTCATACATAGCCATGACGGTAGGTTATAAATCATAATAATCATAGGCCATGTGGAATGTGAGATACTTTGCATATCATGCGGGTTCACTCCATCAGTAGATAATGCCAAGCGAAGGTTTCTCGCTTCTTCTCCAAAATCAGGATACTCATTATCAATTTTCATTCACTGTGGTGAATCTGTCGGATGTCGATACTTTCCATCTATAATTCTACCATCTGCATGCCAAGTCAAGTGTTTTGCATCTGTTTCACTATGAAACATGCGTCTAAATCTCAGAATTATAGAAAAATACCATAACACTTTTGTTGGGGACAACTTTTTCTTATATCGGGATACACCGCATTTAGGACACTCGTTTAATGATGCATATTCATTTCGAAACAAAATGAAATCATTTGGACAAACATGTATCTTATCATAGCTCATGCCAATAGAGCACAATATTTTTTTGGCTTCATAGGTTCGATTGGGAAGAACATTATCCTCCGAAAGCATCTCTTTCATGAGGGTTAATAACTCTATGAAACTTTTATCCGACCATCCATTGCCCGCCTTTAAGTTGTACAACTTTAATACCATAGACAATCTTATGGAAGTAGTGCAACCTTTATACAATGGTTTCTCTACATCGTTTACCAACCTCTCAAACATTTTGGGACAATCCTGAAGATCTTCTTCAAGTGCTTCTGCAATCTCTTCGACTCGATCATAGTCGTATGTATCTGTGTCATTGTCGTTTGAAGCATAGGTCGTATTATCCTCTGGTTCAACATTATTGTTATTTATCTCACCATGTAATATCCAACATGTATAACTTCGATCAATTCCATGTCTCTTTAAATGCGATTTCAAATGAACTGCATTAATCCTACGCCCATAACAGCAACCTAAGCAAGGACATGTGATCCTACTAGGGTCTTTGGCGTGTGTTGCGGTGAAAATTGGATATCAAGCTATTGATTAACTTGAATCATATTTCTTTTACAACCGGTCTTTAATTTATCCAAAGGATAGGTCTAAAGAGAGAAAGAACCTTTTTCGCGATGTAACAACAACGCTTTAGAGATTCGGGGATTCGGGGGTTGGTTATATCTAGGGAAGGTATTAGCACCCTAAATATCTGTAGTACTCTACAGGAACCTTTTGTTTAATTAATTGCTAAAGTTTGTGAATTGTGCACTATGGTTTGAGTTGGGAATAAAAGTAAAATAAAGGCCTAAGTGGTTTTCTAAGTTTGCTCGCAAAGGCGTCGCACCTTCTGCCTACGTATCCTGACTAGGATAGAATCAGAGCAATCGTAGTTCACCTCACAAGGGAAAAGAACACTTGATGATGATCAAGGTTCAAAGGGGAACAAACATGACGATGTTTGTATGGAGTTTGACAAAACTCCCTAAACTAAATTGTAAAAGGGGGAAGTAAGAAATCATGACGATGATTCTTACACAGAGTTGACGAACTCTTTCCTAGGGTTCTAGTTGAAGAACACTCCTAGTATGGGTGGGTTTCTTAGACTTCAAGCAAAGTCTAAAGGTTTCTAGTCTAGGGTTAAGGTGACTTATCAAAGTCAAGGGATAGCAGAGATTTTGGTCCAAGACATTGACAGTCAAGTGGACAGACCTTCCTTTGGAGGAACAGTATTGTCGGCAACTGGACGAAAGCTAACGAGCTCCGTCGCTTAGGGATAAAAAATACAAACATCATTCAAACATTCATGGTGACAACTAAATACAAAGATTAAAGATGGAAAGCAATGATGACAATCAGAGCAATTGTTTTGGTACGAGAACCGTGACGACAGTTCGCACCTGGAATACCGTTAACAGACAGATGAGGTAAATATAAAAATAATTCAAGGTAAAAATTCTAACATGTTGACAAACATATATAGATATGATAACAATCAATTTTCCTGAGAAAACACAAGAGGAAACCTTCTAAATTTCATCTGCAACCAAATAGGGTTAGTACCGTTGACGCGCGGATTGCGCACCATAAAACGTGGTGAAAAAATAATCAAACATGGAAAATAAAAGTATGACATGAAAGTACACATTAAAATAAACACAATGAAAAAAGAACGGGTGAAAAACGATAAAAAATGAGAGAGTTACGAATTTTTGAAGTTTATGTACAAAAATAGGAAAAATAATAAAAGGGTTCGACCTCCACCCGGATCGAACCCTGGTCATGATGGTGAAAGGTATAATTGCGCGCATGCTCTTACCGCTGGGGCGGCTGTTACATCCATTAATCAAATGGAAACAATATGTATACAAGGCTGTTTTGAATCATGGCTGGGCAAAATACATAATCAACACCAAATACGTTTTATACCGTATCTCACTAACCGCTCATCGGATCGAGGCAAATTTTATATGGATCTTGGGTAGAAAAATGAGAGGAAGAGGATGGTGATGTTAGTTTTTCCAAATTGTTCACCTAGTGAAAAAAACGCTGACTGGTGTGTGTGTGTGTTTTGAATGCATGGAAACATAATCGAAACCAAATACGTTTTATACCGTATCTCACTAACCGCTCATCGGATCGAGACAAATTTTATATGTAAATTGGGTAGAAAAATGAGAGGAAGAGGATGGTGGTGTTAGTTTTCTGAGATTCATTTTCCTGTGAAAAAAACGATAGCTGGTGTGTTTATGTGCTTTTGATTTGCAAAATGACATGGACACCTTGATATACACATGCTATAAGTCAAGTAAAGGCACATACACATCATATATGTCATATATAACAGATAGCAAGCACAAATTGAGCCAAAGCATGAGTAATTGTGACTGTTGTGCATAAGTTGCAAATCACATAACATGAACATGCATGACAAAAGTGATTTTTGGTTCTTGAGTGTTTTGTGTGATTCCAACTGTTCTAACACCTTAAATATATCATATGAAGTGTGTGTAGATGAAAACATTTCAACTGGAACACATGTGTAAGCATATAGCATTCAAATTGCAAATTGAAGCACTTATGTGTGTGTGAAGCATAATGTGATGTGAAACTTTGTACAGTCAAGTTTTCATGGTTTGAATCATTCACACACATTTCATATGATCATGTGGAGCTGTAGAAATACTGAGATAACATGTACAAGCAAGTGTGATCAAATTGGCATGTGAATATGAAGCATTTTGAACATTATGGACCAATATGCATGATAAGGGACAGATGAAGTTCTAATCCAAATTCAAGCAAACTAATCACTTGGACAGCATAAATACATGATATTGAGATGGTCCAAACATTAAAAATCCATAGAAAGCAACTGTCATGTGATTTGGCTAGTTAAATGCAAGTTGTAAACATAACAAGGCATATGAAGAAGTAAAGCTTGACATGATGGTTTTTATCACAAGATGAGCATTTAGACACTTTAAATATGTTCAACTTAAGGTGTACAAGTCATTAATTTTGACAGAAAACAAGCCATAGGCAGAAATCAAGTCTTGGTGCCTTTGTGTATTTTTGTGATATTTGGTACAAAGAGTGAAATTTGGAGGTTGTGCTCAAATCAATCAAAGGAGTGCATACACATGTGGTATATGATATAAAGAGTTACATACCTGTTGGAGAGTTGATAAGCAACCTAAATATGTTGAGAATAAAGAACCAGAAATGCTGAATCAAGAACTTGGTGTATGTGTGCTTTCTTGAACTTTAAGAAACAAAGCACTTTGGAGGCCAAAATGAAATCTGCTAGCTTTTGTTGGATGGTGAGAGTTTAGACAGCTTATATATGTTGTATTTGAGGTGTACAAGGGTTCAAAACATCAACAAGGTGCTTGGATCAAGTTTTGGTGGTTTTTGAGGACTTAAGTCAAAGAAAGTTCCATGGAATGTTGACTTTTTGATTTTGTGATTTTTTGGGTGGTTTAATGGTTGGTACACCTCATATATATGATTTAGAGAGTGTATGGATGGTTGTTTGAGGTTTGGAATGCATAGAACTCAAAGTAGCATCAAAGTTGCAAATGCTGATTTTTGGGCATTTTTTGACAACTTTGGAGATTTTGCAAATTTGGAGTGAAAGAGAGATGTAATGAGGTGCTTGCTTCTAGCAGGTTTTTAGAATGATGTTGAGGTCCATAATGAGGAGTTAGAGGTCTCTATTTATAGAAAAAATGAGTGAGGAGCTTGCTTGGTCATTTTGCTTCACCATGAAGAAACCTTGATATTTTCTCTTCCAAATGACCACTTGCTTGGCTTTTCTGATTGCTAGCTGTTTTCTTGACTTAATTGGCAAGTTTGTATGATGTTTTTACAGAGGAATCAATGCCTAGAGGCCTGGTAGAGTGGCTGGAACAGAAATGACTTTCCACCTCATGCTTGGAAAAGTCAAATATTTCAACTTTGGCAATGAACTCACCATTCTTGATTCCATGCTATCTCCTTGCTATTTCTTTGATTCAACCTGCTTGAGATGATTAATATATCAGATAGAAGGAGTTTAGAACATTGAAATTGATCCACTTGAGTGATAGAGGTGCTTTTGCAAAATTCATCAATGTGGGACAAAAGTGACAAATTGCCAACTTTGAACACATGTATCTCTCAGCTCATAAATCCCCTTGAGATGTACTTGTACTTTTTAGAAAGCCCTCACATAGTACTACAACTTTCATGTTGGCCAGAAGTCTTGATTCCATTTGAAACTAGGTGAAAAACCCCCTTGAAGTTGGCTGATTTTAGCTTCTAAAGTGAAAATGACTTAGAAATTTTCTAAGTTATTTTCCCTTCTAGGAATGTTTTTGCTTATATCTCAAAAAGTATGCATTTTCTGGTTGTGGACTAGTATGGGACTTTTGTAGGACTTGTCAAGAGCTTTCAAATGAGACTAGAACCAACTCAATTGGATGTGCGGTTAAGGAGATACGGTTTAGCCCTTTTCAAAACCCTAATTTCCCGATTTCTCGATTACTCTCTCATCTTTGATCCAATGATCATGAAAATTGATATGCAAGTCCATTATGACATAAGGAACAACTTTGATTCACAACTTGGATTCCAATTCTCAAAATTCGAGGAGTTGACTTTTCGGTCAACCATACGATCGATCGGTGCCGATCGAGTCGCCTGTTGATATTCTGGACATCCTGGGACTTTGACACTTCTTGAATAGTCTTTAATAGCCTATATTAACTTCATGGACCTCACTCCCACCATTAAAACCTTTCCCAACATCAAAGTCAAACCACAGTTGACTTTCCACTGGTTAAAAACCCTAATCGGGGCCTCCTGACTGCACTGTTCTTGATTCTGAAACGATTTCTTCAAATTGACTTCCCATTTGACTTTGATATTGTCTTTGATTTCATTCCATGATTGAATTGGCCCAAATCATTGGTTGATCATTCCTTGATTGTTTTGAATTTGTCGGTGCGAGAACCCTGATTCATCTGTAACTTGACAATAATAAACTTGCACTGATTTAGGGTTAGATAATGCATGATCATGCTTCTAAAAATGATAATGAGGATCTAAGGGGTCAAAATTTGGGGTATGACAGCGTGTTCAATAGCAAACTTAACGAACTTTGATACTCCATTCTCATACTCTTTTAACAATTGATTGGAATGTAGAAGCACACTTCAATCTCAAGGTTTTGATGATGTCAACAAAGACTCAAGCTCATTCCATGATTAAAAGAAAAAATTTAAGCTTTCAAATTGATCAAGATCTTGCACTATATACCCGTGGGGGTATATGCACTGAGAAGCTACTTGCACTATATACCCGTGGGGGTATATACACTGAAGATGAAACCAGAAGCATATCATCTATGGAATATTGTCAAGCAATTTCAAGAATCATGTGCAAATGATCATTCAACTTTCAAGATTTGGACTCAAGCTTCGGTATATCAATTTTAACTCCTTTAATTGATATACAAGTGTTCAAATATTTTATCATGATAACATATTGCATTTGCATGGTTTTAAAATCATTTGAATTGGTATAACACTTTTTAACTCAAGCATTTTTCTGAGTTTTAACAGTGTTAACCGATTAACCATATGGGTTAATCGGTTAACGGCCTTAATTTTTTGAATTCTCTGGGCCAACGTTCAAGTGTTAACCGATTAACCTATATGGTTAACCGACTAACACTGAACGAATTTTGAAAAATTGTTTCTGTTAAAATTCAAATTATGTTTGAATGGTATACCTTTTCATCTTTTGATTCATACTCTATTATACCTTTTTGAAATGGTATTTTGCTCATATAAATTCTGAATATTTCAAATTGAAAAACACCTCCAATAATTTTCAAAATATTCATTAAATCAAATTCACTATTTTTCAAATATTTTCAAATATTTTCAAAAAGTGTTCATATTGTTCATACAATTTCATATCCAGTTTTTGAACACTTGTATTGATATTGAAGAGTGGATTTTGATCAAAAGGAGAAGATCAATCATTAGATTGATATTATCATTGTATCACTTTCAAATTACAAAAATACAAAGTTATTTCTATTGTGACTTGTGATCCAGGATTGTTGGACACAAGGGTTAGTGTTTGCAAGAGGATTGTTCTTGCACACTAGTTGTTGATTAGTTGTTAGATTGTAGGCCTCACCGGTTGATGGTGTGATAGGTTGTACTTTCTAAAACTATAGTAAAAACTCTCTTTCATGTGGAAAGAGGAGTGGAGTACCTTCGGATTATGAAGGGAACCACTATAAATCTCCGTGTTCATTTTTCATTCTGCCTTTACTGCTTTCCTCACCAAGAACTTAAAGAAGAAAAATTCAAGAATATCGAAAAACCGGATACGAATGGATTTGATCAAAAGCATGCATAATCATCACATTAACAATACCATTAATAAGAAACAATGTCTAAAAGCAAGTAGCACTTAACATAAAGGAAACTACAAATGCGCAAAAATTATAAGGAAACCGCCAGTATTGAGGAACTGGGCTCTTCTTTCTTGCTTCACTGTTGTCATAACTTCTGGCAGCTGTTTCATCTTGCCTTCTGCGTTGTTCTCGTCTTTTCTTAGCTCAACTTGATTTTGCCTCAAGTGTTCCATGGTCTTCCAGCACTAAGTCAAGTTCGGTACTTGTGTCGGGAAATCAACGGTGGATTAAGGACAAAGGATGGATGAGTTTTTTGGTTTTGGAATATGATATGCGATGCAAATGAAATGCAGATGCAGTGATATGCGAATGCAATGCAGGTGCAAAAAGGATCCAGGATAACATAAGCAACTCAAAGCAACCTAACCGGTAGGCTATACCAAGCAAGTTCTAGATTCTTTACCCATAGACCCACTCACGGGATAGCTTCTATGTTGACGGATAAGGTTCCTAGGATCACGGACACCAATCGCATCAGCATTATGCAACAGGCTAGCTGTATTATAACGAGAGTACAATAGGGTCTCTCCTGAGTGGAGTCCTCATGCCAGGCACACGAGGAGCGGGTCCTCGGAGACTAACACTACACGACTACCAATATAGAAATTGGTTCTAAAAGTGGTTCCTGTAAGAACACAGATTGTTTCTTAGTAATATCTCTATGTTTTGATGATAACACTTATGAATTTTGTATTCAAGAATTATATACTCTAAATTTGTTCTAGACTGTTTGCTACAGGTACTAAAGAAAATATTCTTAAAGAGCAAATTTGGATCTGAACAATGATATTGTGAAAGGCTTCAAAGGTTCTAGAGCATCTTAGATGAAGATCTGAACGCTGCCTCCAGAAGAATCTAAGTGCTATCTACTGAAGATTCTGAAGCAGAAGCCTCTAAAGAATAGGAGACTCTGAGAGCTCAGAAGCTTAGTCATCAGAAGACTCTGAAGATATTGCGCTGCATAGTATTGAGAATCTGATATAGAAGACTCTGATCTGACAGAACTACACGCTCAAGCACAAAAGCTGCATATACTCTGATTCAGCATAATCTGAAGAACATCCCAAGACTCTGAAGATCCAGAAGATCTCTACTCTGGAGATTCTGAAGATCTAGACTCTGATGTTGATAGCTGAACTTAATTAGTGAAGAAGATTTGAATATGTACGTTGGCATATCTCAACAGCTCTTTCCTCTTTTATGCTAGACACAAGAACACAGACAAAAAGGTTTTATCTGTGCATTCCATTCTAAGGAAAGTTTCTGCAAAGTAAAAGACAAAAGGCATCAGGCCTTTTCAACACAGCCTCCAATGTAAAGACAAAAGGCACCAGGCTTTTCAGCACAACCTTCAACGTTGAGAAGACTTCATGGATCTAAGTGCCTATATAAAGAAGTCCACTCCATATTCTTCAGTAACGAACTACTTGCAAAATTCAATCAAAGCAAATCTCTCAAAAGCTCTTTTATCTTATTTGCTGTAACATTGCTCTTAAACTTAAGAGAAATATCACAGTTGTGATAATATTTTTTTAGAAGCATTCTCACTCTTGTATTAGTTTTACATTGATTGTAAAAGGTTTCCTTAAGAGGATCCAGTTGGGATCAGTAGCTCTTGAGAAGACTAAGAACAGTTATTCTTAGGTGTTACTATTGTAATCTATTTAATTAAATAGTGGATTAAGTCCTTGACTTAGAAAGGCAAATCACTCTTGAGAGGGTGGACTGGAGTAGTTGAGTTCAACGAACCAGGATAAAAATAACTGTGTTTGAATCTTTGATTATTTGTCATACTTATTCAACCCCCCTTCTAAGTAATTTTCTCACCTTCAGTTGACATCAGAGCTCCGGTTCTGCGTGTGCTACCACTTAACCGTGTCAGTAAAGATCCAGTGAGAAAAGTTACTTTGATATATATATCTGTTTGTCATTATGGGTGATACTTCTACATCCAACTGTAACAAATATGAAGGGGATAGAATCAGCACAAAGCCTCCCATGTTTGATGGAGAGAAATTTGATTACTGGAAGGACAGGATAGAAAGTTTCTTCCTTGGGTATGATGTTGATTTGTGGGACTTGGTTATTGATGGCTATGAACATCCTACAAATGAGGATGGCATGAAAGTTGATAGAAAATCAATGACAGAAGCCCAGAAGAAGGATTTCAAAAATCACCATAAGACTAGGACAATATTGCTTAATGCAATCTCTCATACTGAGTATGAAAAGATTACTAACAGAGAAACAGCTCATGGAATGTTTGAGTCACTTAAAATGACTCATGAGGGAAATTCTCAAGTGAAGGAGACCAAGGCTCTGGCGCTTATACAGAAGTATGAAGCGTTCAAAATGGAAGAGTCTGAAAATATAGAAACTATGTTTTCTAGATTTCAGATCCTCACAGCTGGTCTAAAGGTTCTGGACAAGGGATACTCCACATCAGATCATGTAAAGAAAATCATCAGAAGTCTACCTACCAGATGGAGACCAATGGTGACTGTCTTGAAGATGGCTAAAGATCTGAACAAGATTTCTTTAGAAGAACTCATCAGCTCACCGAGGAGCCATGAAATTGAGCTTGAGGAAGATGAACCTCAAAAGAAAGAGAAAGGTAAATCTATTGCTTTAAAATCTAATAAATCTGCTAAAGCTTTGCAGGTTATTGAAGAAAGCTCTGAAGAATCTTCTTCTTCTGAAGAAGATGAATTATCCATGATGTCCAGAAGGATCAACAAACTCTGGAAGCACAAGGGAAAGAAATTCAACAACTTCAGAAAATCTGATCATAGAAAGGAATCTTCTGGGCACAGAAGATCTGGCAAGAAAGAAGTTGTATGCTATGAGTGCAAAGAACCTAGGCATTACAAGAATGATTGCCCCAAACTTCAAAGAGAAAAACCCAAGAAGAAGGTTGACAAAAAGAAGAAGGTTCTGATGGCAACATGGGATGACTCAGATGAATCTGAATCATCTTCTGAATCAGAAGAAGAATGTGCTAATGTTGCACTGATAGCCAGCATAGAAGATCAGGAGGAAGGAACTTCAGGATCTGAATCTGATTTTGAATCTGACGATGACGCTGAAGAGGTAATGGCTAAACTTACTAAAGAAGAACTTATCAAAGTATTATCAGAAGTTCTGAAAAGTTATAACAATATCAAACTCAAATACAAGAAGCTGAAAAGCAGTCTTGAATCTGAGATTAATCTTCTGAAGACAGAACTTGTTGAGCAAAAAGAAATTAATCTGAAAATCAAAAATGACTTTGAAATAGCTCAACAAGAATCTGAATCTGAGACTAAGTCATGTGAAAACATTTTAGAAAAATATGACTCTAGCTTTCAGAGATTCCTTACTAAGAGCTTAGACAGAAGCAAGATGGCTTCTATGATCTATGGTGTTAGTGGGAATAACAGAAGAGGTATTGGATATGAATCTTCCTCCGGAAGTAATCCAAAATCTGTTGACAAACTCTTCATCAAGAAGACACCTCTGTACTCTCAATTTAAGTTTGGTCACTTAAATGACATTAAACACACAAGCTCTGAGAAGAATACTTATGTGTTTAAACCCAAGGCAAGTCAGAATAAACATTATGTTGAAAAACAGAAGTTTAGATAAACCTACAAACCAACTAACCCTAAAGGAACCAAGAAGATCTGGGTACCTAAGAGCAAAATAATCCATGTTGCAGATGTTCTTAGCAACAAGATCAGGACGCCAGTCATGGTACCTGGACTCTGGATGCTCACGACACATGACAGGAGAAAGGTCTATGTTCCAAAGCCTGGAACTTAGATCTGGAGGTGACGTGAAGTTTGGAGGGAACCAGAAAGGCAAGATCATTGGATCTGGCACTATTGGAAATGGTAAACTTCCCTCTATAACTAATGTTTTACTTGTTGAAGGCTTAAAACATAACTTATTGTCCATAAGTCAATTAAGTGACAATGGTTATGATATTACCTTTAATAAAAAATGTTGTAAAGCTATTAGTCAAAAGGATGGCTCTATCCTATTTAGTGGTAAGAGGAAAAACAACATTTATAAAATAAATCTTTCAGAACTTAAAGTTCAGAATGTTAAATGCCTCTTGTTTGTTAATGGAGAGCAATGGGTCTGGCATAGAAGATTGGGCCATATTAATATGAGACGTATATCTCAGATTAATAAACTTAATCTTGTCAGAGGACTTCCTAATCTGAAGTTCACCTCAGATGCTCTTTGTGAAGCATGCCAAAAAGGGAAATTTTCAAAATCATCTTTTAAATCAAAAAATGTTGTTTCTACTTCCAAACCACTAGAATTACTTCATATTGATCTGTTTGGACCAGTGAAAACTGCATCCATCAGAGGCAAGAAGTATGGATTAGTCATTGTTGATGACTATAGTAGATGGATATGGGTAAAGTTCTTAAAACACAAGGATGAGTCACATTCTGTGTTCTTTGACTTCTGCAAGCAAGTCCAGAATGAAAAAGATTTCAAAATTATAAAAGTCAGAAGTGATCATGGTGGTGAATTTGAAAATAAATATTTTGAAAAATATTTTTCTGAAAATGGCATTGCTCATGATTTTTCCTGTCCTAGAACTCCACAACAAAATGGGGTTGTAGAGAGGAAAAACAGGACTCTGCAAGAAATGGCCAGAACCATGATCAATGAGACAAATCTGGCAAAACACTTTTGGGCAGAAGCAATCAACACAGCCTGTTACATTCAGAACAGAGTGTCTGTAAGACCTCTTCTGAAAAAGACTCCATATGAACTGTGGAAGAACAGAAAGCCTAACATTTCATATTTTCATCCTTTTGGATGTACTTGTTATATACTTAACACTAAAGAGAATCTTAACAAGTTTGATTCCAAAGCACAGAAGTGTTTCATGCTTGGTTATTCTGAACGCTCTAAAGGCTACAGAGTATTCAATACTGAAACACAGATTGTGGAAGAATCTATTCATGTAAGATTTGATGATAAGCTTGGCTCTGAAAAGCCAAAGCAGTTTGAGAATTCTGCAGATAGAGAAGTGATTCTCACAAACTCTGAAGGATCAGAGGCAGAAAAGGCTAAAGAGAAGGAATCTGAAGCAACTCCAGATGTTATTCCCCTATCTTCTCAATTGGACAACTTACACATTTCTGAAAGATCAAATGTCAGAGGATCCTCTTCCAGAATCAAGCCATCTCACCCAGAAGATGTGATTATTGGAAAGAAAGATGATCCAATCAAGACAAGATCCTATCTCAGAACATATGAATCTTCATTGTTTGGCTTAGTGTCAATAATTGAACCAACATCTGTGGATGAGGCTCTGAAATATAATGAATGGATTATTGCCATGCAAGAAGAGCTAAATCAATTCACCAAAAATGAAGTTTGGGATCTGGTTCCTAGACCTAAAGGATTCAACGTTATTGGAACAAAATGGGTCTTCAGGAATAAGTTGAATGAAAAGGGAGAAGTTGAAAGGAATAAGGCAAGGCTAGTTGCTCAAGGTTACAATCAACAAGAAGGTATTGATTACACTGAAACTTATGCTCCAGTGGCAAGGTTAGAATCTATACGCCTTCTTATTTCATTTGCTGCACAGAATAACATCACTCTATATCAGATGGATGTTAAAAGTGCCTTTCTTAATGGTATTATAGAAGAGGAAGTATATGTCCACCAACCTCCTGGTTTTGAAAGTGAAAACTTTCCAGATCATGTTTTTAAACTAAATAAATCTCTTTATGGCTTAAAACAAGCTCCCAGAGCTTGGTATGAGAGGTTGAGCAATTTCCTTCTAAAGAAAAATTTTATCAGAGGAAAAGTGGATACAACTTTATTATGTAAAACTCTTAAGAAAGATCTGTTGATTTGTCAAATTTATATAGATGATATTATTTTTGGATCAACAAATATTATGCTTGGAAAGGAGTTTGCTAAATGTATGCAGGCAGAGTTTGAGATGAGCATGATGGGAGAATTGAGATTCTTTTTGGGAATCCAAGTCAACCAGACTCCAGAGTGCACCTACATACATCAGACCAAATATGTTAAAGAGCTTCTGAAGAAGTTCAACATGGTTGATAGTAAGATGGAAAAAACTCCAATGCACCCTACAAGCACTCTAGGTAAGGAAGAGGTAAGTAAGAAGGTAGATCAGAAACTCTACAGAGGTATGATAGGATCTCTTCTATACTTGACTGCTTCTAGACCTGATATTCTGTTTAATGTCTGCTTATGTGCAAGATTCCAATCAGATCCTAGAGAATCACACTTAACAGTTGTTAAGAGAATTCTAAGGTATCTGAAAGGTACTACTAACATGGGTCTGTGTTATAGAAGATCTGATGAATTTTCATTAGTTGGATTCTGTGATGCTGATTATGCTGGAGACAGAGTTGAACGTAAAAGCACTTCTGGAAGCTGTCAGTTTCTTGGAAGTCATCTGATCTCATGGTACAACAAGAAGCAACCCACTATTGCACTATCAACTACATAGGCAGAATACATTGCTGCTGCTGGATGTTGTACGCAGATGCTCTGGATGAAGAGTCAGTTAGAAGATTATCAGATCTATGAGAGTAATCTTTCTATCTTCTGTGATAATACTTCTGCTATATGTTTGTCAAAAAATCCAATCTTACATTCTAAGACTAAACATATAGAAATTAAACATCACTTCATCAGAGACTATGTTCAGAAGGGTGTAATAAATCTAGCCTTTGTTGATACAGATCATCAATGGGCTGATATTTTCACAAAACCCCTTGCTGAAGATAGATTTAAGTTCATTCTGAAAAGTATTTGTATGGATTTTTGTCCAGAGTAATATTTATCAGAGGCAACTTATCATATGCAAAATGTTTAATGATCTGAAGTATTTCATCTGATTATTTGTTCATTTATCTTTAATTGATTTATTTGTGTGAAACTCTGAACTAACAAACTCAGAAGATCTGAACGTTGGAAATGTTTCATTTCTTGAGAGATATCAGATGCACATACAAAGCAAACATGTGTCACTCAGTATCTGAAAAGATGGAGTGCTCTACTAAATTGACGTTTGAGGTATTGCTTTGAAAATCTCATTTTTCTTGGATTTCCCCCAAATTGTCATAATTTTAAATTGAAATGATTACTTTCATTAAATGCTATGTGTAAACGTGCGTAGGTGTCTATTGATGTGCCCAATGCTTGATTTTTTAGTTTTCTATAAATACCACCTATCACACTATTTTCACACTTTTCACACTCACTACACTTATGCGTTTCTGTTCTCTCTTCAACCTCTACCAAAACCCTAAACCCAAATCAAAAGCTTCATCCTCATCAATGGCTTCTACATCAAATGCTACTGAAATCTCCAACAAAAATATAATGTACAAGAAACCAGAACGCACTCTATTTACTCCAGTTGTGGATCTTGAGGTTCTGTGTGAGAGTTTCGTTGATCTTGAATCAATAGAAGAAAATGGGTTTGACCTAACAACTGCCATTAAAGCTCAAGGATGGGAAAAGTACTTTGAGAGACTAATGGGTCCTGTATACCCAACTCTTGTAAAGGAATTCTGGATTCACGCTAGTACTGGTCCTAAGTTCATTCACTCGTCTGTCCTTGGGAAGGAAATAGTGATAACTGAGAAACTAATCAGGCAATTGTTCAGTTATAAAGAATCTGATGGTGTTACAAACCTAGCCTCTTCACGTATTGATATGGCTAAGGTATATGAAGAGATTACTGTAGCTGGAACACCAACAAGTAAGGTTAAAGATCTGAAACCTATCTATAGGATCTGGGCAAAGATATTTATGAGTACAATCTTTCACAGAAAGTCAACCAACTCACCAGACTATGTGAGTTCAGAGCATCTGTACTTCGTGTACTGCATCAGCCAGAATATTAAGGTTGATCTGCCCTATCTGATTTTCAGTTATCTTCTGACTCATGTCAAAGAGACTAGAGAAGAGGTCAGAGCTAAAGCTGGGAAAGTTAGAACTTGGATACCTCTGGAAAGACTTATTTCAGACATCCTTATAGAAAACAAGTTGGTGAAGCATCTGACAGATGCAAAGATAACAGAGGATCTGTCATACATCATTGGATCTGAGATAAATGGACTCACTCTGAAAAGGATGAAGATCATTTCAGAGCTGAATGGTAAACTAAGGAAGATAAACTCTGAGGAGGTCAATGGCAGAAGGATACCAATAGAAGATTTTCCAATGTTCAGTGCAGATGAACCAAAAAGTATTGTTTGGACTTACATTGCAGAGTGTCTGAAGGAAGGAATTCCTCTACCTGCTAACCTTGTTCAGAAACAAGGAGAAGAAATGCCCAATCTGATGAAGGAAAGGCGTAGTAAGAGAAAAGCTGAAGAAGGATCGGTTCAGAAGAAAAGGAAAGTATCTGACGTTCCAAGGAAGAAGAAGAAAGGAGTAAAGAAAGCCAGAATCAATTCTAGAGACGCCACTCTGGAAGAGATTAGAGACACTATTCATCAGGTATTAACATCTGATCCTACACCTGCTGTTCATTCACCCCTTTCATCACCTCAACTCTCTCCAAACCTTATACATAGAACTTCTAAACCCAAACAATCTGCAAACCTTTCATCTGAACCACCTTCATCTGAACCAGTACATTCACAACCATCTTCTGTACCAATTCCCTCTGAACCCCAACCTCATACTACATCTGAACCCCCTCAACCTACTCAACCAGAAATTCCACAAACAGAAATTCCACAAACAGAAATTCCACAACCAGAAATTTCACAATCAGAAATTCCCCAATTAGAAATTCCCCAACCAGATATAATCATCTCAGAACCAAACCAACCAGAGACTGTTCAAACTGAACACTCTGAACAACCAATTCCATCAGAAGATCCAAATCTTTCTGAAGATATTCTGGATATAGAACCCCTTAATCAATCCATTAACATTTCTTCAACATCTGTTCACTCAGAAGAATCTTCTGATTGTGAATCATCTGATTCATCTGATTTTGAACCAGAGTCTCTCAAACAAGCACGTTCTGACATTGTTATGAAGGAACATGTTAACATTTCTATGTTTCATACTCCACCCAACTCCCCACCTCAGAAAACCATCTCTCAACCATCTGAAACTCAAACATCTGAAACACAAACCATCCCTCAACCATCTGAAACCAATCTATCTGAAACACAAATCATTCCTCAACCATCTGAACTCCCTCAATCTGACATCCAAACATCTCAACCAACATCACCTCAACCATAACCATCTGAACCTACACCATTTGAACCTACTCCTGTTAACACTCCTAATCCTAAACCCTCTGAACAGTCTGAACAGTCAGATCTAGGATCATGTGTTAATGCTATGTTTGAAATATTCAAGAAGGAAATAAATTCTGAATATGCTCATGTTAAGGATGTGTGCATGTCAAGTTTGGATCCAGCTGTTTCAAATGCTGCTTGGAAGCGTTTCATCTGGATGTTCAACAAAGCTGCTTTAAAAGTTAGAGCTAAATGCTCTAAGCTTGCTAAGACTCAGTTTGCAGAATTAATCAAGATAACTCTGATGAACATGCCTCCTCCTCCTCCTGTGTTGCTTCTGGAAGCTGCTCCTCCAGAGGCTCTTGAATCTGAAATGGTTGAACAAGCTTCTGAAGAGAACCAGTCTGAAGAGAACATTGCTGCTACTGCATCTGCTCCTTCTTCATCTGTGGTCACAGAGCTTGTGAATGATGTCAAGGAAATAAAAGATTGGATGGTAAAGCAAGAGAAGACAACTGATGAGATTAAGACCTGGATGTCTAAGCAAGAAGAGTCAACTGCCAAAATGACAGAGCTTCTGACCCTTATTGCCTCATGCCAGACTTAACTTTATTTGATGTTTTTTTGCACATGTTATTGCTTCTGTTGTTTTCTTATTGTTGTGTTATGCTTTTTGGCATCTATCTGTTTGATTGTGAACTTTGATATGTTTAAAAAGAAGGTTGATGTTTTTGCTTCTATATGCTTCTTTTCTTCTGTATCTTTATGTCTTTAAAAATGTTTTTGATTATGACAAAAAGGGGGAGAAAAAGAGAATCTGATTGTTCAACCTATAAGCAATTACTGAAACTGAAATTCAGACATTTTATTAACTTACTTTGAATTTAAGTCTTTCAGATTACATTGATATATATGACACAATTCATTGAAGTTACCCTGAGACTTTTCCAACCAGAACCTGATCTTCAAAGCAAATCTGAGTATTCAATCAACTTTGATAGCTTACTCTGATACCTTTACTCTGGAAGATAATTCAAGAAAGATGATAACCAGGCGCTCTGACTAAAGGAAGTCATAATTATCTAGTATCAAGATTTGATTCTGAAAGTCAAACCTCCTGCATCAGGCTCTGAATCTGAAATATACTTAATCAAAAAGGGAAGTGTTTTCTTCTATTAGAGTATTTATTTCAGGGGGAGATTGTTAATCTTAGGGGGAGTTATAATTCATACTTTTTATTGAACACAATTTCTCATGTTTTGTCATCATCAAAAAGGGGGAGATTGTAAGAACACAGATTGTTTCTTAGTAATATCTCTATGTTTTGATGATAACACTTATGAATTTTGTATTCAAGAATTATATACTCTAAATTTGTTCTAGACTGTTTGCTACAGGTACTAAAGAAAATATTCTTAAAGAGCAAATTTGGATCTGAACAATGATATTGTGAAAGGCTTCAAAGGTTCAAGAGCATCTTAGATGAAGATCTGAACGCTGCCTCCAGAAGAATCTGAGTGCTATCTACTGAAGATTCTGAAGCAGAAGCCCCTAAAGAATAGAAGACTCTGAGAGCTCAGAAGCTTAGTCATCAGAAGACTCTGAAGATACTGCGCTGCATAGTATTGAGAATCTGATATAGAAGACTCTGATCTGACAGAACTACACGCTCAAGCACACAAGCTGCATATACTCTGATTCAGCATAATCTGAAGAACATCCCAAGACTCTGAAGATCCAGAAGATCTCTACTCTGGAGATTCTGAAGATCCAGACTCTGATGTTGATAGCTAAACTTACTTAGTGAAGAAGATTTGAATATGTACGTTGGCATATCTCAACAACTCTTTCCTCTTTTATGCTAGACACAAGAACACAGACAAAAAGGTTTTATCTGTGCATTCCATTCTAAGGAAAGTTTCTGCAAAGTAAAAGACAAAAGGCATCGGGCTTTTTCAGCACAGCCTCCAATGTAAAGATAAAAGGCACCAGGCTTTTTAGCACAGCCTTCAATGTTGAGAAGACTTCATGGATCTAAGTGCCTATATAAAGAAGTCCACTCCATCTTCTTCAGTAACGAACTACTTGCAAAATTCACTCAAAGCAAATCTCTCAAAAGCTCTTTTATCTTATTTGTTGTAACTTTGCTCTTAAAATTAAGAGAAATATCACAGTTGTGATAATAGTTTTTTAGAAGCATTCTCACTCTTGTATTAGTTTTACATTTATTGTAAAAGGTTTCCTTAAGAGGATCCAGTTGGGATCAGTAGCTCTTGAGAAGACTAAGAACAGTTGTTCTTAGGTGTTACTATTGTAATCTGTTTGATTAAATAGTGGATTAAGTCCTTGACTGAGAAAGGCAAATCACTCTTGAGAGGGTGGACTAGAGTAGTTGAGTTCAACGAACCAGGATAAAAATAATTGTGTTTGAATCTTTGATTATTTGTCATACTTATTAACCCCCCCCCCTTCTAAGTAATTTTCTCACCTTCAGTTCCCAGAGTCACGGACCCTTCATGAATCAAATCGTACAACAGGCTAGCTGCGTTACGATAGGATCTACGAAAAGGTCTATTCTGGAGGAGCTTTCATGCTAGGCACACAAGGAGCGAGTCCTTGGGGACTAACACTAATTACTACTAATTCTAAACTATGTTTTCTCTCTTCTTTTTCCAAAGCTCGGGTGTAGAGCTTTACTTGCAATGCTATCCCCGAATCCAGCAGGCAGATATAATAAACAGCATACGATAGAAAGAGAAAACAAGAAATAAACAATATGAGAAAATAAACATAAAGAAAACAGTTAAGCAAAAGGTTAGTACTCTCAAATCGAGTCAAGTTAGGCTTGACTCTCTCTTGCATAGGGAAATGCGTATTCCCCAGCAGAGTCGCCATCTGTCGTACCTCGAAAAATACGATCCTCGCGATGGACGCGGAAAATACGTTCGAAACAGAGTCGCCACCGAACTTTATTCATTCCAAGGATGGAATAAGAAAATATCGATAAAACCTTTAGGGAGATAAGAACATGGTCATCGCAACCAAATTCTAGGTTCGGGAGTCGATTACGCAGAGGGAAGGTATTAGCACCCTCTACGTTCGTTGTACTCAACGGGAACCTCTTGATTCGATTCGAGAGTAAAATTAACTACGCTTGTTTGTTTTCTTCTAATGATTCTCCTAGAGGGAAATGGGTGGTTTTAAGATAGGGTGCTCGCCAAGGATTGGGGCCCTTGTGCCTACGTATCTTCACTTGTAAGAAGTGGAAAATCAAAGCATTCGTAGTTCGTGGGACTACGGGTAAAGGTTTGGGAATTGTGGGGAATTGTGCTCGCCATGATCATCGCAATCTTGTGCCTATGTATTCTCATTGATAAATGAGAAATCAGAGCAGCCGTAGTTCGGCTAACTACGGTAAAAAAGGTTTGGAAACGAACGAGTGTTTAGGTCGCAATCTAACTGCTAAACGTTGGCTTGTCTGCTCGTTAGGGGAGGCTGAAGCACGAGTTCATATGCGCGGAAGACGGGACTAAACAATGTTCTTGGTAAAAAGGTGTATTGAATCGAACGAGAGTTTAGGTCGCATTCTAACTGCTAAACATTGGCTTGTCTGCTCGCTAGGAGAGGCTGAAGCACGAGTTTGTTATGCGCGGAAGAATGGACTAAACAATGTTCTTTATAAGAGTGTTTGGGCTGGAAATCGCACGAGGGCGAGGAATTAGGTTTATCGTATTGGATGTTTTTGTTAGAGGATATATTTGAATAGGTTTAAGGTTTCGATTGCACGGGGGCGAGAAAGAGGAGTTTGGTTAGGTAATTTGATTGAGAATGACGACTATTCGATAAACGAGACATCGACCTTGCAATCAATTAATCGAGATATTATTGGAATGCTAGATCCCAACAACACCTTTTTCATTCAAATAATTACGGAATATGTTTGAGAAAGTTTCAATCACACGAGGGCGAGAGAAGAGAGTTGGATTGAATATTTTAAAGTAGAATGACGACTACTCGATAAACGAGACGTCGGCCTTGTAATCAATTAATCGGGATATTATTGGAATGCTAGATCCCAACAACACCTTTTTCATTCAATTAATTATGAAATTGTATTTGAATGGACAATGGCGATATTTGTCCAAATAGTTAGGGCATATATTGTATAGACGAAAGGTCGAGTAATCCACAACCTAAAGCGTACGCCCCAAGAGTGTTTACTCAAGAATTCAAGGAGTGCGAGACTCCAAGAACTCAATTCTTTCGTAATTTAATCAAGAAAATAGTTTGGATTTGACGTATGGTTTAGAAACATACTAGGGTTTAGACTCGATCGCACGAAGGTGAGGAACGAGGTTAGACGAGTTAAATGTTTAGGAGGAATGACCACTATTCGATAAGCGAGACGTCGGTCTCGTAACCAAATAGTAGGGATATCGTTGGAATGCTAGATCTCAACGACACCTTTTTCATTCCATTAATTATAAAATATGTTTGTTGGACAGTAAATACTTGTCCAAATAATTAAAGGAGGTATTTTAGAAAAGAAAGTTCGAACGACACACCATTCAAGGCGTACGCCTCAATAGTAGTCATTCTCGAATTCGAGGAATGCGCGACTCCAAGAACTCGATTCTTTCGTGATTTAATTTTAAAAAAAATAATTTGAATGGATTAGCGTAATCGGACTAGGCACGCTAGGTATTCTAGAAAGTAAGATTGGAAGGATCACAACTCAAGGTGTGCACCTCGAGAGCGGTCACTCAGAAATTCAAGGAAGGCGAGATCCAAGAATTCAAATGTTTTTGAAATTGTTTTAGGAACATAGTTTAATTTTAATTAAGAAAAATAGTTTTAATTTTCATATATAAAATAAATTAATCAATTGTAAAAAGTTTTGAGAAAAGTTAATCATAACTAATTGTTTTGAAAAAGAAGTTTAATATCTTAAAAAAAATAAGTTTTAAATAAAGTATAATTTTCGAAAAGTTTAATATCTTAAATATTTATTTGATAATGATTTTGAAATATATTTTTTAAATAAAGAATAATTAGAATTTATTATAAAAATATCTAATTAGTAAAAATTATTTTTTTTAAAAAACTAATTGAGAAAAAATAATTTGGAAACCGAAAGACGGAACAACCACAACTCAAAGGCGTGCGCCTCGAGAACGGTTGTCCAATAATTCAAGGGATGCTAGACCCCAAGAACCCACTACTTTCAATATTAAATAAATAAAAAATTAATAGTACTTAGTGTTGAACTAAGATAATTGTTTATTTAACATTTGAAAGTTGTTGATAAAATGGTATTGAAAATCTTAGTAACATTCACCAAATTTTTAAGAAAAAACTTATATATATGAAAGAGAAAAAATAAATAAAAAATAAATAGATGAATAAATAGATCTATCACATTTTTATGCTAAACACAAAATTAAACGTTAGCCACTGTTTTAGTAAAAAAAAAAACTAGTTGGTCGAAACTAACACCTAATATTCATATATGTCTAACTTATTCAGTATATAATAATGGAACAAGTAAAATAAAAGTGCATTATACTTGCTTTGTGGTTGTAATAAACTCATGCACTTATATTCTACCAAGTCAGCAGTACCAGAATTACAACTTATAGCAGGAGAATGTTTTACAATCCTAATCCAACTCATGAATTAACAAGTATTCACACAATGTTGATTAGAAGAAACAAATGTCACACAATTCAGTTCTTAACAGCGCCCTATGATTCATCAATAAGCAATGAACTGAAACATAAAAAAAATATCACCATGAAGTAAACAGTAAGCAGAAACTATGTATTTATAATTTACAATGTTCCAGCACCAAAAATCAATGTAATCCGAATTGCAAATTATCTGACCAACAGCATAAAATATACTTTACATTATTTACATCATTGCTGAAATCCAACAAATTGCAACGAAATCGAATGGAAAAAAAACAAAGTAGCTTGAAATCAACACAACGGTAACAGGACAATCTTGAATCAGTTATGCACAAATATTTAGTATTACGACTCGACATCAAACACGCGTAAAACAACCTGAATCAGTTTAACACAAAACAACACAAGCGAAAAAAACATCCCAGCTTATTCAATGCACAAACCAAAATCCAAATAAAGTGAAGAAACAAACAATCACCGTAACTACATATTTCACTACGACCTACAATCTAGCACAGGCGTAGTCGAAACCCAATCAAAAATTCTAAACTAATTACCACAGAATCTCACAAGAATATGTTCTAAAACGAGTAGTATCATTCTGCCAAAATCATCTCAAAATCGTAGGTGAGATGTCATTAATCACAGTCCAAATCATCAACAAGAAACACTAACAAACAACAAGAATCAAGCTTAAATTAACAGTTAATATTACCGCAATGTGTACTTCACAAATATACAAGAAACTATGCGACAATATCAAAACAGCCAGCATAAATAATCATTACCGACATCATAATCAAATACATAAAAGATCAGCAATAGCATTCAAACAGGGGCATAAATAAAAGCTAAACCAACCGAAGATTAAAAGAGGACTACACTGCCTGTACTGGGTCAGCTCATGCCTTGGTGATTAGCAGAATTCTGTAGCGTTCCTGATGCTTCAAGCTCCTGCTGCATAATCGAAATTCCGGCGATGCCGCAACCTGCACAAAATCAACAGCCCAGACCAAAATAGAAAACATACGCGGTGAAAATGAAATCCACGACAACTGAGTTGAGCTAAACAACAGCTTGTCTGCGATTTATCCGTTCCTTTTAATAGCACCATTGGAGGTTCTACCGTCTTGTGGTGATGACTCCAAGTACCTACTTCCCTTTCGATACTAGAACCCCTGTTGAACTGATGCCTAGAACTCACGTGAACGTGAAAGTTACTCGCACCACATTATATCACAGTAAAGCCTTGATGCATATTAAGGAATAAAGAAACATACAAACTCACAACGAAGTTGAATTAAAAAACATTAAATCAATCATCACATAATCTGTAAAAGCAAGATGGTGGTTGATATTACATACCACCCAACATAATCTCAATTAAATCATGGTACGCAAGCTGAAAAAGTGCATAACAAGTCGCGGATGACAGCGTCGACAGAATGCTCGGGTTACAGTTGTCCTGAACGTTGTGGCATATATTATGGTCGAAGCTGTAGAACCGCTTGTGTGTTTGGCCTAACGGCGGCGTCGCCGAGATCGTATTGATCTACCAGTGTGGACCCGCAATACTCAAATTCATTAGCTGAGTCAGTCAAATCAACACATTTGTGAAACTCAGCTTCAAAACTTGGAAGTATGAGACAACTTCTCTTGGCACTACTTAAAGATGTGCCATTTGCAAAAATGGTGAAGGGTGTTGGGAGATACTTGCATTATGGCGGGAAGAATCACGGTTGGTAGTTATTGAGAGTGGGTTGCGGAAACACTCGAAGGAGAAGAGGGTTATGATGGTGATTCAAAATGGTTGGTGAAGGGAAGAAGAAGATAAAATCGATGGTGGGTGGATTAGAGGCGGAGATGGTGGAAAAACAAAGGGAGGAGAAAAAGTAGGCGCTTTGATTTAGGGAAAGGAGAAGATGATACAGTTATTTCTGGGTTGGGATTTCGAGCGGCGGCGGAAATTGATTAGGGTTTGGGGTGGCCATTTTCGTTTTGTCCGAGATAGTGAACAATATCTCCCCCCTCTTTTCCTGAAATTATCCCCCATTAAATATACCACAAGCAAAACCCTAACGGGCTGCCCCAAATATGGGCCTTCCGCCCATTCTAAACTCCCTCCTTTAATTTCCTTAACTCAATAAAATAAAATAAAATAAACTATTTAAAACCTATTCTAATTAAAAACTCAAGACTCAATAAATCTTAGTAAATCTAGTTAACCATAAAATATAAGTCTAATCTATTTTAATTAAAAAAAGTAAAATTCTAACTAAACTAATGGCTTCTAAATTTAATTACCTAATTAAAATAATCTACTCCTATCTTTTAAATAAAAACAAATAAATTTATTTCTAGTCTATCTTAATAAAATTCTATAACTCTATATTCTAATAAAGCGAAATTCTAATTTAATTTTAATAATAATAAAAAAATTATTTATCTTAATTTAAACAATCTATTTTTAATAAAAATCTAAATAATTCTAAATTCTATTCTAAATAATCTTACTTCTAAAATCTAATCTAATCAATTAATATCAAAAAAATATATACATATCATAAAAAAATGAGATTGTGAAATAAATATATACAAAAACAAATGCCACATGACACGTTCTTATTGGGCTAAAAAAGTGAAAATGCTCGTTTTTGCTGAAAAATACGCTACGCTGTATAAGCGAGGCAAATTAAAAACAAAGTCGGGCAAATGAAAATTTTGAAAAAGGTAGGACAAATTTGGGGTATAACAGTAACATGTTCCTAACGATTCAGTATGGCTTCCGCTAGCACCAACCCGGTTTTCAAAGACGGTGGAAGTAGTAACAAACCACCATTATTCTCTGGAGAATATTTCGATTTTTGGAAAATCAGAATGAAGGCACATCTTGAAGCCCAAGGAGAAGGTATATGGGAAGCAATCGAAGAAGGACCACACAATCCAGTAAATATGGTCAATGGCGTTGGAACCGCAAAGTTGAAAAGCACGTATGATGAAGATGATAAGAAAAAGATTCTTAATGAAAAGAAATCAATCAACATACTCTAAAACACTCTTAGTATGAACGAGTTCTTCCGTGTATCACAGTGTAGATCGGCAAAAGAGATTTGGGACACCTTGGTGGAAACGCATGAAGGAACTGCAGAAGTAAAAAGATCAAGGCTCAACACGTTAAGCCAAGAATATGAAATGTTCCGTATGCAGCCCGGTGAATCTATTGTTGCCTTACAAAAAAGATTTGTTCATCTAACTAATCACTTGATTGCTCTCGGGAAAACCTTCACCAATGATGATCTGAACCTGAAAGTCCTAAGATCCTTAACAAGAGGATGGCAACCAAAAGTGACCGCTATTTCGGAAAAGAAGAGTCTTTCAACGATGACATCTGCATCCTTATTTGGCAAACTTCAAGAGCATGAATTGGAACTTGGAAGACTCGAGAAGCACTAAAGTCAAGAAAAGAAGTCCAAAGGAATTGCCTTGAAGATTGACGCAAAGGATGACAAAGACGACGAAACTTCCGAAGATGAAAATTGCTTCTTGTAAAGAAGCCTGGTAAGTTTTTTTCATAACAATGAAAATTCCTCTTTTCCTAAAAAGAATAGACATTTCAGGAAAAAGGATGCACCCACATCGAATCAAGAAGTCACATGCTACGAATGTGGGAAACAAGGTCACATAAAGCCGGATTGCCCGAAACTTGCAAAGAAAGGAGGATTCAAAGGCAAGAAGGATTTCAAAAATAAAAAGGCTTATGTTGCTTTGGACGATAATGAGATAAGTTCATCATCGGAGTTGGAAAGCGATGAATGTGCAAATATGGCTCTTATGGTGTCACATCATTCCGATGAAGAAATTGATGAGGTTAGTAACGATTTTTCTATTTATGATAATGATGCACAAGAAGTCATAGATGAACTTCTAAAAGAATGCAAGACTTTGTATAAAAGTATATCATCCCAAAAGAAAAGAATTTCATTTTTAGAAGAACAAAATATTGTTTTCATGAAAAATATTGAAAATGAAAAACAAAAATTGTTAGATGAAAAACAAAGTCTTGTATGCAAAAATTGTGAATCCTTATCTTTTCAAATTGTTCAACTTAAAAGAGTTTTGGAAAGATACGAAAAAGGTCAAATTGGCTTGGAGGAAATTCTTAGGCACCAAAGATATCCTAATGATAAAAGTGGACTAGGATATTCTAAGTTTTCCAAACCAAGCACAAATGAAACCATTTTTGTGAAAGCAAGTGAACAAGTTGTTAAAGAAAAGGCAAACAATTCTAAAACTATGCATCAAAGTCATAAAAAGAAAAGAATTGTGAAGAAAAAGAATTATGTTCCTAGATATAGAAGTCATTTTTAACCTACTTTTTTTTATTGTGGAATCAAAGGCCATACACCTAATGCTTGCTATGTACGCAACATTGGTGTTGCTAAAGGGCATTATGTGTGGGTTGAAAAGGATACTAACTATCAAGGACCCAAAGCAATTTGAGTACCTAACACTACTTGATTTTGTGTTGTAGGTATGCTTGAAGACAACTTCTAATCAATGGTACCTTGATAGCGGTTGTTCTAAGCATATGACGGGAGATATAAACAAATTTTCAAGGCTATCATTAAAGGCCAAAGGATACGTTACTTACGGTGATGATAATAAAGGAAAAATTCTTGGAGTTGGAACCGTTGGTGCACCTCCATGTACAATCATCGAAGACATTCTTTATGTGGAAGGCCTTAAACACAACCTTCTTAGCATAAGTCAATTGTGTGACAAAGGGTTCCGAATCAACTTCACAAAGGATGAATGTTTGATAGAACATGAAGTCACCCATGACATCTTGCTAAAAGGTAAAAGATTTAATAATATTTTTATGATCTCTTTTGATGTCTCTTCCTTGAAGATAAAATGTCTAATGGCGAACAACAACGAGGCGTGACTGTGGCATAAAAGATTTGCTCACATTCACATGGAGCATTTAAACAAGTTGATAAAGCATGATCTAGTTGTTGGTCTTCCGAAGATAAAATTCATCAAGGATAGATTATGCGATGCATGTCAAAAGGGGAAACAGACCAAGACAACTTTCAAATCCAAGCAAGTGGTTTCTACATCAAGACCACTTCAATTGTTGCACATGGATCCTTTTGGTCCATCGAGAATGAAAAGCTTCGGAGGTAGTATTTATGCTTTAGTTATTGTTGATGATTTCTCTCGATACACATGGACATTGTTTTTAGTGCAGAAAAATGATGCTTTCAAAGCATTCAAGAAGTATGCAAAGCAAATTCAAAATGAGAAGTCACTTACCATAGCCTCCATAAGAAGCGACCATGGTGGAGAATTCCAAAATTCAGATTTTGAAGATTTTTGCGAAGAGCATGGAATTTCTCATAATTTTTCCGCACCAAGGACTCCTCAACAGAACGGTGTCGTAGAATGGAAGAATAGGTCATTGGTGGAGCTTGATAGAACAATGCTTAGCGACTCGAATCTTCCTAAATATTTTTGGGCAGAAGCGGTTAGCACAGCGTGTTTCGTAAGCAACCGTGTCAATATTCGACCAATTCTCAAGAAGACTCTGTATGAGCTGTTCAAGGGTAGGAAACCAAACATAGCATTTTTCCACATATTTTGATGCAAATATTTTGTTCTCAACAACAATAAGGATAATCTCGGTAAGTTTGATGAGAATTCCGACGAAGGTATATTTCTTTGTTACTCTCTTTCTAGTAGAACTTTTAGAATTTTTAATAAAAGAACTCTTACTATTGAAGAATCCATTCATGTTTCTTTTGATGAGACTAACCCCTCGAAAGAGGATAATATTATTGTGGATGATGATGATATAATAGGTTCTTCACAACAACAAGAAGAGACTTCTAAGAATCAAGCAATACCACAAGAAGATATCACTTAAATCATTGAAGAACATCAAGATCTTCCGAAGGAATGGAGAACGCATAGAGATCACCCGATAGATAAAGTTATTGGTGATATTAGCCAAGGCGTTGCAACTCGACTAAATCTTAAGGATGCTTGTCTCAACATGGCTTTTGTGTCTCAAATTGAACCAACCAAGATTGATGAAGCCTTAGGCGACGACCAATGGATTGTAGCGATGCAAGAAGAACTCAATCAATTTGAAAGGAATCAAGTTTGGAGCCTCGTACCAAGACCGGACAACAAGCACATCATAGGAACGAGATGGGTGTTTAAGAACAAACTTGACGAGAATGGAATCATAGTTCGTAACAAAGCAAGATTGGTTGCACAAGGCTACAACCAGGAGGAAGGAATTGATTTTGATGAAACGTTCGCTCTGGTAGCAAGGTTAGAAGTAATTAGATTATTACTTGCTTATGCTTGTTCTATGAATTTTCAATTGTTCCAGATGGATGTCAAAAGCGCTTTCCTGAATGGATATATCAATGAAGAAGTCTACGTCAAACAACCTCCGGGTTTTGAAGACTTCAAGAATCCCTCGCATGTTTACAAACTAAAAAAGGCGCTCTACGGATTGAAACAAGCACCAAGAGCATGGTATGACCGCCTTAGCAATTTCCTATGTGAAAAGGGATTTACAAAAGGAAAGGTTGACAAGACGTTGTTCATAAAGAAGATTAAGGGTAACACCTTACTGGTTCAAGTCTATGTCGAAGACATCATCTTCGGATCAACAAACAAAGAGCTTTGCGAAGAATTTTCACTTATGATGCAAGGAGAATTCGAGATGTCCATGATGGGAAAATTGAACTATTTTATTGGACTACAAATCAAGCAAGCAAAGGATGGCATCTTCCTCAACCAATCCAAGTACTGCAAAAATTGTTGAAGAAATTCGATATGGATAGTTGCAAGATGATGTCCACTCCTATGGGATCCGGAACGTACGTTGATCAAGATGAATCCGGTACTCCAATTGATATTACAAAATATCGAGGTATGATCGGTTCATTATTATATTTGACAGCAAGCCGTCATGACATTATGTTTAACGTTTGTTTGTGTGCACACTTTCAAGCAAGTCCAAAGGAATCACATCTCACTACCGTGAAGAGAATCATAAAGTATCTCAAAGGGACAACGAACGTCGGATTATGGTATCCAAAAGGTAGTACTTGTTCTTTAATTGGTTATTCTGACACTGATTATGCAGGATGTAAGACCGATAGAAAAAGCATGTACGTGTCACATTCTCGGGAATGCACTAGTGTCATGGGCCTGCAAGAAGCAAGCATGTGTGGCACTCAGTACAGCCAAAGCAGAATATATTGCAGCAGGAAGTTGCTGTGCACAAATCCTGTGGCTCAAGCAACAACTCCTCGATTATGGTGTAGATCTCGATTGCATTCCTCTTCGATGTGATAATACAAGTGCCATCAATATTACAAAGAACCCGGTCATGCATTCAAGGACAAAACATATCGATATCCGACATCACTTCCTTCGAGATCACGTACTAAATGGAGATGTAGATGTTACTTTCGTCGATACACACAATCAACTCACCAACATCTTTACCAAACCATTGGCGAAAGAACCGTTCTTCAAAATTCTACGAGAACTTGGGATTCTCGATGAAGGTGATATCTGATCTTTTCTCTGGTTTATGTATGCATAATGTATGTTTTCCAATGTTTGTGCATTCTGTTTTAGCATTTTTCCAAAATTCGCGTATGTTAATCGATTAACCTATAGGGTTAACCGATTAACACTGTTAATTTTTAAATGTGTTAACTGATTAACCTATAGGGTAACCGATTAACACTGATACTTTTTATTTTGGAAATTAATTTTTTATTGTGTTAACCGATTAGCCTATATGATTAACCGATTAACACTGTTAAAAATTTTCAAAAAAAAAACAGAAACGAAAAATTAAATGTGTTAAATGTGTTATTTATGTGTGGTTAATATTTTCTTGAACATCCAAATCACTATCCAAATAATTCTTTTTCTTCTTCTTTGACTATACTTTTGGACTTCCAACATTAAAACCCCACTCAAATAACTCCTCATATTAAATCCCATATCCTCCATTTCTCTCATCTCCATCAAACCCTAAAATCCAGAACCCTCAGAATCTCTCAAACTTCATCCATGGCATTATCTCACAAAGGAAAGGGAAAGCTACCAGAAAATGACTCTGCATCAGATGGTGACAGCATTCCTATGGAGATAACCAAGAAACGCCAGATGGATTTCAAGGTTCGTGTCCGTCATATTTTGTCGGTAAAGTACGTAAATCTTAAGGTTTTTCCTGCTTCATCCTTTGATTTTCCTATTCTGCTCAAATATCAGAAGATAGATAAGTTTGTTCCTGATTCTGGAAATTGTTACCATGATTTGGTTAAAGCATTTTTGAATAAGTTATCTGTGTATTTGAATGCTGACGATGAGCACATTATGGAAACCACTGCTCGAGATTGCTTCTTGAAAGAGAATCTGACAGATATTGTCGCAAAGTTGAAAATTCCATCCTCTGTCTACTTTCTCCGGAAAGGAGTTAACCACGTGGAAGGACCGTGGTCTAACTATGACAAAATGGAATATTATTATCAGATTTGCAGGTTTCCAAAGGAGAATGTTGTAGCAAATCAACGAACGGCTCGCATGCTCTGTTATGCGAAAAATTTGACGGTTTCAGACCGGATGCTACATTACATAATCTGCTCTGTGCTGATTCTGAAGGATTCGAATGATGCTCAGATCAATGACCTGGAAATGCAGCTTCTTTTTGCAATCAAAAACAAGATAAGGGTAAATTGGATTTTGACAATCATGTATCATCTTCAACAACAACTTTCTCTATCGACACGTCTTCCTTATGCAAGGATGATTTCAAGAATCCTTGAGTTGACGGATTTGGACCTTAACAGGGAACCGTTCACCAAGATGAAACCAACAACCAATGAGATAAATGAGATCACCATTGTTAAGAACACTGGTATTATCAAAGACGTTGACGACACTTATAAGTATGCAGGCGAAGGATCAGCCTCCAACCAAGCATATCTCGTTCCCGAAGGGGGTATTACAAATGAGTTTATCTATACAACTATGATGACCCAACATCGGGAAACTATGAACTATCACCGCGAAACCTCCAGGGCAATTGCTTCACTTTGCAACCTTATGTCGCACCTCGAAAATTCATTAGAACATACGACCCTCGCGCAAAAGGCGCGGAAATGCGGTTCGACAGAGTCGCCACCGAACTTTATTTTTCCCGAATAGACGGGAGAGGAAAATATCGAGAAAACCTCATAGAGCGGAAGGAACACGGCCGTCGCAACCATATTCCTGGGTTCAGGAGTCGGTTATGCGAGGAAAAGGTATTAGCACCCCTCACGTCTGTTGTACTCAACGGGAACCTCTTAATTCGAGTTGTGATGGATGTTAGCTAAGCTTAATTCTTCTCTTCTCACTACTAAATTCTAAAACGGTATTATAAAGGCTAAAGACGCTAAGGGAAAAGGGGATGGTTAGAGGATAGGGTGCTCGCCAAGGATTGGGGCCCTTGTGCCTACGTATGCTCATTCGAACGAGAATGAGAAATCAGAGCGTCGTAGTTCGACTACGGAAAATGAAAGGGGGAAATGGAAGATGGAGGGGATTGTGCTCGCCAAGATCATTGCAATCTTGTGCCTACGTATCTTACATTCTAACGAGAATGAAGAATCAGAGCAGTCGTAGTTCGTGGTAACGACCACGAAAGAAACGGGTTTGAATGAGTTGAAGGTGGGTATGTGTCACTACTGCGAAAATCGGCGCCGGCTATGACAGAAGAGTCTCCACCGTGCGTTATTTATCCCAAAAGAGGGAAAGGAAACGCTCATAGAAAACCTAACGCAAAGAGGGAAAGGAATGGTCATCGCAACCAAATCCTGGATTCGGGAGTCGGTTACGCAAGGGGAAGGTATTAGCACCCCTCACGTCCGTCGTACTCGATGGGATCCACACTTGTTTTCTATCTAAGGGTGTGTTTATCTATCTACTCTAAAGGTCTGGTCTAAAAAGAAAATAAAATGACTCGGCAAAGTATCGCACTTTATGCCTACGTATTCCCGTCTGGAACGAGAAATCAGAGTCAACGTAGTTCGCTTAACTACGGGTTATAGGGGAAGGTTGCTCGCCGAGATATCGCATCTCGTGCCTACGTACTTTCATACGGCATGAAAGATCAGAGCAAACGTAGTTCGGGCTACGGAAGACACAAGTTTGTTCGATAATTTTTTATCTCCTTATGAAAGGGTTTTCCAGATTAAGGGTCCAAGAGGACAAAAACAGAGTTTGAATGTTTGTTTGAATCTTTTACGAAATAAATGTTTTTTAGGATGTTCGCAATCTCCATCACACTAGAGACTATGACCTAGGAGTGAAAGCTTCGCACGTCACCCAAAGGGTACCACACTAAACATCCAGATTACTGGAGAGAGACCCTCCACCAACCTTTTCCCAGATAGCTTGAGGCTCATAATGTACGACTTCAATTAACCTTATTACTGTATTTTTGAATTGTTTTGAGATGAGAAGAGAAAGACGCCTGTCGCTACGCGAAAAATGACACAGAGTCGCCACCGGATTTTATTTATCCCAAGGAGGGAAAGGGAAATAGCGATAAAACCTTTGGAGAAAGAGCGTAGTCATCGCAACTAAGTCTTAGGGTTCGGGAGTCGGTTATGCGAGGGGAAGGTGTTAGAACCCCCTCGCATCCATCATACTCGATGGGAACCTCCTAGATTGTTTGGCGTGAACGGGTGTTTTGTTCTAAGAGTTTGCTTGTTTAAAAAAGAGGGGTTGGTTTATTTATTTTAATGCTCGCCAAGGATTGTGGCCCTTGTGCCTACGTATCCTCACTTAAAAGAAGTGGAGAATTAGAGCTCCGTAGTTCGGAGGCTTGTGAAATTGTTGTTTGTTGGTTGATTTTATACCTTGAAAAAGGGTTTTTGAATTGACGCCCTAAGGCGAAAATAAGTTTGATGAGTTGATGTTATTTTTAAGTTTCTTAAGAGAAATTGTGCTTGATTAGGATTATACACAAAAGACTTTGGATAGAAATGATTGTTTCGAATAACCAAGTCGAGCGCCCTGTATCCAAAACATTCAGAATGAGTGTAAGAGGACTCCATTCTCATTCCTTTTCCACCACTTTAAAGTTCGTACTGCATAATTCTAATCGTTTATGTTATTGTGTTTTTGGATTTTTATGAGAAAGAGAACCACTTGACGTTGAATCAAGGTTTATTGTTGGTAAAAGTAGTTGAGGTGATACGAACAAGGTTGATGGCGGACGCACAAGGCGGCCGACTTACAAGGGTTGAAAATGGCTCGATAAAATCGAGAGTTTGTTTTTTCTTTAAAAAAAGGTTTTTTGGAATCAAAGGCCAACAAGGACCACAACAACATTCACATACGAAAAACATAAAAACATATCGGGTTAGTCACATAAAAAAAATTGAGACATGCAATAAAAAGAAAAAAAAATTTGGAGGTAAAATATCAAAAAAAGTAGCAAAACAGTGGTATAACACGGGTGGCCGTGTTGTGTGACACGGACCGTGTCATAGGGTACCTGCAGTGTGAGTTTTAGGGCATGACAGAGGTGCAACACGGGTGGCCGTGTTGTGTGACACGGCCCGTGTTGTAAAGTCTGGGTGAAAAATGATTTTTTAGGGCAAACAGAGGTGCAACACGGATGGCCGTGTTGTATGACACGGCCCGTGTTGTGATGCCTGGGGTTTTTGGATGCTAAAACCTCAAACAGAGGTGCAACACGGGTGGCCGTGTTGTGTGACACGGCCTGTGTTGTATGACACGGGTGGCCGTGTTGTGTGACACGGCCCGTGTCAGGCTTCCAGAGTGAAAAACCTAACTTTTTCTATGTTTTTCTTTCATTTTTGTGGTTTCTTAAGAACGATTTCTTGGTCCCTTTGGAACCTTACATGATACATACAATACAACAACACATAAAAGAGTAAACAAAATGAATGTAAATAGCAAAAAAGTAAAGAGAGAAAGGTTGGAGGAAATGGATACCCAAGAGCTTTCTAACCTTCTTGCAAGTTCTCCTTGGTCTTGGTTAAAAGTACTTCACTCCCCTTCACTCTATGTTGTGAAAGTTTTGTTTCTCTATGATCCTCTTGGTTCTATATCACTCTCTTTTTCTGATTTGCAAAGCTTCCTATTTTTCTGGTTTTTAGGGTTTTGTTTGCTCTCTCTCTTTTCTGGTTTTTGCCAATGTGTGTAGAATGGATGTTCAAAGAATGAAGAGTTATCCATTTTTGTTTACAGCCCCCTCCTCTTATCTCAGCTCCTCTAGGGTTTTCACTTCTCCCCACATATCAGATTTTTCATGGAGTGGTGTCTCCTACCACCTTTCCTCATGCCACTCTCTTTCTTTCCATTTCCATGCAAGAGCTATGCTGCATTTTTGCTGTTGCACTTTGCCTATGTTATTTTTCTGTAGCACCTTGTGCCTTGCACCCATTTTGTTGGTTTGTGTTTGGACAACTCCTCTTGGTCAATGCCACCAACTCTTGACAGCATTTTGAAAATTCTGATATGTAGAAGCATTGTCACATTTTATTCCCTTGGTCTTGTGACATGTGATCTTGTGACATGAAGAAATTTGTCACCTCTTGCATGGGACTGTTTTGCCATGATTAAACATGCATATTCTTGGTCTTAAAACATTCCAATCTTGATTTAATCCTTGCATGTTTCTTGGATGTTTGTAAACATAATATAGACTTGGTGTGGTATTACCATAACATGAATTTGACTAGAGACTTGAATGAAGTATTAGAAATAAATTAATTTCTAAACATTACTTAGAGTTGGAAATCTTGCAACAAATTACATTCTTGTAATGTCATAAAACTTCTCTTTGTAATATTCTTGCCTTTAATCTTGAATTCATGATGAATTTCCTTAGAACCATTAAGCTTGAAATGGATGAAGTCTTGAATTATGGACTTGTAATCTTGACTCATGCTTTGCAAATTTGGACTCCACTTGATCAAGGATTTATAACAAAATTGGATGAAGCAGTCTTGAGTCATGCCTTGCATTTCATGGTCATTAGGAATATATCTTGAATATCCTAATATTTTGTCAAGTAACTTCTTCTTGGAGAAATCCACATGAGTAGACTTTCCAATTTAGGTCAAACCTTAGATAATGAACCTTTTCTGCCATGTAGTTCAAGATAGACAAGTTATCTAATTTGAAATGGAAAATGACAAATCGACCCAATCCGCACCCACATGCTCGATATGCCATAAAATGATGTATGGTATGGCGAATGTAGGGTATAAAGGCTAAAGGCGAAAATGAGGGTGTGACAGCTGTCCCTATTTAATCCTCTTGGACCTGAATGTCTGGAGGGTAAAGGTGCTCGAACATTCATGGTAGAAGAGAATTAAATACTAGAATACCCGGGATTTTCGACTGGAGAGGTATGGGGTGAAAGTAAATAGTCAACGAGATGACTTGAAAAAGGTTTCTTGTTATTGGAGAAGGGGTATGAGGGATATGATGATATGCTTGAGATGCAATGCTGAATGAACATGAGTGCTTTGTCAGCCGGAAGAGGAGGCACCTCGTAACATGGAAACATAATTGGCCAAGAGATATTCCTTCTATAAAAGATAGAGAGGACTCAAGAAATGGATTGTGAGATATTCCTTCTACAAAAGATAGAAAGGACTCAAGAGATAACAATGAGATATTCCTTCTACAAAAGATAGAGAGGACTCAAGAGATGGTTTTTTTCTCTTACAAAAGGCAAGGAGGACTCCTGAACAAAAGGTTTGGAGAAAATGCTTCCTTCTACAAAAGGTAGAGAGGACTCCGAAACAAAAGGTTTGAAGACAAGTATTCCTTCTACAAAAGGTAGAGAAGACTCCCTTGGGAGAGTACGATCGTATTTCCTTCTGTCACGGCAGAAAGGACTCCAGAACAAAAGGTTAGGAGAAAATGTTCCTTCTACAAAAGTTAGAGAGGATTCCTGAACAAAAGGTTAGGAGAAAAGTTCCTTCTATAAAAGGTAGATAGGAAACTCTCTTAGGAAAGGATGATCGTATTTTCTTCTGCGAAAAGCAGAAAATATTCCTGAACAAAAGGTTAGGAGAAAATGTTCCTTCTACAAAAGTTAGAGAAGATTCCTGAACAAAAGGTTAGGAGAAAAGTTCCTTCTACAAAAGGTAGATAGGAAACTCTCTTAGGAAAGGATGATCGTATTTTCTTCTGCGAAAAGCAGAAAATATTCCTGAACAAAAGGTTAGGAGAAAATGTTCCTTCTACAAAAGTTAGAGAGGATTCCTGAACAAAAGGTTAGGAGAAAAGTTCCTTCTACAAAAGGTAGACAGGATACTTACGAAAGGTAAGCTAACAAGAACCTGTACAAAAGGTACGAGAGGTCTTATTAAAGGTAAGTTGAATCTTTTGCAAAAGGCAAGACAGGGATATTTTGAAAGGACTCACAAAAGTAAGTTGAGGGCAATAACCATCCTCCTGCAATAGGTAGAGGAGACTTGTATAGGGTATTGGAACATCATTTGACCTCACAGGCACCACGGCGAAGATGACATTCTTTAAGTATGGTAACCATTCATTTCTTGGCCACATAGGCATCAAGCGTCCAAATAGATCGAAGATACCCAAGACAAAGTTTTGTCGCATGTAAAAGACAGCGAGAAACGCTTACAAAAGGGAAGCGAAGGGAAAAGATTTCACGCAAAAGGCAATGAAATCCCTTACGAAAGGTAAGGTGATAAGACAATCTCATGTAAGGCTCAAAAGGACTTACAAAAGGTAAGTGAATGGATAAACACTCCAAAAGGATCCTGCCAGGATTTCCACAGGAAATTCACATCTTTGAGAATGAATGGCTAAGCACATGTAATGATGCAGTATGTATGCAAAAATGTCAGGGACGTAAGGACGTGAAGGTTAGGGGTGATAATTTATGCCAAGTGATTGGGCTTTGATTTGGGGCGTCGAGTTTTGACTTCCCAACATCCTCGTGACGGAATTTGGATAATCTCCAGATGGTCTTATCAGACAAGCTGTGCTGGCCAATCAGGTTGCCCTTGATTTGGTCAAGTTCCCGACGAACTTTATGATCAGACGATGCTTAGGGTACACGTGCGCCTACTAGAGATCGCTTTTATTCTTCATACACCTAGGTCGAAGAGCAACTTTATGCTTTCTTTTGTTATTATTATCGGTATCCCATAATTTTTCAATGTAATATTTATTAAGAATGAAAATTCCACTTTTTGCAAACATAGAAGAAAATAAATGTGACACACGAATTGATGAAAGAGATTTTTATTGATGATAAAGTGACCCATAATGGGTAATTTTAGATAAGGATACAATTCCTAAAAGAGGTAATTGCAAAAAATATGATAAAAAGCACAGTGGCAATGTGAAAAAAATCGGATTTCCATTGAGTTCCAATTCTGCTATGATCCCTATGGCCTTGAAGCTTCTCGTACATTTCCTCTGAGGAAGGTGGATGAATTGATCTTCCCCATGTGATTCTCTTGATTCGGATGATGAGCTCACAGACTTTTCGCAGACCTCAGTCTTTTCTTTTTTAGGTCCCTAACTTTTGCCTAGACCACCCTTTCGGGTTTTCAGTCTACCGGGATACCCATTTTTTGCCTAAGTTGCCCCTAAGGGTTTTCAACTTATCGGGTATTATTATTATTTTTTATTTTTTACCCTAATTTTTGCCTGGACTTTTTTCTTTTTGTTGTCCACCGGGTTTGCTTTCAAGCGTAGTATTTTTTTACTGCGTCTGTGTTTACAGGAGATGACAGATCTTCACCGTCCATGTTGGATAATATCAAGGACCCTCCGGAGAAAACTTTCCTTACAACATATGGACCCTCATAATTAGGTGTCCATTTGCCCCTTGGGTCTGTGTGGATTGGCAGAATCTTTCTCAATACCAAGTCTCCCACTTCGAAATCTCGAGGACGAACTCTCTTGTCAAACGCCCTTTTCAATCGCTTTTGGTAAAGTTGGCCATGGCAGATTTCTGCCATGCGTTTTTCATCAATGAGATTAAGTTGATCAAATCTCGCCTGCACCCATTCGGCTTCGTCAAGCTTGACATCAGTCAGAATTCTCAGGGAAGGGATTTCTACCTCGACAGGAAGTACCGCATCCATGCCATACACAAGAGAAAATGGAGTTGCCCCAGTTGAAGTGCGCACTGAAGTGCGATAGCCATGTAAAGCAAATGGTAGCATTTCGTGCCAATCCTTATATGTTTTCACCATTTTCTGAACAATCTTCTTAATGTTTTTGTTCGCTGCTTCAACGGCGTCGTTCATCTTCGGGCGATATGGTGACGAATTGTGGTGCTCGGTCTTGAAACTTTCACACAATTCCTTCATCATCTTGTTATTGAGGTTTGAACCATTGTCAGTAATGATTTTATTTGGGACCCCATAACGACAAATGATTTCCTTTTTGATGAAGCGAGTGACCACTTGTTTGGTGACATTGGCATAAGATGCGGCTTCCACCCATTTAGTAAAGTAGTCAATGGCCACTAAGATGAAACGATGTCCGTTTGAAGAAGTTGGCTCGATGCGTCCGATCACATCTATGCCCCACATGGCGAAAAGCCAAGGCGACGTCAAGACATTCAGAGGAACTGGCACTAGTAGAAAAAATACTTTATAGTAGAGGTTGTTAAGTCAGTTCACCTGCCACCTGACTTAAGAAGTGATGCGGTGGCAATTTTGTAAATATTTGTAACATTGTTAAGTCAGTTAGATTTAGAACTGACTTAAAAAAAATAAAAAAAAAATAAAATAATTTCTATTAAATTTCTTAAGTCGCTTGTGTTTATTAACTGACTTAAAAAACATATTTATTAAGTCAGGTATTCTCCACCTGACTTAAGAAGTTTTATTCAAACCCTTTTCTCACTACAAACCCTTCTTCTTCACAACAAACCGTTCCACCACACCTCATCACCCAAATCTCCGTTCTCTCCTCCTCCAACTCTCCACCTCATCACCCAAATCTTCCCTTCATCAATCCCTTAACCATACCTGCGACACCCTTTCCTTTTCTCAATTTCCTCTCATCTCCTCTACCCTAAAAGCTCCACCTTCCCTCCACTGTGACAACAACCCACGCCTCTCTTCACTTCTCTGTCGAAAACCAACTACCATCATATTTTCTCCACCAAAACCAAAATCAGAGTAGCCATCATCTTCCTTTTTCTCAACCTGGCCCTCACTCAACCACCTCCATTTGCTTGTGACTCTTTAAATCCTTCCACCAGATCTTACCCTTTTTGCAACCCAAAGCTTCCCATCACACAACGAACTAGAGACCTTGTTTCCAGACTCACATTGGACGAGAAACTCTCTCAACTCATTAACTCAACCCCTCTCATTCCCCGACTCGGCATTCCTGGTTACCATTGGTGGAGTGAAGCACTTCATGGCGTTGGCAATGTTGGCCTTGGCATCTTCTTCAATGGCACTATCACTTCCGCAACTAGCTTCCCTCAAGTTATCCTCACCGCTGCTACATTTAATTCCCACCTTTGGTACCGAATCATTCAGGTACATCCTCCACATTTTGAAAACATCCTCAACAAACATCAATTTGGCCTTCAAACCCTAACTCGACCGAATCTCACCGTTAAACAGAAGATGAAGTGAATTCGCAAATAGCCACGCAAATCTTGATACAAAAATTATTAATATAGTTTTGTTGAATTCTGTTTCAGGATAACTCATCAGTCTTGAGCTAAGGGCGTGTAGTTTCTGCACATTAAAGTGGTTACGGTTGGTAATTCTGCTCAGGTACATTCAAACTTATATATTGTTGTTTGTTCTGTTTGCAAGCAAGTTGCAAGGCGAAAGATACGTGTTGGCTTTATTTTCAATCCGATGGAAATGCGAACGAAGGTGTTCTTAATCAGAGGTAGTTTCTTCGAGAATAGATGTATATGCTTTTGGAGTTGTTCTTTATGAACTAATATCTGCAAAGAATGATGTTCTGAAGACAGGTGAAAAATTTGTTGTTGAATCAAAGGGTCTTGTAGCCTTGGTAGATATCCCTCTATAAAACTAAATCATTTTAATTAGTACCTTAATTCTTATGAATTTACCCTTGACATGTTTTTGTTGCAGTTTGAAAAAGCACTTATCAGATTGATCCTTCAGAAGCTCTTCGCAAATTGGTTGATCCTAGGCTTAAATAAAACTATCCAATTGATTCTGTTTCGTTGAATCATTGTCAAATAGTCTATTGAGTTAGGTGTTCTTTCTGTTGGTGGTAGTTTCTATTAATGATTTCTGATTCAGTTATGTGCTCGGTACACCTGCTCATCTGGTTTTTCTTCAAATGTTCAATTTCTTCAGGGCATGAGCCAACTTGAGCTGGAAGATGAGGTTCAGGATGATCTCAAACGTGCTACTGGAGAGTTTACAAAGGGTACAAATGATGCAAATAAACTCAACCGCATTCTTTAGCTCACTGGATTCAGTGATCCTGTTTATGCTGAAGCATATGTCACAGTTCATCATTATGTTCAAGGCAACCAAATTCTAAGGACGTTTGGTATTTCTTTGCTCACTAAAACTTTGATGTTTAGGGCAACCGAATTCTAAGTGCCGCTGCTTTAGCTGCATGCAGGACATTGGCGAAGATCTGACCGAGTTCCGTTTTCCAGCTCCTCGCATCCTTGCATTCAAGGTTATTATCTGATTCTCATATACTGTTGCTAAATATGGTTTTAGCCTGAACCGTTGACAATTATTGGTAGGTCCAGGTTTCTGCCACGAGTGAAATCAATTGAAGCCAATCCAACATGTCTATTAGTACTTGCAAAAGCTATTGACAGACCTGAACTTGGTCTGGCGGCAAAACCGTTACCTCAGGTGAAAGTTTATTTGGCGGCAAAACAGAGTAACACACATCTTGTCTTTACTTTATTTATAACTGTCGTCTTGTCGCTTGCCTCATTTTCTTTGAAGCTTGACTATGCTGTGTATTGTAGTTTATTTGGAACATATTATTATTCTGCTTACCAGTATTGACTTAAGTACAAGATGTTGTCTTTTAATTATTTTTTCGGCCACCCTTTCATCCCTTAGGTGAAAGTTTAATTTGAATTATTTATTTTACACAATTGAGATTGATACACTCAAATAAATTAAGATCGAAATGGTGGTGAAGAGAAATAATCATGGAATTATGATATTCATGGTTACATGTTGGTGTCTAAGTGTCTTATTGGGTGGAATGGCACAAACTAGAAACGAGACTAGTGTTGTAGTGAAAGTTGGAGTTGTACTTAACATTAGCAACGAAACAGTTGGAAAGATAGGATTGAGCTGCATCAACATGGCCCTATCAGATTTCTATCTCTCTCATTCTCACTACAAAACTAGAATCCAAATCATCCTCAGGGATTCTCATAGGGACGTGGTCACTGCAGCTGCACACGGTAAGTTACTAATTGCACCTCTTCATTCTTCGTCTCTCTAACTACTATTTATGTGTGAATGATAATTTCAACATGCTTATGCTTTCTGTAGTTTACATCGTCTGTCTGAATTTATTTGCCACCTGAAAAATTGAAACGAGTCAGAATGTGACTCTTTAGTTTTGATCCGGATCAAGTAAAAACATAGACTCAAAGACACTAATACCTCCAAAATAAACATTGGAAAAGACCATGAACAATTACAAACTTAGATTCAAATTCAACCATTTGAGAAACAAAAACATTTATCGTGATTGGGAACATGGATATGTGTTCTAGGGAGGGAGGCTGACACCAAAAGCAAGTAACTTGGACTCATCTTCAAGTCATTTTGTTTTCTTTCTGAGACTAGAGACAAGTAAATTTCGATACATTTTTATAAAAGGTGACATATTTAGAGACCAAAAAATTTCTACTAGGAGAATGATAATATTAGTATTCTCAATGACTTTGATACCATATTGATAAATATTGATGTAATGAAAGTAATTACAATGTTAAAATAGACTTTAGTTAATGTGACTCACATTAATATTGCAGAAATCTATTTACAAATTAATATTTACAGATGATTGATTATAGTTAAATTTGTGGTGAACTCAGCTCTGGATCTCATAAAAAATGACGAAGTGCATGCCATCATAGGACCAATAACAACGCCGAATATGTAAAAGTAATCCTAGATCCTAGTAACAATTCAATACATATCTCTGGCTTCTTTATTGATGTCTTCCAAGCTGTGGTGAAAGTGTTGCCTTATGCCTTACGATATCAATTTGTTGCATTTGCAACGCCTAATGGGGAGATGGCAGGAACATACGATGAGCTCATTAGCGAACTCTATCATGGGGTACTCTCTTTTCCTCATACACATTTTTTTTATCATTTCTTACTTTCTTGATTGAAATGAATTAAAAATAATTTTGGATTGACAGACATTTGATGCGGTAGTGGGGGATATAAGCATCACTACAGACAAATCCAACTATGTTGATTTCGTAATGCCATTCGCAGAATCTGGCGTGATAATGGTTGTTTCAATGAAAGGTAGCAGGAAGAAAAATGTATGGGCCTTTTTTAAGCCATTGACATGGCAACTTTGGGTAACAACAACTTCTTCATTCGTGTTCATTGGATTCGTTGTTTGGGTTCTTGAACAGAGAATAAACAGTGATTTTAGGGGACCACCTTCTCATCAAATTGGCACAAGCTTATCGTTTTCCTTCTCAACTATGGTGTTTTCTCATAGTAAGTCTTACTCATTCATCAAACCTTAATTCATTATGAGCCTTATTGCTAACTATCTCATTTTGATGACAGGAGAGAAAGTCGTGAGCAACATGGCTAGATTTGTGGTGGTTGTATGGGTTTTTGTGGTTCTAATTCTGGTTCAAAGTTACACTTCCAGTTTGACTTCACTCTTAACAGTTGAACAACTGAGTCCGGCTATTACAGATGTTAACCAACTTCTAAAGAGTAAGATGAATGTTGGCTATCTCAAAGGTTCTTTGGTTTATGGAATCTTGAAGCGCTTACAATTTCAAGATTCTCAGCTCATTCCTTATCAGTCAGCTGAAGAATGTAATGAGCTTTTCATAAAAGGAAGTGCAAATGGTGGCATTGATGCTGCTTTTGATGAAGTTCCCTATGTTAAGCAGTTTCTTGGAACTTATAGTTGTTCAAATTTCAATTATGTCATGATTGAACCAAGAGTTAAAACCGGTGGTTTTGGCTTTGTAAGTTGTGTTAAATCTATATCTCTTTCTTGAATATCTCTCCCTAATAATCTTTACCTTGTGATCAATGTTTTATAAATCATATCAAATTGGTCAGTTCAAGGTTGAACCAGAAATCAGCCAACTTAAGGGTCGGTTTGATCATAGTTAGACTTGTCTGATTTTTAAAATATTTAAATGACTTTTATGGGTGAATTTTTAGGGCTTCCCTAAAGGTTCCCCTCTTGTAGCAGACATAACAAGGGCAATGTTAAATCTGACGCAAGGAGACAAAATGGGAACAACTGAGAGTGCATGGCTCAAAGAAAGTTGTAAAGATTCTAATAAAGAAATTTCCTCTAATAACAGTCTTGGCCTTGAAATCTTTTGGGGTCTGTTTCTCATTGAGGTGATTGCTTCCCCAAAGGTTCCCCTCTTTTGGCAAGAAATTCAGGACACAACTTCCTCAAGCTGTAGGCGCTGCTTATTCGCTTAAAATGGACGGAAAAAGTTCTTGTGCAATCACTTTTTGCGGGGATGGAAGTACTAGTGAGGTTAGTAATGATGAATACGAGCCAAGAAATTATATAATATCACATCACTATGCTTCTAGCTGATATTTGAAATATTGTAGGGAGATTTTCATGTTGCTATGAACTTTGCAGCAGTAATGGAAGCACCAGTTGTTTTCATATGTCGTAACAACAGATGGGCCATCAGTACACCTGTCGAAGAACAATTTTGAAGTACTCTATACAAATTCTTCCTACTTAAGTTGTTTTTTTCAAACAAGCTCTATATCATTCTCAAGTCTATGTGATTAATTTTGGTGTTTGGTTAGGTGATGGTAATATACTTGGTTGTAATTTATACTTGTGTTAATATACTTGTGTTGATATACTTGGTTCTACATAATTTTGTGATAATGAAAAGAAGAGTTAATTTTCTGATAATTTTGGGTGTAATTTGTTGATTGAGTTAGATAGTCTGATTTGGGGGTAAATTATTAAATGGTAAAACTGCATTTGATTTGTGTGATTATCAAAAACAAAAAAAAACAACTTCTTAGGTCGGTTAATTATACCCGATTTAAGAAGTAAGTTCTTAGGTCGGGTATAAATGGTTTCTGCAGGCTAGACTTATTAAGTCGGGTTCTGCCTAACCGACCTAAGAAGTTGTTTCTTAAGTCAGGTCCACAACCGACTTAAGAAGTCAAAACTTCTTATGTCGGTAATTCTTAGGTCGGGCTCGGACCCGACTTAAAAAGTCATTTTTAACCGACTTAAGAAGCTTTTTTTCCACTAGTGTGGCGGCACATGTATCCTATCTGCATAGATTTGGCATTTGTGGCATGTTTGCACGTGACGATAGCAATCAGTTTCCATCGTCAACCAGTAATAACCAGCTCTCAAAATCTTCTTAACCATCGTGTGTCCACTGGAATGTGTACCAAAAGATCCTTCATGGATTTTGTTTATGATCCGGTCGACTTCGTGTCTATCCACGCATCTGAGCAAGACCGAGTCATAGTTTCGCTTATAAAGCACATCTCCACTTAAAAAGAATTTGGACGAAAGCCTTCTTAAATACTTCTTGTCTGTGATGGAAACATTTTCTAGATACTCTTGCTTTTCTAGATATCTTTTGATATCATAGAACCAAGGTTGATCATCGGTTGCTAACTCTGCTTCCAAGCAGTGAGCAGGCTTATCAAGATATTCAATACGGATAAAGGGTGCCTCATTTTTCCATTTAACTTTGAACATGGATGACAACGTGGCAAGAGCGTCTGCCAATTGATTGCTTTCTCTAGGAATGTGGTTGAAAGTAATCTCATCGAAGTATGGGATTAATTTCAAGACGTGATCCCGATATGGCACTAATTTGCTGTCACGTGCTTCCCAATCGCCTCTGACTTGGCTGATGGCTAGAGCTGAGTCTCCATACACTTCCAGAATCTTGATTCTATGGTCAATTGCGGCTTCAATCCCGAAGATACATGCTTCATATTCTGCCATATTGTTGGTGCATTCGAAACATAATCTTGCGGTGAATGGAATGTGGAAACCGGTAGGAGAGGTGAGGATTGCCCCTATCCCATTGCCTTGACCATTTGCGGCACCATCGAACACGAGCGTCCATCGCGATCCTAGTTCGGGTCCTTCGTCTGGGCCTGGTGTTTCGTAGTCTCTGACAAACATGATATCTTCATCAGGGAAGTTAAAACGCATCGGCTGGTAATCTTCCACGGGTTGGTGGGCAAGGTAGTCAGATAACACACTCCCTTTGATAGCTTTTTGCGAGACGTACTGAATGTCATATTCTGTCAGTACCATTTGCCAACGGGCTACTCGTCCGGTGAGAGCAGGCTTCTCGAAGATGTACTTGACTGGATCCATCTTTGATATCAGCAATGTGGTATGGGTCAGCATATATTGCCTTAAGCGTTTGGCAGCCCATGCGAGTGCACAACAGGTCTTCTCCAACACTGAGTATCTCGTTTCACAGTCAGTAAACTTTTTGCTTAGGTAGTAGATAGCATGCTCCTTTCTACCTGTTTCGTCATGCTGCCCCAACATGCATCCCATGGATCCTTCTAGAACGGTCAAGTACATGATGAGAGGTCTTCCTGGCACGGGAGGCATCAAAATCGGTGGTTCTTGCAGATATTCCTTTATTTTCTCAAATGCTTTTTGGCAATTGTTATTCCACACGATTGCTTGGTCTTTGCGAAGCAGCTTGAATATTGGCTCACAAGTAGCTGTTAGGTGAGATATGAATCTGGCAATGTAGTTTAATCTCCCTAAGAAACCACGAACCTCCTTCTCAGTTCTTGGAGCTGGCATATCTTGGATGGCCTTTACTTTGTCAGGGTCGACTTCAATCCCTTTTTGGCTCACGATAAAACCTAGCAATTTACCAGATCTTACCCCAAAGGTACATTTATTCGGATTGAGCCTTACCCTGAACTTTCTTAACCTAGTAAACAGTTTTCCAAGTGGATGAGATGTTCCTCTTCAGTTTGGGATTTTGCGATCATATCGTCTACATAGAATTCAATCTCTTTATGTATCATGTCATGAAAGAGAGTCACCATTGCTCGTTGATATGTCGCGCCAGCGTTCTTCAGACCAAATGGCATAACCTTATAGCAAAAGGTTCCCCAAGGGGTAATGAAGGTAGTCTTTTCCATATCTTCTGGAGCCATTTTGATTTGGTTATATCCGGAGAAACCATCCATGAAAGAGAAGACAGAGAATTGGGTCGTATTATCCACTAACACATCAATGTGTGGCAGTGGAAAATCATCTTTTGGGCTGGCTCTATTTAGGTCTCTGTAGTCAACGCACATCCGCACCTTACCTCCTTTTTTAGGCACAGGTACAATGTTGGCAACCCATTTAGGGTATTTTGATACTGCCAAGAATTCGGCATCAAGCTGCTTTTGTACTTCCTCCTTAATCTTCAGGGCCATGTCAGGTCGAGTTCGTCTCATCTTCTGCTTTACCGGCGGACAATCTTCCTTGAGCGGCAATTTGTGCACCACGATGTCTGAATCCAATCCGGGCATGTCTTGGTATGACCAAGCAAACACATCTGCATACGCACGTATGAGCTCAATCAGTCTTCTCTTCACACCTTCTTCTAGGGCAGCGCCTACCTTGACCTCTTTCCTGTCCTCTTCGGTTCCAAGATTGACAACTTCCAATGACTCTTGATGCGGTTGGATGATCTTTGATTCCTGCTTCAATAGTCTGGCTAACTCCTCGGGGAGTTCACAATCTTCTTCACAATCCTCGTCGGCGTGGTAGATTGGATTATCAAAGTCATATGGAACCGTAGCAGTATCGTTATCAATGGAATTCGGGGTGGATCTGCATGATTGGTGATTTTATGCTTTATTTTCAGAAGATGAAAAAGAAAAATGCAAGAAAACATTGCCATTTATTTATGCAAAAAAGTAAAAAAGAAAGACAGGGAGCACAATTGAATGCAAAGGGGTTCATTTCATTCATGATAAACATTATTTGAAAACATGGGGGCCCTACAAAATAATCCTTATGCCTTGGGCAGAGCATAGGATTTGAAAGCAGAACAAGGAAAAATTACTCTTCAACAAGGGTGATCTTCGGTATTTCTGTAACAGTCCAATTGTTGAGTTGTTGATTTGGTGCCTTTGGGTACACCATGCAGACTTCCTTTAATGCATCATCTTCAGCTTCCACAACGGCCACCTGATCATCCTCCATATGTCCACCACTAACAAAGGCAAGTAGAGAAATGAACCTTTTGCCCTCGTCAATGGTTGTCTTCTGCTGATCTTTGTGATTGCCTGGGTAACCCAAACCAGTTCTGTTTTTGTTGATGGGTAGCTCCAACACTCTTCCCCAACCTTCGGGGTGACCGGCCTCAATTGCGGTCCTTGCGTCCTTCCAAGTAATCATGGGGGGTCCTGCCCTTTCTGATTTCTTTTCCTCCTTCTTAGCAGGGATCATTTCTACACTTATCACGTCAAACGCTTGAAAAGGGGTCTCATGAACTTCCCCTCCCACTTCAATATAACGGAATGAAGACATATGGCTTACTAGCATATCCTCCTCTCCCTCGATGACGACAAGCTGGTTATTCACCATGAACTTTAGCCTTTGGTGAAGAGTGGACGTTACAGCACCGACCGCATGAATCCATGGACGACCTAGCAGGCAACTGTACGCCGGGTAGATATCCATCACATAGAATGTGATAATGAAAGTGTGAGGTCCTATTTTGATGGGGAGATCAACTTCCCCTATCACGGTCCTTCTTGCCCCATCGAAAGCTTTCATTATCACTGAACTCGGTTTCATCATTAATCCTTCAATGGTCAGCTTGGCCAATGAATTCTTTGGTAAAACATTTAAGGATGACCCAGTATCTACCAATACTCTCGACAACACAACATCAACACATTCAATGGAGATGTGCAAAGCCTTATTATGGTTCTTCCCCTCGGGGGGCAACTCTCCCTCATTAAAGCTCAGAATATGTGCGGAGGCAATGTTCGATACCACTTCTTCAAATTGTACAACGGATATTTCTTGAGGAACATGAGCAGTCTTCAAGAACTTGATCAATGACTCCTGATGGGCAGGAGAGCACATTAGCAATGACAACATGGAAATTTTTGAAGGTGTTTGGTTGAGCTGGTCCACCACCTTATAATCGCTTTTTCGAATGATTCGTAAGAATTCTTCGACATCTTCATTGGAACTCCTTCTCTGAGTAGAAGTCTGCCCTTGCTCAATCATTGGTTGCTTTTCACTTGTACCGTTTGGTGGTGGTAAGGGCGCAAAAATCCTCCCACTTCTGGTTATTCCACCGGTCCCAACCATGTTCTCTACAGAATTATCAACTTTCACAGCATCCTCTTCCACCTTCTACCCATTAATGTAAACAGTTGGCTCATATTTCCAAGGGACAACCTTGGTTCTCTCAAAAGGGATAGGAGAAGGTGTAGATATCACTAATGGAGCAAGTGAAGGTGGAGACAATGGAATCTCTACTTGGTCATATGGTATTTGCAATGGCTCGCGAACTTGGTTGTATGGGGTCTGAACAGAATGCCAATCATAATCACATCGGATTTCCTAGGGCGCACGAGGCTGGTCACATGGAATTGTCAGCGGTGTAACATCATACGGGATTTGTAGTGGAACTTGGGTAGGATACCAATCTTCATCGTACGGAATTGTCAAAGGTACACGGTTTTGACCATACAAATTTTTCAACAGTTCTTCATCATAAGTAAACTCCATTGGATTATAGGGAATATCAAGAGTGGCCACTTCTTCAGCGCTAGACCTCTGTTCTATCAATATGACATCTTGATCTAACAAATTTTGGATGCCCATCTTCAATTCACGACAGTTTTGGGGATCTTTCAAACAGTGTTGGCAATCCTCGGCACATCCTGGGACAATGTCCTTCATTAACAATTGTTCTTTAACAACAGCAAAGGGGGTCTTTATTTTATCAACTTCTGATACCAACTTCTTTCTTTTAGATTCTTCAACCATGTTCGTGGCATGGTGCGGCATTGGGTTTTTAGTCACATTGGGAGGGTTCTTGGTGAAATTGATGGCTTTTGAATTAATGAGATCTTGTACCACGTATTTCAAAGTTTTGCAGTTTTCAATGTTATGTCTGGGAGCTCCAGAATGGAATTCGCAACGGGCATTTGCATCATAGCCGGGAGGTAGAACAGCTGGGGGAGCCTTCATTTCTCTCAACTGCACCAATGAACCCCTAAGCAAGAGCGGAAGCAACCTAGCGTACATTGTCGGAATAGGATCAAATTTTTTCTCAGGTCTCCTTTGTCTTGGCGGACCTTGATAATAGTTTTGACGTTGTTGTTGATAGGGAGCTTGAGCATCCGGTTGACTTGCGGGTATGGAGAGAGGCTGATTTGGAGTAACTGCGGCCACATGATGATAAGAGCCTTGGTATGCTTTGGCCTTCCCTTTGTCCATAAAAGCAGCGCTCTTTTCGCCTTCCCTTTTCCTTGCAAAACCTTGGTAGGGCTTCTTAGAAGCTCCATCAGCAATTTGAATTTTTCCAATATTTATCATATTCTCTATCCTCTCACCAGCCATCACTAAATCTGAGAACACAGTAGATGTGCATCCAGCCAGGCGTTCTAGGAAAGGACCTTGAAGAGTCCCCATGAACATATCGGTCAATTCTCTTTCAAGAAGAGGAGGTTGTACTCTAGCAGCTAGGTCCCTCCACCTTTGAGCATAGTCCTTGAACGCTTCACCAGATTTCTGGGTCAAGCCTTGGAGTTGTGTGCGATTAGGCGCCATATCAGAGTTGTATTGGTAGTGTTTCAGAAATGCCTCGGCTAACTCTTTCCAAGTCTTGATGTGGGTACCTTCTAACTGCATGTACCATTCAAGGGAAGCTCCACTGAGGCTATCTTGAAAGAAATGCATTAGTAGTTTTTCATCATCAGAGTAGGCAGCCATCCTCCTACAATAAGATCGGATGTGAGTTCGGGGACAGCTTGTCCCTTTGTATTTTTCAAAGTCAAGGAATTTGAACTTGAGCGGAATCTTAACACCGGGTACCAAACACATATCCGCAGCCTCTAACCCAAAAGTGCTTGGGCCTTGTAGTCCTTTGACCGTCTCTTGCAAGGCGAGTACCTTCTTTTCCAAGTCAGTAGTTGGTGCTCCAGAGCCTTCTGCAGCCAAGTCATTGTGAGAGTTGTAGAAACCTTCGTGATCGTCAAAGTGGATTTGAGGGGTAGTCGTACCACTACGAGGAATAGAGATTGCGCCTGCGCCAGCAGGAGTAGGGATCGTGCCACCAGGAACGGGGGTTGCATTTATAGGAGTAGGAATGACATTGTCGGGAGTGGGAGTTGAGCCTACAGTAGTAGGAACTGGAGTGTTGGCAGCGTTTCTCTCCATAGCTTGCTTCAACTCTTCTTGTCCTTTAGCCATAGCCTGGATGACTTCCATTAACTGGCCCATCTGAGTCTTCATGTGGGTCATCTCGTCTCTGAAAGCGGCTTGAGTCTGCTCAATCTGATCCATTAGTAACCTTTTCTTGCCACGAGTATAGTAGGGGTGTCGGGAAGTCAGCTTGTTTACTGCGAATGGAGGTCAAGTTTTTGTAAGTTTTTGGTTTTGTTTTTTATGAAATGTGATATGATGCGTATGGAATGCATATGAATAATGTTATGCGCAAAGCTCTTAGTAACCTTGTTAGTTATTATTGAGAATATAAACATTTTCCATTGCAATTAATCAAAAGAGACATAATAGAACAAACTCTCATTTCATTAAGGCTCGAAGCCAAGTTCAAATACAAAATACAAAAGATACACTTCTTAAGCAAATTATAAATCGACTCTAAATGTGACTCCTTGGGCTCTGCGAACAACCTCTAAATCTGTAACAAGTTCCCCCATCGTTTCCTTGCAAAACTTCACAAAGTCGAACACAGGGACAGGAGTGTTTTCAGGAGTCATCACTTGATCGGCTACCTTCAATCTTTCAGGGATCTGCTGAAGCACAAAGTTGGAGAATCCCGCCAATTTTATGAACTTGTCCTTCCACTCCTCATAGAGAATTTGGAGATCATGGATGACGTCATCTCTCTGAAGTACCGCAGCTTCTGCCTGACGACAACTTTCTTCCCAATAGTGGCAGCTGTCCTTTAACTCTAGATATAGTTCATCATATATTCCATCCTTCAGTCTTCGGATTTCTTCGATAGCTCTACCCAGCTGGTACTCTGCTTGCACGAAGTCTCGCTGCGCATTCTCCTTTTCCAATAACTCATGAGCTAATTGATCTTCGCACCCTTTCATAATGCCTTTCAACTTGTGAATCTGAGCTTCAAAGTTTTCCCTTTCATCTTTCTTCATCTGGGTCGCTATTCTCACATCATTTTCTAAGTCTTTGACCTTTCACCACACTTGGTCCAATTTTTCATTTTGGTGATCCAAGTCGGCGTTGGCGTTTTTGAGAGCTCCACCGACCCATTCTTTCTTTCCTTTCTCTTCCCTAGCCCTTTTCTTGCTATCCTCGAACTTTTCTTTCAACTCTTTGCTTTTGTCTTCCCAAGCTTCACTTTTCTGCTTAGTCTCGTTGAGTCGAATTCGAAGCTGAGTGTTCTCATCTTCAAGTTCTTCGATCTTAGCCTTAAGTTTCTCCATATCTTCAGGTAAGATAGGCTCGATTTCAGGATGAGATGGGAAAACAGATGCATCAAAGATAAAAGGTAATCTGACCTCTTTCACTCTCTCTTTCACCCATTTTACATAAGGTTCACGAGCAAGGATGTTCTTCTGCCCATTGTCTGGATTGCTTCTTTGGATGTTTACCCATGCTCTTCTTGCTCTTCGTACAGACGGATCACTTGGATCGGCCGTATTGACAAGGAATGGCACCAAATCTTCTTCCTTAGGAGGGCCATCCATGGAGTGTCCAAACTGTCTCTTGAGTAACACCGGGTTGTAATTGATGCAACCTCGTGTCCCCATAAGAGGCACGTTGGGAAATTCTCCACAAGAAAAGATAATATCTTTGGTTTCCCATTCCCTCTTGTACCATGTGATGGAGCTAGCGGTGAGTGAAGCGAATCTTTGAGGCCATGAGAGTTCCTTGGAAGCGAAAGGTCCTTTTTCGGGCATGTGGGTCCTTAGCCACTTATGCAAGAGCGGAGCACAACAAAGGAACATTCCACCTCCTTTTGTATGTCTTGTATGGAGTGTGTGGTAGAAGTCACCTAAGAGGAAAGGCACAGGGTTCTTGGTCAAGAAGATTTCCACTGCTACTTGGTCCACAAAATTTTCCCCATTTGGAAACGTCACAATTCCATAGACCAAGAGTGCCAGAATTGCACCACATATTTCCCATTTCTCTTCCTTGGCATACTTCCACGCTTGTTCTTCCAAGAATTTCCTCGAGAAACCCCTAGCTCCTTTGGGTGCCCAATTGGCTATCACATCTGATGTAGGAATCCCTAAGGCAGAAGCCACTTTCTTCAACGTGAACTCTTCTTCGAGCTTGGGAAAAGGATTGCGATATTTGATGGAGAGGTTCAAGATCTTCTCAAATTCTTCCAAAGTAGGAGCTATCTGAAAATCGGCGAAGGTGAAACAACGGAAAGACGTGTCATAGTACTGAGCCAAGGCTGTGAGGGCTTCAAACTCCACCCTCTCTGTCAACAGATCCAAAATTCTCCCATAAGAAGAGTGAAATTTGTTGTGCTTGATGGGAGTGATCTTGGCACTTAGAGCTTTTCGACTGTCGATTGAAGGATCTTTGTATTTGAAAGTGAAAGTGCTCTTTCGGTCGGTTTTCTTGTTTAGCTTCATTGTTCCTAAATTCACATTCATCATGACTGCTTCTGAAAAATGCTTATATCTGCAACAAGAACAAGACACTAAGAGCTTTTTTTTTAATGAAGTATGCATGTATGAACGGATGCAGAATTCAAGCATATGGGTTCATAAGTCCGTGGTATGGATATGGTCGATATTGTCTGCTTTATGGAAAAGGTTCTCACAAGGTGTGATCTAGGGTTTAAAAGGGATCCCAAAGTCATGGATTCACATGACTGTTCACCATACATGACATGAATATGTCGGAGGATGACTCTATCACATGAATCTCTTTTGGGTGAGGTCCTCGTATCGACCCACATGAGAAGAACTTCTCGGGGTCCCATACTACGAGACACATCGACATTGGGTTCTAGACAAGGATTTCAGAGTCATGGACTTTCTTGACTGTTTGTTACGTATGTCAGTCATTGCCAGGCAACAACTCCATCAAGAAAGTCTCTTCTGAACGAGGTCTTCGTATCGATCCACACGAGAAGAGCTTCTCGAGGACCCATACTACGTGACCATCAATCTTAGTTGGCCAAAGGTTTAGGGTTCTAAAAGGTCCTTAGAGTAATGGATTCTTGAGAAAACGTTGATCAAACACGCCAAGAGCTTGACGGTTTTCATCATTCTCAAATGAATCTACTCTAAGCGAGGTTCTCGTATCGACTATCACGAGATGAGCATCTCGGAAGCCCATACTACTCAACCTCTCCTATCTCAATTTTAACACTCTAGACTCGGGTATAGAGTCTTTCCCTCAAGGTTTGCCACCAAAGTTTTCAATCCATACCAAGAACCAATGAAGCCAAACACGGTGAGATACAATTGAAAAAACAAGGAAAGCGATAAACAAGTAAAAAGGAAAGAACCCAAACACGCAAAAACAACCTAGGTTAGGCTTGACTCGCTTAGGAAAAAGTCCCCAGCAGAGTCGCCAGCTGTCGCTACGCGAAAAATGACACAGAGTCGCCACCAGATTTTATTTATCCCAATGAGGGAAAGGGAAATAGCGATAAAACCTTTGGGGAAAGAGCGTAGTCATCGCAACCAAGTCTTAGGGTTCGGGAGTCAGTTATGCGAGGGGAAGGTGTTAGCACCCCCTCGCATCCATCATACTCGATGGGAACCTCCTAGATTGTTTGGCGTGAATGGGTGTTTTGTTCTAAGAGTTTGCTTGTTTAAAAAAGAGGGGTTGGTTTATTTATTTTAATGCTCGCCAAGTATTGTGGCCCTTGTGCCTACGTATCCTCACTTAAAAAAAGTGGAGAATCAGAGCTCTGTAGTTCGGAGGCTTGTGAAATTGTTGTTTGTTGGTTGATTTTATACCTTGAAAAAGGGTTTTTGAATTGACGCCCTAAGGCGAAAATAAGTTTGATGAGTTGATGTTATTTTTAAGTTTCTTAAGAGAAATTGTGCTTGATTAGGATTATACACAAAAGACTTTGGATAGAAATGATTGTTTCGAATAACCAAGTCGAGCGCCCTATATCCAAAACATTCGGAATGAGTGTAGGAGGACTCCATTCTCATTCCTTTTCCACCACTTTAAAGTTCGTACTGCATAATTCTAATCGTTTATGTTATTGTGTTTTTGGATTTTTATGAGAAAGAGAACCACTTGACGTTGGATCAAGGTTTATTGTTGGTAAAAGTAGTTGAGGTGATACGAACAAGGTTGATGGCGGACGCACAAGGCGGCCGACTTACAAGGGTTGAAAATGTCTCGATAAAATCGAGAGTTTGTTTTTTTTAAAAAAGGTTTTTTGGAATCAAAGGCCAACAAGGACCACAACAACATTCACATACGAAAAACATAAAAACATATCGGGTTAGTCGCATAAAAAAATCGAGACATGCAATAAAAAGAAAAAAAAATTTGGAGGTAAAATATCGAAAAAAGTAGCAAAACAGTGGTATAACACGGGTGGCCGTGTTGTGTGACACGGCCCGTGTCATAGGGTACCTGCAGTGTGAGTTTTAGGGCATGACAGAGGTGCAACACGGGTGGCCGTGTTGTGTGACACGGCCCGTGTTGTAAAGTCTGGGTGAAAAATGATTTTTTAGGGCAAACAGAGGTGCAACACGGGTGGCTGTGTTGTGTGACACGGCCCGTGTTGTGATGCCTGGGGTTTTTGGATGCTGAAACCTCAAACAGAGGTGCAACACGGGTGGCCGTGTTGTGTGACACGGCCCGTATTGTACGACACGGGTGGCCGTGTTGTGTGACACGGCCCGTGTCAGGCTTCCAGAGTGAAAAACCTAACTTTTTCTATGTTTTTCTTTCATTTTTGTGGTTTCTTAAGAATGATTTCTTGGTCCCTTTGGAACCTTACATGATACATACAATACAACAACACATAAAAGAGTAAACAAAATGAATGTAAATAGCAAAAAAGTAAAGAGAGAAAGGTTGGAGGAAATGGATACCCAAGAGCTTTCTATCCTTCTTGCAAGTCCTCCTTGGTCTTGGTTGAAAGTACTTCACTCCCCTTCACTTTATGTTGTGAAAGTTTTGTTTCTCTATGATCCTCTTGGTTCTATATCACTCTCTTTTTCTGGTTTGCAAAGCTTCCTATTTTTCTGGTTTTTAGGGTTTTGTTTGCTCTCTCTCTTTTCTGGTTTTTGCCAATGTGTGTAGAATGGATGTTCAAAGAATGAAGAGTGATCCCTTTTTGTTTACAGCCCCCTCCTCTTATCTCAGCTCCTCTAGGGTTTTCACTTCTCCCCACATATCAGATTTTTCATGGAGTGGTGTCTCTTACCACCTTTCCTCATGCCACTCTCTTTCTTTCCATTTCCATGCAAGAGCTATGCTGCATTTTTGCTGTTGCACTTTGCCTATGCCGTTTTTCTGCAGCACCTTGTGCCTTGCACCCATTTTGTTTGTTTGTGTTTGGACATCTCCTCTTGGTCAATGCCACCAACTCTTGACAGCATTTTGAAAATTCTGATATGTAGAAGCATTGTCACATGTTATTCCCTTGCTCTTGTGACATGTGATCTTGTGACATGAAGAAATTTGTCACCTCTTGCATGGGATTGTTTTGCCATGATTAAACATGCATATTCTTGGTCTTAAAACATTCCAATCTTGATTTAATCCTTGCATGTTTCTTGGATGTTTGTAAACATAATGTAGACTTGGTGTGGTATTACCATAACATGAATTTGACTAGAGACTTGAATGAAGTATTAGAAATAAATTAATTTCTAAACATTACTTAGAGTTGGAAATCTTGCAACAAATTACATTCTTGTAATGTCATAAAACTTCTCTTTGTAATATTCTCGCCTTTAATCTTGAATTCATGATGAATTTCCTTAGAACCATTAAGCTTGAAATGGATGAAGTCTTGAATTATGGACTTGTAATCTTGACTCATGCTTTGCAAATTTGGACTCCACTTGATCAAGGATTTATAACAAAATTGGATGAAGCAATCTTGAGTCATGCCTTGCATTTCATGGTCATTAGGAATATATCTTGAATATCCTAATATTTTGTCAAGTAACTTCTTCTTGGAGAAATCCACATGAGTAGACTTTCCAATTTAGATCAAACCTTAGATAATGAACCTTTTCTTCCATGTAGTTCAAGATAGACAAGTTATCTAATTTGAAATGGAAAATGACAAATCTACCCAATCCGCACCCACATGCTCGATATGCAATAAAATGATGTATGGTATGGCGAATGTAGGGTATAAAGGCTAAAGGCGAAAATGAGGGTGTGACAACGCCCTAAAACTGTGGTTGAAAGGGAATCTACCTACTGTTATCATGCATGGTTTAGAAACCTAATGTCTGTCATAATTCCCTTTTGCACAGAGGAAATTAGAGATCCTAGGGGAAAACAGCAAAATAAAGCAAGCAGTAAACAATAAACAGTAAAATGCATGCTATGCAACAGTACAAGCGAGGCAAGGGAGTCCTGCTCAACCTTAAACCTAAGAAAACAACAGGCAAGGGGAGACAAGCTCCACCTCAAACCTAAAGGTAAGTAACACAAGCAAACAGACAATACAACAAAAGAAAAACAGAGGAAGCAGCCCAAGCAGCAGCAACAATCTTCTACAGACAACAACTTCAACCTTTAGCAGCAGCTCTTATCAGCAAAGTTGAATTGACAGCAAAGTTGACAGCAAAGAGTCTTCATCTTCAAGTTAGCTCCTATCTTCAAGCTTCTTCAATTCTCCATCTTCAAACTCTAGCAAGCTCCACAAGAAGAGAAATCATCATTGAGATCAAGTTACAATGCTAGGAAACCTGATGAAGACCAAAGGAATTCATCAGGAACCAACATGGAAAGAAAGTGCATCCTCAAAAGTTCTACTCATTAAGGCATGCCACTCATCCCTCCAAAGGAGAGATGGGGCTTCCTTAAAAGGACTTTGCATCATAGGATGAGGATAGAAGCAAATAATGCATTCTATTTTTTATGAAAGGAAAATAACTAGTTCTAATGGTTCTTCCTAAAACCTTAATCCTATAAGCTTCTAAAAAGCTCCTAAAAGAGAAAGAAAACTCCAAATTAAACTCCACAAGCCAATCCACAACAGCTACAAGATGTCTAGAACCTCCTCCAAAAAGGAAACCAAGCTCTTCAAGCTCCAAAGCCACCAACAAGATCAAACAAGACAAGGCACCAAAGAAGGAACACCAAAGGCAACACCTACTTGTGAAATGTATCTAAAATAGAAAACTAAGTTGTAAAAATCTAAGAAATTTCCTAGGGGAACATGCATGTTTTAATATTCTAGGATTCAAATATCAAATCCTAAATCAACTTCTAGGTCCACTAAATAAATCCTAAGTTGAAATGTGTCAAGATAAACCATAAGTTGGGAAGGCTCTAAACATATCACCTAAAACAGAACCTACAATTATTAAAAAAATCTAATAAAAATCCTAAGGGAGCATGCACATCTAACCTACAACATACTCAAAAATCAAATTCAGAAACCAAACCAAATGATCAAACCAAAATCAACAAAACAGATAGGCAATTATGCAAAATAAAAGAAATAACATAAAAAAGGAAAATGCAAATTAAATTGAAAAATGCATGAAAATGCAATCTATTGATTCCAGAAAATCACAAATTTAATCAGGAGCATGGACATATTTTTAAAATATTTTTCAGATCAAAGATGAATTTATTATGATTTTTGGAATCAATATGCATTTAAAATAAAACTAAAATGAATAAAAATAATCCAAAGCCAGGAAAAAACGTGGAGCGCAGGATCTGGAGACTAGTCAAACCATCCAATGACTTAGGGGGAGTGCCACCTCATTTAATGGAACGGTGCATTTTGAGGTCAAAGTCAGCCAAAAATAAAACATAACACAGCCGTTAGATTTGCGTACAAAGTCGTTGGTTTCACAAGATCTGATGGCTCAGACTTCATCTTCTTCAATTCAAATTCAGGTGGAGGGAACTCAGGTGTGGTGGCCGGAGAAGACCTCCGGTCGTCTTCTCCGGTGAGGTGGTGGTCTCAGGCAACCAAAACAAGTCATATCTTATATCAAATTCATCAGAATTTCACGTAGATCTCAAACCTCCTATCCAAATCAACTAACTTTCAACAGGTTTCAAAATTCGAAGGCAAACAGAAATTACATCATGAAATTGATCATCATCAAATCCAAATCTAAAACCATAGGACTGATCCTCATGCTTCACACATCACTCTGATCTATCCAAATCATGTTGAAACCTTAAGATCAGATCAAACCGTGCTCAAACAGAATTCACAAGTCCACTTAATTTGTCTCTAATTGCTCCAATTCTTAACCAGAAACGATCTATACTTCAACTAGATCCTAACCACATGTTCATTTTTAACTAACTCATGCTAGAATCCAAGGAAATTTGGAAAGTACATACCTGATGTAGATCCACTAACAGAGGTAGCTAGAGCTTGATTCTTGCTTCAAAACTCTCCAGAAACGATCAGTGATGCAAGAGAAAGATGTTATAAGCTTTAATTTGATCTGAATTGGCTTGGAAATGAAATCACGATTTCAACTTGCTCCCTTGCAATTCCAACTGCTATCTCTGATTCCACCACAAAATGAGCTCCAACCTGAGTCTGAATTCATCAAATGACTTATATAGAGTGTGTCTATGGGCTTTAGAGGTTCAGTTAAAGCCCAATCCAGCAATTCACAATTTTTGTTTTTCCTTCAAGTTTTCCATGTGACAGTCGTGAATTTGGCATTGTAGCTTGGTCTAGAATCTTCTAATCAATTGCAAAATGCCTTGTGAACGAAATTGGATCAAAAGGAATGCTTGAATTGCCTTGGTAAGTGATTTGGCTATGTAACTTGCATATGAAGTAACAACCTTGTAACTTGTAAAATTCTTCCCCAACTCAAAAATATACCAATGTCATTGTGTTTGAAATGATATTTCTACTCAAAATGAGTATTTACTTGACATGTTTTGGTCACTTAACCATTAATTTGAATTTTTCAACTTTGAATCCTTTTAAAATCTTCCTTTTTAAGCCATTTCAAACCAAATCTTGATATGAGCCAAAAAAAATCACCATGAGTTCTTGGTTAGCCTAAAAACCACATTTTGAACAAGTTCCATGTTGAACAAAAATCCATTTGACAAGTGCAATTTGGAGATTTTGACCTATGATTGAAAATGGCCTATAATCTCACTTTCCCAAAATACCCCTAACTTATAAACCTCATAACTTGAGTTCTACAAATCAGATGGAAGACTTATAATACAATTTGGAAAGCTAAGATCATGAGGAACAACTTTCATATTGGCCAAAAGTTTAGGTGAAACCTCCTTCTAGGTCAAAAATATCTTTGAAGTCAGATGATTTTCACAGACAAATTTCAGAGGCATCTGAGGACCTATAACTTGTCTGGACTATAACTTGAGTTCTATAGATCCAATGGAGGACTTCTAGTACTCAAACTAAAGGTATTGAGATGCTCTACAAGTTTCATGTTGGCCAAAGATCCATTTGAAACTTGTATCTTTAATTATGTGGTCTTGAAGTTAGGCACTAAACATGGGATTTTACACTGAAACCCTAACTTAGCAACTTCCCACACTCTTGACTCTTCTTGACTTGATATTGGCACAACACCACAAATGTCTCAACATATCATTTCATGAACTCCATGACCTAAAATTAGGCTTTGATACTCTTCAATTGCATAGTTGACCTAGGATTGACCCAGATGAAACCCTAATTGCTTACACTTCAATTGTGGCTCTTGCATTTGACACAATGACCTGATTGAGCTCTCCCATGGCCCTCTAGGCATTCTATGAACTCAATACACATCCTCTACTCATATTCAAGACTTCATATCCCTTTGATGGTCTTCAATTGATCCTCAAGTTAAGAGCAAATCCACATGCAAGAATCTAAACTCTTAGGCACTCAAACCACCTCTTGATGACATTGATAACTTCTCAAGCTTGAATAAGACCTATTGCTAGGCTCCTCTTAAGAATCACACTTGATCCCCTTCTATATGAATGATATCATGATATGCAAATGATATAACTATGCAACTGTTAATGCAATGAAACATAAACCAAGTAAGAAAAGAGGTTGGGCAAATTTTGGGGTGCAACAGCTGCCCCTATTCAAACGGCTTGGACCCGACTGGGTGAAGAGCGAGAAGCTTTCAAACAATCAAGGTAGAAGACGATTGAATACTGTTGCACCCTAAAATTTGACCAACCGGTTCTCCTATCTGACTCATGGTTTAATTTCATATTCACAGCTCAGATGTATGATTTTTGTGCACAAGCAGGGGATATCAGAGTTTACAGCTTGATTTTTGTCTATCAGATATGGCAGACCCAGTCCAGATCACCAGGGTTTTATTTTCAGGAAATTGTGCGCTCCTCGGTGATTTTTAGCTTGCACAGTGATTTTGATGATATTCTGATGCCCGGGGATCTCTGTTCAATTCGATCTGGTCTCGTGCGCTCTTTTATGGCGGTCATTTGCATCCATCTGCATTTTTAGGATTTTTATAGACTTTTGTGAATTTTTAATAGGCTTTATAGATTTTTTTTGGAATTTAAATAGGGTTTTTGAATATTTTAATAGCTTAATCCTCTTTTTAGAATTTTATAGAATATTTTAAATAGATTTTAATCATTTGTAGAATTTTTAATAGAGTTTAAATAGCTTTTATCATTTTTAGAATATTAGTGAATTTTTTCTTAGCATATTAAATAGAATGATAAATTAGGATTAGTAGAGTTTTAATTGTTTTTTAGATAATATAGAAAATAATATAGTTTTTTTCTTATTAATGATAGATTTTAATAGATATTAAATGATATTAGGATTTTAATAGAGAATTAGTAGAAGTTTAGAGTTAATTAGGTTAATTGACTTTTTAGAGTTTAATTAGGTTAATTGACTTTTTAAAGTTTAATTAGGTTAATTGATTTTTTTTTAGAGTTAATTAGGATTAAGATAGTTGGTTATGGTAATGAGCTAATTAGGGGCTAATTGGTATTAATTAGATATAATTAGGTTTAATTGTTTTTTATTTTTTAATTCAGTTTTTTTACATTTTTTCATTCAGTTCGTATGGGCCCAGGTGGGGTTCTGTTTGAGGCCCAATTCTCAATTGGCAAGTCCAGAAAAATGGTCCAATTCAGCCCAGTTCGTCCAGCTTGCAATTCAGAAAGTCCAGAAAATGGTCCAGCAATTCTCAGATTTTTCCAGCGCCTTCTAGAAGGTTCCACACGTGTTCAGTGGCATAAATAGCTGGCAGCCACGTGTTGCTTGGGGAGCGAGCCCACGTTACGCACACTCAGACCCACACGCGTTCCCTCTCCCTCTCTCTCTCTGCTGACACGCGTATCCCATGCAACGACTCCCTGAGACACTTGGCGCCCCCACACCCATCGCCTGAGAGTCACCAGAAAACCACCGGCGGCCATGCATCAGCCGTAACTTCCCACCGCCGGTGACCCCCAACGTCTTCCGGCCACCGTCCAACCCGCCGGAGCTACTTTTTTGCCCAGAATCCTCATATCTTCTTCTTTCTCCCCAGATCTCCTCCGTCCACCTTCATCGGTACTTCGCCGGAAAATTCATATGCACGCCGGAAACTTCAAAGAATTCCAGAACGCGTTCAACCCTTCATCTTCGTCATCTCACCAAGAACGATTTTCCAGCGTAGGCTCTTCATCGTGACTCCTAGGATCTTCATCAAGATTCCCATAATAGCGCCAAGATCTTTAATCGTCTTGCTTCGTTGTCGAAGAACACATCAGTTTTTCTCAGAAACTTGTAGATCTTCATCAGCTTTCAAGGAACTTCGCGCTTCAAGATATTTCAACGAACATCCAGAATCCCTTATCCTGTTCTTGCTTCGCCCAGAAATTTGAGAAGAGAGTTTGGTTGAGAGTGGTTTGGAGGTTCGTTTGCGAGATTCGGAGAACCTTTTTCTCCAAAGAGTTTCAAGAACTCTTCGTTAGTTCTTGCTCCAGCCAGGTACACATCATTTCAATATTGTTGCATGTTTCTTCTATTTGATGATGCAACTTCAGTTTGTGTTGATTCGTTGAGTTTCAGTTTCGGTTAGGGTTTAATTTTGTTTGAGGCATGGATTGAGAGGGATATTGGTAATATTGTGGTGTTTTGTTGTTGTTGTGTTTGAGATTCGTGAGAGTGTTCTAAGGGAAGTTGCAGAGAAGAGATAGAGGAGGAAGACGAGGGAGCGGCTAGGATAGTGTGAGTGAACAGTAATTAGGGTTTGGGGGAAGAATTAGGTTTTGTTCAACTGAGTATTGGATTGGGCTTAGGCCCAAGCGCATCTTGCTGAACACTACACCCCGTTTGCTCGTACACCCCCCCCCCCCTGGGTGAAGGCAGAGTGATTCAATTGGGCCTTAGGCCCTAATTGCTAATAGCACCCCCCTGGGCGTAAGCCCACAATAGATAACAACTGGAAAATCTGCTAGCTACACCCCCATATGTTTTTTTTTCTAATTGTTTGATTTCAAACCTGGGCCCTGCGCCCTAATGCTGTTGGCACCCCCCAGAATGTGAGCCCAATGATAAATAACTAGAATTCTTTGCTGTTTAAACCCCCTCCAGTATTATTTCAATTTTTATTTTCTTTCAATTTCTTTTATTTCTTTGCATATTCAATAATTCATAATAAAATGTAAATAGGTGATTTTTTTTAATTCTTCTTTTTTCAGCCATTTCATGAAAATGTTTAGAAAATTAAATAAAAATAAAAATGTCACTTTATTTTTGTTTGTTATTTTTTTGTATATTTTCCATTTAATTGATGTTTTTAATATTTTCAATGTATGCATATCATTAGAAAATTCATAAAAAAAATGGTAGATTTAGTCAAATAATTCCGTTCTTTTTTCTGTAGACTCGTGATTCAGTGTAGAATTTTATAGTACAAAAATAGTAGCTTAATCATGCATTGTCATTTTAATTGCAATTTTTTCCCTGTTATTGATGTTGAATAAATTGGTCTGTGGATATGTCTGTATTGCTGATTTTAGTTCTTTCATCTGGTGTTGAATTTTGTTCTGATTTTTCAGTATGTTATCCTAGAGCCATGTAGGTCTCCCCATAGATTTTTGATAGATTTTTGTAGGATGTTCTGAGGTGATTTGTCTGAGCCTGAAGATAGGAGAAGTCTTGATGACTTCTGACTGTGAAGTTCAACTGTGGTTGAACTTCAGAGATAGTCTCCTGTGGTTTTTTGGCCTGTGGGTTCTTCTTGAAGGTGGGAGCTGATTGAGGTCCTGTTGGAGCTTGCAAGGATGCAGTGGATTGAGGCTTAGTCTAGGAGCTTGTTGTCTGTTTGTGAGGTTCGAGATCCTGAAGTTTGAAGGGAGTTTATGGTACTTTCCTGAGGAAGGCACTATGAATGACTTTCATTCTTTCTTCTCACCTCTTTCTTAAGTATCCAATGATGTCGGAGCCAACTTGTGAGTTTAATTTCTCCTGAGGAGGAATGTAAACTGATCACATGTTGTTGAGCCACATGGGATACGATTCCTAAGTGGAAGCCCCCTAGTACTTTCCTGAGGAAGGTCCTATGGGTCTATTCACTTAGTTCCATTAGTTTGTCTAGGATTTCTTAAGTATCCAGTGATGTAGGAGCCAACTTGTGAGTTTAATTTCTCCTGAGGAGGAATGTAAACTGATCACAGTTGTTGAGCCACGTAGGATACGATTCCTAAGTGTCAGCCTCCTAGTACTTTCCTGAGGAAGGTCCTATGAGTTTGCTCACTTAGTTCCCCTAGTGCATATAGGTTTCTCAAATATCCAGTGACGCCGGAGCCTTCATGTGAGTTTAATTTCTCCTGAGGAGGAATGTAAACTGATCACAGTTGTCGAGCCGCATAGGATATAACTCCTGAGTAGTAACCTTCTGGTATTCTCCTGAGGAAGATACTATGAGCTCGCCTGCTTAGCTCCCTTTCTCTGTAAGCTTGTTCTGAAGCTTGGAGACTGGGATTGATTCCTCTTGCTTAAGGTTTGGATTAGATTGTTGCTTAGATCTTTGCTTAGGGTGTTGTATAGAGCTTTGTTTAAGAGATATATTAGGAGATTGTTTCAGGTTTGTTAGAGACCCTGCTCAGGGTTAGTCTCTTTGTGTTGTTTGACTTGTATGATGTTATGTTGCATTAGACTTAGGTATTCATCTAGATAGTTCTGAGTAGGTGCATCTTAGAAGTAGACTTGGTGTGCATGAGAAGTTGAGGTGGTCCTCCTTCTTCTTGTTTGTTATTGAGTGGCTTTGCTTGTTGGTATTTGGTAGAGCTGAGCTCCCTTGCCTCTGTGGTTTGCGGCCTTTGCGCCTTGTTTGTCTAGTTGTTGCATTCATGCATATTTTCAGTATTCATTTACGTTGCAGTTTCTTGTTTGTGGTTTAGTCCTGTTGCCATGATCCCTTAGGAGCTCTGACTTCTCCGCTGTGGAGTTGTTATGATAGACATTAGGATGGTCAACCAGGTGTGATAGCAGTAGGCAGATTCCCCTGTTTCTCAGGTATAGTTTTAGGGTTTCCCTTTCCTTTCTGTAGGAGCTTTTGAGTAGCTTGATCCGTAGTTAGCCGAACTACAGCTGCTCTGATTCTTCGTTCCAGACGAAGATATGTAGGCATAGGATGCGATATCCTAGCGAGCACACTAACGACTAACCTTTGTTCTCTCGCGGCTGTGCGATCGAGACTTTCCCGCTAACGACTAATTGTTATCCCTTTCTCTTGCCCGAGTGCATTTAAGACCAGATCATAGTTGAAGGTTCCCGAGCCTTAGAGACCAGTTTGTTTTCTCACTGCTGTGTGAGAGCCCCTGTTTACCCGTAGTTAGTCGAACTACGTTTGCTCTGATCTTCCACACTGTGTGGAAGTACGTAGGCACAGGACGCGATGTCCTGGCGAGCAACCTTTCCCCCGTTTAGTCGTAGGAAGTCGAACTACGTTGACTCTGACTTTCCCATTGCACGAGGGAATACGTAGGCCCAGAACACCGTATGTTCTGTCGAGTCCTGTCCTTTGATTTTCTTTTCAGACCAGCCATTAGCGTAGATAGATAACACACCCTTTTACCTATAAACACCAAGCGTGGATCCCATCGAGTACGATGGACGTGAGGGGTGCTAATACCTTCCCCTTGCGTAACCGACTCCCGAATCCAGGTTTTGGTTGCGATGACCATACCTTTTCCCGTCTTTGCGAGGTTTACTTCGAGCGTTTCCTTTCCCGCTCTGAGGGATAAATAACGCACGGTGGCGACTCTCCTGTCAAGCCGGCGCCGATTTTCGCAGTAGCGACAGCTGGCGACTCTGCTGGGGACTTATAGCATCTAGGGACTTTTCCCATCCCCTATGCTGGGACCGTTTCCCATCCCCTACGCGAGTCAATCCTAGCGCTTGGATGTTTATTGGTTGGGTGTTGTGCATATTGTGTTTTACTTTTCTGCACTTTACTTTTCTGTACCTTTACCTTTCCGCATTTGTTTTCCAGCATTATATTATCATGATTATTGCTGTGGGCAAAGGGAGGTTACTGTGAGTGAAAAGCCGGACCTGGGCTTGAGTACACACCTAGGTATAGTTGTGGAGAAGTAGTAGACGAACCTGTCTGCTGAGCAGGCACAGTTCCCTACGAAAATCTGCGCTCAGACGAGATTCTTGCAGAGGCGCTCCTTTCCGGTCCTGAGGATCTGAGGGGAGTCCAGACGTGAGGGTTGTCGACTCTGGGGACCGATCATTTGGAAGTCAGCTAAGTGAGGCCTCTTCATGACTTGATGATGCCACTCCTTCTGGGAATCGTATCGTCATTCATGAAAGTCTGTGACGCTGATGACCGCATAGGATGCCGTACCTTTGTCCGTGGATTAGGTCTATCCTACCTGTGAGAGGGACGGGGTTATTGCAGGAAAACTGGCCTTCAGAAACCATGGTTCAGTACCTTTGTCAGATGGTGTTCTTGATTCATCTCCAGGTGTGTTGTCTGGGTCAGATGGGTTTCTTATCTGAGGTTGAGGCTATTATCAGATGGTATTCTCGTCAGATACAGAGGTTCAGATGGTTTTCTTACCAGAGGATTGATATTTTGAGTATCAGATGGTAGTTAGTGGCATGGGATTCTGGTGACCGTGTTGGTTTTCTGTTCTTGATCACAGAGATATTCCTCTTCAGGCTACAGCATAGCCCCTATGTTCGCAGATTGCATTATTTATCATATTGCATCATTGCATCACCATCTGCATTCAACTAACGTGTGTGTATTGCAGGTACATATTTTCCCTTCCAGTTCTGGTGCTTGTTCCTAGCAAGACATGGAAAACCTGAAGAGAGTATTGCCCTATAAGTTTCCGTCGCCGAATATCAGTCTATTGTTAGAGTTGATTGCTATTGCTAAGAAGAGGGGAATGGGTGACTTCAGAAAAAGATATGGGAGGATTCTGACCTACGTTTATCAGCCATCTGCCTACGAGACCAGCGGCATCTATACTTTGTTACAGTTTTACGACGCGGAGCTCAGGTGTTTTGTATTTCCCGACTTCGTTTTGGCTCCTACCCTGGAGGAGTACTCTGCACTTCTGGATATACCGATCCGTGAGCAGATGCCTTTTTATCGTACGGACGCTGAGCCTAAGCTGGCTGAGCTTTCTGCCATCCTGTGCTTGAAAGAGTCTGAGCTGTCTGGGAAGATGATCAGAAGAGGAGACGTATGGGGATTTCCATTGGATGTCTTAGTGGAGAAGGCTCGAGAGTATGCCCAGAAGGGTAGCTGGGAGGTTTTTGACGTCATCCTTGCTGTATGTGTGTATGGCATCGTGTTGTTCCCGAACATTCCTGATTTTGTTGATTCTGATGCCTTCTATATTTTGGCTGCGAAGAACCCAGTTCCTACTTTGCTGGGAGATATCCACCATTCAACTCATTACCAGAATGAAAAGCGACGAGGAAGGAATGTGTCTTGCTGTGTACCTCTCCTATGCAGGTGGTTCACTAGTCATATGCCTAAGTCAGGCCCGTTTGTCACATCTATCAATTCTCTAGGATGGCCCGAGCGCTTAATGGGATTGACTGCTGAGAACGTGGTATGGGTCAATAAAGAAGTATTTGGGGCTGAAGTCATACTCAAAGGCGAAGGATTCCCGAATGTTCCGTTAATAGGAAGGAAAGGTTGTGTCAACTATAACCCTTCCTTATTGATCAAGCAATTTGGGTACATACCTCAAGGAGCGCCAAAGCCCGAGGAGATACAGGAATCTCTGTATCTCACCGGGGCAATAGGGAAAGAGATGCTGACCAAACTTGAGAAAGCCTGAAAAAACTTGCACAAGAGAGGGAAGCTTTCAGGTAACAGAGGGGATACTCGAGGTCCTAGCTCATATGTAGAATGGATTCGTGAGCGAGCGGTGAAGTTCCTTATGCCGTATCCAGCAGTTCAGCCATCGCATCCTCCTCCGGTAGAGGAGCCTACCACTGTGGACATTCAGGTTTACAAGCAGCTGATGGCGGAGAAAGAAGAGCTAGCAAGGGCTAAAGAGGCTTTAGAGCAGGAGAATGCCCAGCTTCGGCATGAAAAGATTGAAACAGGATACTTTTCTAAGCAACAGGATGAAACTCTGAAACATCTGAAGACTACGCTATTGGAATTGACCGAAACCAAGAAGCGTCTAGAGTTAGATGTAGACTCAGTCAGTAGTGTGTTGGCCACCAAGAAGCAAGAGCTGGAAAGGGCCTACACAAAGCTAGCCAAGTTCAGAGAACACTGGGATCTCACTATGACCAAGCGCAAGGAGCGAGAAGAAGAGCTGAAGACACAGATTGCTCAGTTAGAAGAACAGGTCAAAGTGAAGAACGAAGAGCTTGAAGAAGAAGCCTGTCGCCGATACGAGGCCGAGCGCAAGTTGACAGATGCCATGAAGAATTTGGAAGATTTCCAGCATAGAGCAGATGCCAAGAGACCCAAACCTGGGGATGGTGCTGATGATAAGGCTTGGGAAGACTTTGTCAGAGACATCCAGGGGACGGTCAGGAAGAGGGATCGACTGATAGAAGGTTTGATTTATCAACCAGATCACGCAGAGACAAAGAAGATGGTCGAGGACTTCCGCAACCGTACCCGTACTTGATTTCTCTCTTGTATTCTGTATGTTGAGATCACCACCAGGCATGTTGGCTGGGATCCTCCTTATTATATCAGCTGTATGGAGCATAGTTATGTAACCTCTTGACAAGACTGTTATTCTAATCAATATATGAGGGTTTTTCCAAATATTGTCTTTATGGTTTATCTCGTCTTGCTACCACTGACACTGGAATTGGAGGGAAAATATCTCCAATGCACACATGCACGTTAGCATTTTTGTATTTCTGTTTGCATGAATCATATTGCATAGCATTTAGCAGGTCAGAGCACTTATCCAGCCTTTGTTTTCACCAGAAAGTGATTCTCGGGGAATTGTTTGAGGCAAGAGTGGAGTATTGAAGACGACCAAGGGGCTGAAGCAGATTTGAGCAGAATCAAGCAGTAAAGTCCGTTACAGGTAATTGGCAGCTATGGCTGAAGGCAATTTCCAGTTTCCTGACACCCAGGCAGGGTTTGCCACGGCGCCCAATCATCGGTATGATTCTATGGAAGGCTTCCCGCAAGCGAACAATCTTACTGCAGACCAAGTCGTACAGCCTACGGATGAGAACCGAGATCAGCATGAGCAGTTCGTCGCCCGAAATGAACGTTATCCTCCTGTTAACAATCAATGTGTTGCTTTCCCTGTGATGAATTACCGAAGAGATATCCCAGTGACCGGGTTAGTAGACCCAAGAGCTCTTGACGATGGTAGAAGACTCCGGGTGTTGGAAGAGCAAATGAAAACCTTGGAAGCGAAAGATGCCGTCAACCTGGATGCTGTGGCCATGTGTTTGGTTCCTGACCTCGTGTTGCCGTATAAGTTCAAAGTGCCGGAATTTGAAAAATACAGGGGAGATAGCTGTCCAAAGTTGCATTTGATGATGTTCTGTCGGAGGATGACTTCGTTCGTGCGAAATGACAAATTGATGATCCATTGCTTCCAGTATAGCCTGACTGGGGCATCCCTGAGATGGTATGTGCAATTGGAGAGTAATCAGATTCGATCTTGGGTGGATTTAGCCAGAGCTTTCATGAAGCAGTACGATTACAATTTGGATTTGACTCCTAGTCTCGTAGATCTGCAAGAGTTATCTCAGGCGGAGAATGAATCATTCAGAGCGTATTTGCGAAGATGGAAGGAATTGGCTGCTAGTGTTCGACCACCGCTTCCGGAAAGAGAACTGGTTGACATCTTCTTGGGTACTCTGAAAGGCCATTATTTTGACAAATTGTTCAGTTGCACAAACTTTGTGGGCCTGATGAGGCTGGGAGAGATTGTTGAGCGAGGACTCAGGAGTGGAAAGTTTCGAGGTGTTCCTTACGTCCCAGTTAATAAGATTGAGTCAGTTGTCAGTTCTCAAGAAGAGTGGGAAGGAGATGACGTCACCTCGGAATCTCTAGCATCTCAGGATCAGTTTTCAGACACTTCAAGTCAACGATCATCCTACCGCCGATCGCGTCAGCATGCTCCACGAAGACCAAGGAAGCCTGAAAGGCAGTTTACTCAGCTACCGGTGTCGTACAGTCAGTTGTTGCCAGATCTGGTCAGAAGTGGATTGATAGTGCCGAAAGAGACTAAGTCGGTGATTCCACCGTATCCTCCAGGTTTTGATGCCAGCGCCCGTTGTGAGTACCATGTTGGGGCACAGGGGCATTCAACCAATGATTGTAAGGTGCTTAGAAGTCAGGTTCAAGATCTGTTAGACTCTAGCCGTATTTGCATCACGCCTCAGGGTTTTGTTCAGATTAATGATTTTCCATCCTCCAGTTGTATGGGTTCGTCAGTTAATGTCATGGAAGACTCCACAGGAAGTGTGTGCTCCGAAGATTGTCAATCAGAGAGTTCAGTTGAATATGGGGGAAGTTTCTAGAGGTCTCTATGTCGGGTGTCGCATCTGTTTTCTTTGCTTAACCCGTTTAGCTTTTGTGCACTAGTATTTGCCGACCACCGCCAGGATTGTTGGCTGGGGTCGTTATATTCATACTCATTTGTGCTTACCTGCTGATTTTGTTGGTTGTACATGCGGGGGGATGTTCGTCTGTGTGCTTATAGCTTGAGTTTCTCTTTGTCTCGTTATGAATATGTGTTTGCTTTCTGCGTTGCATGATCATTTAACAGGTATATCAGAACCGTGGGCCTTATTTCCTCATCGTCCAGTTTGTTGCAGGAATTCCTTCAGAGATATGGAACAGAATCAGTTTGAATTGATTGAAGTCCGAAGCCAGCTGGGGCAGATGATGAGAGACATGCAAGAGATGCGTCTGGAGCAGAAGATTCTCAAGGAGGAGAACAGTCAGCTGAAGACCCAAATGAGCTTGATCATGGAGGTAGTCAAGAATGTGCTTAGAAAAGAAGACGATCAACTATTTGAAGCCGCAATGAAGAAGCTCGCGCCACCTGTGCACGTGGAACCTGAGCAGCAGCAACAGAGGATACATCCGGCTCAGCGGAAGATCCAGGAAGGAAAGCCAAGGAGAATATTTGAGGCACCACCTATGACCTATGCTGAGCTCTTGCAGACCTTACTGAGGTTTAATCTGGTTGAGAAGAGAACGTTGACACCACCAACGAGAGTGTTTCCTCAAGGGTACGATGCCAATAAGCAATGTGAATTTCATTCCGGGGCATTCGGACATGACATCGAGGGTTGTCATGCTTTCAAGCACAATGTTCAAGACCTGATTGACTCGCACGATATTGAATTCACGCCGGGCGGCGTAGCTGTGCATATTGCTCCTGTCTCGGTCGATGCTAAAATGACAGATGTTTCTAAAGCTGCAGTGGGTCAGAAGCGTATCCTGGACTCCATGGTGTCAGAATCTCCAGGCCCACAACTGTTGCCTATTCCTGGGGCAGATCTAAGAAAGAAAATGGTTAAGCATAAGGAGGGCGTTAATCAGTACATTGAAGGTCAAGAAACTGATGTTGCATTTGATATAAAGGGTGTTCAAGAATCAGCTAGGTACCGGCAACAGCAGCCTCAGCAGGGGGCACAGCAAGCTCAGCAAAGATTCAAGGGTAGTAAACCGAGAAGAGTGTTTGAGAAGCCTCCCTCAACATATGCCGATTTGTTGCAAACATTGTTGGGATTGAATCTGGTAGAAAAAAGAACTCTGGCACCAATAACGGGAGCTCCCCCGTTTGGTTACGATGCAAGCAGACACTGCGAGTTTCATTCCGGAGCCCCGGGTCACGATATAGAAGGTTGCCATGCTTTTAAGCACCAAGTGCAGGATTTGCTTGATAGTGCAGCAATCAGCTTCGGGCCAGGAGGTCCTAGAATCATCTGAATGAAGGAGGAAGGGCTCTATAATTTGGTTGAGTCGTTGAAAGTAGATCAGGGCGGCATCGAATTGCCTCTAATAAAGATAGCTGGTTCAGCAGCAAGGCAGATGCAAAAGCCCGGTTCTCATAAGCTAGCATATTTTCTTTGTTTTAGCTTGTCATTTCTTTACATTTGTAGTTGCTTTCCTGTTTGAATTTGTAAGCTTGTTTGTAAAACTTGTTGTTTTCATTCAAATTGATGATAATGAAATAAATATGCATGTTTTGATTGAATCCAGTCGTGTTCACTAATTGTTTTTGCAAATGTCCAACGTTTGGTTAAGAAGAATTTGGGGAGGATGACGAAAATGGCCGACATGCAAATTCCGATTGTATGCTTTTGAAATAGAACCTGTTGATGATGTACAGGCATTGTTTCAAATCCCTAAACACCGGAGACATAAGGAAGATAATCCCTTGTCAACCCCTTTGAGCCTTGTAGTAGGAGTTTCTTTTTGCAAATGAAGAACCCTCAATCTTAACCTGGGGCAGGGAAGGTGTTAGCTAATTCGACCAAGCGTCCAAATTGCAAAAGGAGTGTCCGTTCGAGGATCAATCACACCCCTAGAGGTCGTGCCTAAAAAGACCACAGTGGTTCAATCAAGAGTGGGACAGCCACATCGTTTCCCAAAGAGTCAGGCAACCAGTGTCACACGACTTGTTCGAAAGGAAAAAATGAAAAAAAAAAAGAAAGAGTCAAAAGCCCGCTAAGTCAAGAAAACTGCAAAACAAATGACTTAGGCAAAAATGAGGGCATCCCGCTGGACTTAAAACAAAATCAAAAGAAACTCAAAAGGAGTCAGTCCAGGCAAAAGTTAGGGATATGAAAAGAAAAAGATGAAAAGGATCAAAAGAAAAATCCTCGATGGAAATACGAGTCGTGTGACCTCAAGTGTCAAAGACGAAGAGCGAGTGGCTGTCACTCCAAAATCCAAAAGTTTCTTGAACTATCATTCCTATTTTTTCAGCCTCTGAGAGGTGAGCGCTAAGGTCAAATTAGCTGAACGTAGGATGGGAGAACATCAAGGAGAATGGGTGGGTTAAAATAAACTTTGAGCCTTTATCCTTTCTTTCAAAACCGTGAACCTGACCACGTTACAACCTTCAAAAGTCCTAATTGAAGCAGGTTGTTTCGAAAGCATACTCCGGTAAAGGTCGCGTCGATTCTGACTCCTAAAAAGGTTCCTCTTACCATGTTGAGACCAATGTGGATAAATGTTTTGTGCATTATATGCCATAAACTGTTCTTTCCTTTTTCCCAGTGAACAGATTGGATGTCAAAGCTGTCGTATGTATTGCATTAATACATCTTTTATGCAGAACAACTTGTTTTACTTGCAAGTAAGCGCTTGACAGCAGAAAAGCTTCCTACAATGGAAAGTATGGTCAAGATAGAATGCAGAACGCCCGAATGTTCCGGGAGCACGGGCAAGCTTTTACCGTAATCCCCAGTCAGGTCAGCTTTTCGAAGTCAGTTATTCTGGACCAATCAGGTTGAGGTTCGGTGAATACGTCGTAGTCAGGAGGTACTACTCTGAATCAGCTAATCAGGGGCAAGGTCATTGCAGTCAGGGGCAGACTATCTTAAGCACGGCGAAGTTATTCAAGGAGCATTTGAGGTGAAGTGTCTCTCGGAAGCTCAGAACGCTGAGGCACGTTATATCAGACCATCAAGGAACAGATTTGCAGATTTCCTTTCATGGACTATCCCCACAGAGATCCCGTAGGTTGGGGCATATCAGAAGCGAAAGAATTTTCGTTCTCCGTACCTACAGGGCCATTCAGAGTTATTCGAGCAGATGCAGTCGATTTTCGAGAGCGAGACGAATGCGAGAAGTCATGTCACTATCCCTCGACTCTTCACTAAAAGGCTGTGTATTCAGGAAGAATATTTTCCAGCGTCAGTTGTGCCTGACCCAGTAAGATAGCTTAAGAGCTCAAATCCATGTTTGCGATTACTGTGAGGCCCATCCATGTGGGCGCATTAGCTTCTAGATCCGAGCGTCGTCAGTACGCAGGAGGACTCCCTCCATTTTCTCCAGCAAAGACCAATTTGTCATTGGTATGGGTAAGTTATTCCCAGAGGAGTCCAATCATATTCAACATGTCTGCTATTTCGCAGCGGAGTTATATACCCCAGCAAGGTATTACTTCGTCGGGGTGTTCGGTTAAGTTCCTAATATTCCCAGCAGAGTTGATTTCACTCTCCCAGCATTTATTTTGCTGGGATAATTCAGTGATATCCAGTTTATCCCCAGCAAAGTTGGCCTCGCCTTCAGCATTTATTTTGCTGAAGTGGTTTTCTGTACCCGGCCTTCTCCGGCAGCTCGAGCCTGCTAGCATATTGCATGCATCGTCATATTTGCATCATACTTGCATATCATTGTCAAAATGCGTAGCATTTCCATCTAGAATGGAGCATTACGCTGTAGAAAGATTAAAGCATTTGCATATGCATACGAAGCATGAGTCAGGCTTTCTATCAGCCTCATATGGCGCGTGAATTACTCTGTGATCAGTTCAGGGGCATTTATCCAGCAACAGTATTCAGACAGTTCAGCAGATTATTTGTATCAGATCTTATGATAGTTGTGCTTTGATCAAGCAGTCATCTGATATCGACAGACTTTTCTTCCCGTCAATTCATATTGACGATGTGTTCCTCCAATAAATGGATTTCTCCGTCTATCATTAGACGTCTTGAGTACGAATGTGGTTTTCTTTCCGTCTATCCATAGACGATGTGAAGTTGCGGGTGATCACAGTAGGGCTTCAAGAAGGGGTTTCCCCAGGAGGTGGTTTTCTTCCCGTCTATCAGTAGACGATGTGAAGTTTCGGGCAATCTTCAATGGAGTTCAAAATAGAGCTTCTCCAGCAAGTGGCTTTTCTTTCCGTCTGTCAGCAGACGATGTGAAGTTTCAAGTTACTGTTCAGCGGGTTTCTTATTGCCCGATCATACATATGATGAGGTGTTTCCCCAGCGAGTCTTCTCCGGCTATCCTTGGTTGTTGAGGGGTTTCAAAATGATTTTGGATATTGGTTCTCTTTTTGGTTATTGGATATGATGACGTTTAAGAGGGACTTTTCTGACCATCAATCCTTATTGATGTCGATGCTCTTCGAAGAATGATTAGTTTTCGTGATTGTCGATTCTTATTGACGACATGGTTCCTTAAAAGGTGGTTTTCTTCCCGTCAGTCCATACTGACGATGTGGCCCCTTCAAGGATATTGATCTTTCCATCAATTTCCGTAGACAGAAGGATTCTGGAATTCAAGGGATGGTGTTGAATTGCGTTATGGTTTCTTCCCGTCTATCAGTAGACGATGTGAATTTGGAGATTATTTCTTCCCGTCTATCAGTAGACGATGTGAATATGGAGATTAATGGTGTCTTTCCGTCTATCTTTAGACGATGAGAATATTGATTTGTTTCATCAATCAGGATGATCCCGTCTATCAGTAGACGATGTGAATTTGGAGATTATTTCTTCCCGTCTACCCTTAGACGATGTGAATTGATTTGTCATTAATCAGGACGATCCCGTCTACCCTTAGACGATGTGAATTGATTTGTTTCATCAATCAGGATGATGCCGTCTACTCTTAGACGATGCAAGTACGGAGATTACTTCTTCCCGTCTATCTTTAGACGATGTGAATAGTGATTAGTTCATCGATCAGGATGATGCCGTCTACCCTTAGACGATGTGAATTGGGAGATTAATGTTGTTTTGCCGTCTATCATTAGACGAGGTGAGTATTCAATCAGGGTGTCTTCCCGTCCATCTTTGGACGATGTGGGTATGTTTCTCTTCCTGCCTATCAGTAGGCAATGTGAAAGGATCAGGTATTTTGTTGCCGCCCTTAGGGTTTGTTATATGGGGTATCACAAGCAACGGGTATTCAAATCAGGAGTTCTTCATCAGATGATTAATCAGTTTGGTGCCGCAATGACTGGACTTGGTTTTCTGGACTTTATTCCCCAAGCAGTTTACAGTATATGCTCGCGGTTGGCAAATTTTCGGGTCTTATTTGTATTCAACCGTCTCGTACCTTTGAATGTTTGAAGGCTGAGCGCTCTCCAAACCCTTCAGGTCCAAGTCGCTTGAATAGGGGCAGCTGTTGCACCCTAAAATTTGACCAACCGGTTCTCCTATCTGACTCATGGTTTAATTTCATATTCACAGCTCAGATGTATGATTTTTGTGCACAAGCAGGGGATATCAGAGTTTACAGCTTGATTTTTGTCTATCAGATATGGCAGACCCAGTCCAGATCACCAGGGTTTTATTTTCAGGAAATTGTGCGCTCCTCGGTGATTTTTAGCTTGCACAGTGATTTTGATGATATTCTGATGCCCGGGGATCTCTGTTCAATTCGATCTGGTCTCGTGCGCTCTTTTATGGCGGTCATTTGCATCCATCTGCATTTTTAGGATTTTTATAGACTTTTGTGAATTTTTAATAGGCTTTATAGATTTTTTTTGGAATTTAAATAGGGTTTTTGAATATTTTAATAGCTTAATCCTCTTTTTAGAATTTTATAGAATATTTTAAATAGATTTTAATCATTTGTAGAATTTTTAATAGAGTTTAAATAGCTTTTATCATTTTTAGAATATTAGTGAATTTTTTCTTAGCATATTAAATAGAATGATAAATTAGGATTAGTAGAGTTTTAATTGTTTTTTAGATAATATAGAAAATAATATAGTTTTTTTCTTATTAATGATAGATTTTAATAGATATTAAATGATATTAGGATTTTAATAGAGAATTAGTAGAAGTTTAGAGTTAATTAGGTTAATTGACTTTTTAGAGTTTAATTAGGTTAATTGACTTTTTAAAGTTTAATTAGGTTAATTGATTTTTTTTTAGAGTTAATTAGGATTAAGATAGTTGGTTATGGTAATGAGCTAATTAGGGGCTAATTGGTATTAATTAGATATAATTAGGTTTAATTGTTTTTTATTTTTTAATTCAGTTTTTTTACATTTTTTCATTCAGTTCGTATGGGCCCAGGTGGGGTTCTGTTTGAGGCCCAATTCTCAATTGGCAAGTCCAGAAAAATGGTCCAATTCAGCCCAGTTCGTCCAGCTTGCAATTCAGAAAGTCCAGAAAATGGTCCAGCAATTCTCAGATTTTTCCAGCGCCTTCTAGAAGGTTCCACACGTGTTCAGTGGCATAAATAGCTGGCAGCCACGTGTTGCTTGGGGAGCGAGCCCACGTTACGCACACTCAGACCCACACGCGTTCCCTCTCCCTCTCTCTCTCTGCTGACACGCGTATCCCATGCAACGACTCCCTGAGACACTTGGCGCCCCCACACCCATCGCCTGAGAGTCACCAGAAAACCACCGGCGGCCATGCATCAGCCGTAACTTCCCACCGCCGGTGACCCCCAACGTCTTCCGGCCACCGTCCAACCCGCCGGAGCTACTTTTTTGCCCAGAATCCTCATATCTTCTTCTTTCTCCCCAGATCTCCTCCGTCCACCTTCATCGGTACTTCGCCGGAAAATTCATATGCACGCCGGAAACTTCAAAGAATTCCAGAACGCGTTCAACCCTTCATCTTCGTCATCTCACCAAGAACGATTTTCCAGCGTAGGCTCTTCATCGTGACTCCTAGGATCTTCATCAAGATTCCCAGAATAGCGCCAAGATCTTTAATCGTCTTGCTTCGTTGTCCAAGAACACATCAGTTTTTCTCAGAAACTTGTAGATCTTCATCAGCTTTCAAGGAACTTCGCGCTTCAAGATATTTCAACGAACATCCAGAATCCCTTATCCTGTTCTTGCTTCGCCCAGAAATTTGAGAAGAGAGTTTGGTTGAGAGTGGTTTGGAGGTTCGTTTGCGAGATTCGGAGAACCTTTTTCTCCAACGAGTTTCAAGAACTCTTCGTTAGTTCTTGCTCCAGCCAGGTACACATCATTTCAATATTGTTGCATGTTTCTTCTATTTGATGATGCAACTTCAGTTTGTGTTGATTCGTTGAGTTTCAGTTTCGGTTAGGGTTTAATTTTGTTTGAGGCATGGATTGAGAGGGATATTGGTAATATTGTGGTGTTTTGTTGTTGTTGTGTTTGAGATTCGTGAGAGTGTTCTAAGGGAAGTTGCAGAGAAGAGATAAAGGAGGAAGACGAGGGAGCGGCTAGGATAGTGTGAGTGAACAGTAATTAGGGTTTGGGGGAAGAATTAGGTTTTGTTCAACTGAGTATTGGATTGGGCTTAGGCCCAAGCGCATCTTGCTGAACACTACACCCCGTTTGCTCGTACACCCCCCCCCCCCTGGGTGAAGGCAGAGTGATTCAATTGGGCCTTAGGCCCTAATTGCTAATAGCACCCCCCTGGGCGTAAGCCCACAATAGATAACAACTGGAAAATCTGCTAGCTACACCCCCATATGTTTTTTTTTCTAATTGTTTGATTTCAAACCTGGGCCCTGCGCCCTAATGCTGTTGGCACCCCCCAGAATGTGAGCCCAATGATAAATAACTAGAATTCTTTGCTGTTTAAACCCCCTCCAGTATTATTTCAATTTTTATTTTCTTTCAATTTCTTTTATTTCTTTGCATATTCAATAATTCATAATAAAATGTAAATAGGTGATTTTTTTTAATTCTTCTTTTTTCAGCCATTTCATGAAAATGTTTAGAAAATTAAATAAAAATAAAAATGTCACTTTATTTTTGTTTGTTATTTTTTTGTATATTTTCCATTTAATTGATGTTTTTAATATTTTCAATGCATGCATATCATTAGAAAATTCATAAAAAAAATGGTAGATTTAGTCAAATAATTCCGTTCTTTTTTCTGTAGACTCGTGATTCAGTGTAGAATTTTATAGTACAAAAATAGTAGCTTAATCATGCATTGTCATTTTAATTGCAATTTTTTCCCTGTTATTGATGTTGAATAAATTGGTCTGTGGATATGTCTGTATTGCTGATTTTAGTTCTTTCATCTGGTGTTGAATTTTGTTCTGATTTTTCAGTATGTTATCCTAGAGCCATGTAGGTCTCCCCATAGATTTTTGATAGATTTTTGTAGGATGTTCTGAGGTGATTTGTCTGAGCCTGAAGATAGGAGAAGTCTTGATGACTTCTGACTGTGAAGTTCAACTGTGGTTGAACTTCAGAGATAGTCTCCTGTGGTTTTTTGGCCTGTGGGTTCTTCTTGAAGGTGGGAGCTGATTGAGGTCCTGTTGGAGCTTGCAAGGATGCAGTGGATTGAGGCTTAGTCTAGGAGCTTGTTGTCTGTTTGTGAGGTTCGAGATCCTGAAGTTTGAAGGGAGTTTATGGTACTTTCCTGAGGAAGGCACTATGAATGACTTTCATTCTTTCTTCTCACCTCTTTCTTAAGTATCCAATGATGTCGGAGCCAACTTGTGAGTTTAATTTCTCCTGAGGAGGAATGTAAACTGATCACATGTTGTTGAGCCACATGGGATACGATTCCTAAGTGGAAGCCCCCTAGTACTTTCCTGAGGAAGGTCCTATGGGTCTATTCACTTAGTTCCATTAGTTTGTCTAGGATTTCTTAAGTATCCAGTGATGTAGGAGCCAACTTGTGAGTTTAATTTCTCCTGAGGAGGAATGTAAACTGATCACAGTTGTTGAGCCACGTAGGATACGATTCCTAAGTGTCAGCCTCCTAGTACTTTCCTGAGGAAGGTCCTATGAGTTTGCTCACTTAGTTCCCCTAGTGCATGTAGGTTTCTCAAATATCCAGTGACGCCGGAGCCTTCATGTGAGTTTAATTTCTCCTGAGGAGGAATGTAAACTGATCACAGTTGTCGAGCCGCATAGGATATAACTCCTGAGTAGTAACCTTCTGGTATTCTCCTGAGGAAGATACTATGAGCTCGCCTGCTTAGCTCCCTTTCTCTGGTAAGCTTGTTCTGAAGCTTGGAGACTGGGATTGATTCCTCTTGCTTAAGGTTTGGATTAGATTGTTGCTTAGATCTTTGCTTAGGGTGTTGTATAGAGCTTTGTTTAAGAGATATATTAGGAGATTGTTTCAGGTTTGTTAGAGACCCTGCTCAGGGTTAGTCTCTTTGTGTTGTTTGACTTGTATGATGTTATGTTGCATTAGACTTAGGTATTCATCTAGATAGTTCTGAGTAGGTGCATCTTAGAAGTAGACTTGGTGTGCATGAGAAGTTGAGGTGGTCCTCCTTCTGCTTGTTTGTTATTGAGTGGCTTTGCTTGTTGGTATTTGGTAGAGCTGAGCTCCCTTGCCTCTGTGGTTTGCGGCCTTTGCGCCTTGTTTGTCTAGTTGTTGCATTCATGCATATTTTCAGTATTCATTTACGTTGCAGTTTCTTGTTTGTGGTTTAGTCCTGTTGCCATGATCCCTTAGGAGCTCTGACTTCTCCGCTGTGGAGTTGTTATGATAGACATTAGGATGGTCAACCAGGTGTGATAGCAGTAGGCAGATTCCCCTGTTTCTCAGGTATAGTTTTAGGGTTTCCCTTTCCTTTCTGTAGGAGCTTTTGAGTAGCTTGATCCGTAGTTAGCCGAACTACAGCTGCTCTGATTCTTCGTTCCAGACGAAGATATGTAGGCATAGGATGCGATATCCTAGCGAGCACACTAACGACTAACCTTTGTTCTCTCGCGGCTGTGCGATCGAGACTTTCCCGCTAACGACTAATTGTTATCCCTTTCTCTTGCCCGAGTGCATTTAAGACCAGATCATAGTTGAAGGTTCCCGAGCCTTAGAGACCAGTTTGTTTTCTCACTGCTGTGTGAGAGCCCCTGTTTACCCGTAGTTAGTCGAACTACGTTTGCTCTGATCTTCCACACTGTGTGGAAGTACGTAGGCACAGGACGCGATGTCCTGGCGAGCAACCTTTCCCCCGTTTAGTCGTAGGAAGTCGAACTACGTTGACTCTGACTTTCCCATTGCACGAGGGAATACGTAGGCCCAGAACACCATATGTTCTGTCGAGTCCTGTCCTTTGATTTTCTTTTCAGACCAGCCATTAGCGTAGATAGATAACACACCCTTTTACCTATAAACACCAAGCGTGGATCCCATCGAGTACGATGGACGTGAGGGGTGCTAATACCTTCCCCTTGCGTAACCGACTCCCGAATCCAGGTTTTGGTTGCGATGACCATACCTTTTCCCGTCTTTGCGAGGTTTACTTCGAGCGTTTCCTTTCCCGCTCTGAGGGATAAATAACGCACGGTGGCGACTCTCCTGTCAAGCCGGCGCCGATTTTCGCAGTAGCGACAAATACCAAGAAACCCGGAAATTTGCCAACCACAGAAATAAGCTGCAAAAACTGCTTGGGGGGAACAACATCCGTTCCACTGAATCCAGTTGTTACGGCAACAACTGATCAATCATCTGATAAAACTTTTGATTTTAACATCAACCCCCTATGTAACGCCACAGGCATCGAATTAACTTTTCAAGAAACAACTCTGTCCACCACTAGACAAATTTCGTCAACACGAGGAGAGACTCCATCACCACGGGTACAACTCCGTCCACAACTGGACTAAATTCGTCAACACAAGGAGAGATTCCATCACCACGGGTACAACTGCGTCCACAACTGGACCAAATTCGTCAACACGAGTAACATTCTCTGTCAATCCCAAGTAACGACTGTGTCAACACGGATAATAATCACTGTCAACACAGGTAATAATTCCGTCAATACAGATAACAATCACTGTCAACACAGGTAACATTTCTGTCAACACGAATAACAATCACTGTCAACACAGGTAACAACTCCGTCAACACGGATAACAATCACTATCAACACAGGTAACAATTCCGTCAACACGGATAACAATCACTGTCAACACAGGTAACAATTCCGTCAACACGGATAACAATCACTGTCAACACAGGTAATAATTCCATCAACACGGATAACAATCACTGTCAACACAGGTAACAATTCCGTCAACACGGATAACAATCACTGTCAACACAGGTAACAATTTCGTCAACACAGATAACAATCACTGTCAACACAGGTAACAATTCCGTCAACATGGATAACAATCACTGTCAACACAGGTAACAATTCCGTCAACACAGATAACAATCACTGTCAACACAGGTAACAACTCCGTCAACACGGATAACAATCACTGTCAACACAGGTAACAATTCCGTCAACACGGATAACAATCACTGTCAACACAGGTAACAATTCCGTCAACACGGATAACAATCTTCAAGATTTTCAAAACTGTTGTACAGCAGTCTGAAGAATACTTTGCTGGGGAATACGAGAAACCTAACCAAGCAACTCGGTGGGGTAAAACTCTACTGGGGAAATCACTAGTGATAACTCTAAAGGTTTAAGCCATGAAATCTTTTAACGCTTACGTAACTGCAATCTGAGAAGAATTTCGCTGGGGAAGAAGAGAAACTTAACCAAGCAACTCTGTTAGGGGAACATGCGATGGGACGAATGTTATCATCACCTATCTCACGTAGAGAATTTGAATACCTAGAAATTCTTCCGAGCAAGAATCCCACTCCTCTACAGGGAATAACACCTGAAAACAAAGAGGTAATCAACCTGGCTTATGTTTTAAAATGCGTATGTTTGACAATGGCATAATGCTCCATACGGCATGGAAATGCTACGCGTTTGGGTGGATGCAAATATGATGATATATGCACAATGCAAAGATGCCAAGAGGCGCTTCAGCAAAATAAATGCTGAAGACAAAACCAAATCCGCTGGGGATAAACGGGTATCACAAAGTATTCCAGCAAAATAAATGCCAGGAGCCAAGTCAACTCTGTCGGGGAGAGACCACAGAATTATTCCAGCAAAATAAATGCTGGAAAGGTAAGAACAACTTCCATTGGAAGGAAGAAAACAAACCCTGCTGGGAATAGCTCACAAACTCGGAGTTACGAACTCTGCTAAGGATGATCATCCTGACGAAAGAATGACAACCTGCTGGGGAGAAGGAAAAAACAGTCCTGCGCGGGGATAATCCTTCTGAACCAAAAATGACTTGGTTATATTCTGCGGGAGTTACCTATGCTGATTGATTGTGTACATACTCATTGCTAGGAATGCACCTTCTGTTGGGGACATCAAGATTCACCGGGGATACTCTCCTGGCAGCTTTCTTGGGGATACTTCTTTGGGGAGGACAAACCCCACATCCAATGGGGATAAGTGTCATCTCAACTCTCTCTGGGATAAGATGTGACTTCCATCTGTTGAGGAGTGATACAATCACTATGTCACGGGACTCTGGCTGGGGAAACACAAATTCCTTGACCGTTTGCTTCAAAGGTGAGAACCCTGCAAAACACAAACGAGACAAAACAAATCTACACAACAAGATCTATCCCGGTTAGTATCCGTGACATTCGTTCAGTCAATTCGAAGTTTTAGCAATTATTGGCAAGGGACAACAAGTTTATGTACATGCAAGTTCATAAAACATCAGCGTTTTTCACAAACAAAACAGTAAAGAACAAGCATCAAGTACTGAATAACATGTTTTATTGACAACGGCCTGTAAATAGGCAAAATTTTGTACACTGGATGCAACTCCTGAAAAGAGGAAGTTATGCACAAGCAAATACAAATATCACATAAGCATAAAGAAAATTGGTATACATGTCGGCAACGTGGTACAGACAAACACCATGAGCTGATCCTCCTATGACTCGCCTGACTCTGACATTTTCCCTATACTCGATCTTCGGAAGAGATTGTTTTGGATATACGACCCTCAAGTACTCCCAAACCACTAAGCAACGCAGTATCAAACTTGGACCGCAGTCATTCGCCTTTTCAAATCCCTAACTTTTGCGTGAACCGCCCTGTGCGGATTTTCAATTCACCGGGATACCCTTTTTTGCCGAAGTCGCCCTTTTTAGGTTTTCAAATTCGCGGGTGCACATCTTTTTTCAATTTTATCCCTAACTTTTGCCCGAACCTTTTATTCTTTTTTATGGTTCGCCGGGATGCCCCATTTTTGCCTGGATATTCTTTTTCTTTCCAGCGGGTCATTTTAAGCAAAGTATTTTTTAACTGCGTCCGAGTTCACAGGGGATGTAAAATCCTCACCATCCATGGTGGATAACAATAAGGCTCCTCCAGAGAAAACCTTTCTAACGACATATGGACCTTCTTAGTTGGGAGTTCGTTTGCCCCTGTGATCTGATTGTGGTGGGAGAATCTTTTTCAGCACAAGATCGCCCGTCTGAAAGCTTCGAGGACACACCTTTTTATCATAAGCTTTCTTCATCCGGCTTTGATACAGCCGACCATATGCTAGAGAAGCCAATCTCTTCTCATCCATCAAACTGAGCTGATTTAGTCTATCTTTTGCCCATTCCGCCTCATCAAGTTGGACATCGTGCAAAACCCTCAAAGAAGGAATCTCAACCTCCAATGGTAGGACAACCTCCATACCATATACCAGTGAAAAAGGAGTTGCCCCCATTGATGTGCGTACCATCGTACGATAATCGTGCAAAGCAAAAGGCAACATTTCATGCCAGTCCTTGTAGGTCACAACCATCTTCTGAACGGTCTTCTTTATGTTTTTATTGGCCGCTTCAACAACACCATTCATCTTGGGCCGATAAGGAGAAGAGTTGTGATGTTCAATCTTGAAATTCTGGCACAATTCCTTCGTCATCTTATTATTCAAATTCGAACCGTTGTCAGTGATGATCCGCTCCGGGATTCCATATCTGCAGATAATATCCTTCTTGATAAATCTGGCTACCACCTGCTTGGTAACATTAGCATACGATGTCGCTTCAACCCATTTGGTGAAGTAATCAATAGCTACCAAGATAAAACGATGTCCATTGGATGTCGTGGGCTCAATCTTGCCAATCACATCAATTCCCCACATGGAAAAAGGCCAAGGTGATGACATAACGTTCAGAGGGCTCGGAGGCACATGAATCTTGTCCGCATAAATCTGGCATTTATGACACCTCTTTGCAAACTTGAAACAATTTGTTTCCATTGTCAGCCAATAATACCCTGCTCGTAATAACTTTCTCGTCATTGCATGTCCGCCGACATGCGTGCCAAATGTACCCTCGTGGATCTCTTCTATGAGCAACTTAGCCTCTTTCTCCTCCACACACCGCAACAACACCAACTCATGATTTCTCTTGTACAAAACACCATCCGAATTCAAATAGAAATTGCCAGCCAATCTCCTAAGAGTCTTCTGATCACGACTGGATGCCCCAGTCCGATACTCTTGGTTCTTCAGGAAATTCTGGATATCATAATACCATGGTTTTCCATCGGAAGCTTCCTCAATGGTGAATATGAAAGCGGGCCTATCAAGGCGAGAGATAACTATCCTGGGAGCCTCATTCCAGAAGTTAACTTTATACATTAAAGACAATCTCGCGAGAGTGTCTGCCATCTGATTTTCTGCTCGTGGTACATGGTGCAATTCCACCTTGTCAAAGAAAGGTAACAACCTCATTGCATAATTCGTATAGGGTATCAGATTGGGCTGACGAGTCTCTCACTCTCCCTTGATTTGGTTCACAACTAGAGCGGAGTCCTCGTACACATCAAGATTTTTAATTCTCAGA